>ML977147.1:472369-535000 GCA_010015705.1 Aulographum hederae CBS 113979
CGTGAAGTCGTGCATTGCTTCTTCAACCATATCCAGTAGATCCAGGTAATCCTTTGAGTCTTCCCTGATCGTCCTGATATCTTCCTGTCGTGTGTAACACCAAGCCGGCTAGTTGTCTGATACCCTATGGGATTGTCACCGGGACTGCAAGATTTCGTTGAACACATTGGACGGCTTTCGAGAGGAGACTTTGCCATTCAGTGGAGGTCTTTACCCTTGACACTTTTGGAAGGTAACCCAGGAGTTTCTTCTCTTTTGAATAATCAACAAGTGGCACAACTTGAGGTGTCTACCCTCAGTGCTCCCATTAGACAGATATCTGACAAATCTCAAGATCTGACTGACTGACTAATTAGTCAATCGATATCTGACTGACTGGCAAATATTTCTACGTAATCTGTCAGATTCTAAGATTATAGATCGATATCTGGCAGACAATCTAGCGAATTCTTTTAGCGGATAATCTAGCGCATAATCCTGTGAAAAATCTACAAAATACTAACTAGAGGCTCTACTGAGTCTACTCTACATCCGGGAGTATATAGACGATGCAGTATAGAGAGGATAGGAATTAGGTAGAGGTGTAATACTAGAGGTTATATAGTTATATGATCCCAGGGAATATCTGCCAGATATCTGCTAAAACAGCAGTAGGCAATCTGATCTGACAGATAACTATAACGATATCTGACTGACTGAGTTTAACAGATATCTGACTGATTAAGCCAGTCAGATATCTGTCTAATGGGAGCACTGTCTACCCTACCTACTAAGAAGTCAAGGTTCTTTACTAGGCAATCCGTCTAGCGTCTGATCGATTATTGCGCCCACTGTACCTAAGCATAGACACACATGAAAGTTTCGAAAGAACGCCTTGCAATTTGACAAAAGAATTCTCGCCTAGAAAACTTTCGAAAGTAATCCACGAGCGTTTTCTTTTGTCACTAGTAATCAACTAATTGCACAATTTCGAAAGGCAAGAATCTTTGCAACAAGTTGGAAAGGACCTCTACTTTTGATATACAACGGGAAACTTGAATCTAATCTCCAGTTTTTACAATCCACTGCTCTTTTAGTCCTGAACGTCGATCTCTAACTGCTCGTATCACACCCGTACGGCGCGGAAGATCACTCCCGGAGACTGGCGTATGCGTTGGATCTCGATCGCTTCCCTCGGGCGTGCAGCAAAAGGAGCCGTCCAAGCTGCGCTGCTTCCTACTCTTGGCGCTGGCAAATTCACTAGTGCGTTCATTCAGTTCATTCAGGGGCCCTGTCATGTGACTTAGGTATGTGACTCATAGTTCACGCTCACGTGCACAAAGACCCCTTTTGACCTTGTTGATGCAAAACTCTTGGCGCGTAAATAGAGCTCTAAAAGGGCATCTTCCACGCGCGGCGAACGAACTCAAAACACCCACACGCAACCGCCCACCACCAACACCAACAACAACAAACAAGCATAGTCAAACACACACAACAGTCCCTATCATGACCACAATGCTCACACGACAATGTTTAGAACAAACAGATCACAATGGCTGCGCGCAACACCAACCGCCGCCAACAAAACCTCAACCGCACCCCCGGCACCGGCGCCGGCGGCCGCGACCCCCGCCAGCACGTCCACCGGGTCTCGACCCGCATCAGATACTCCGCGGCGAACCCCAACCCCAACACCCTGCCCCTAGGTCCACGCATCCGCCGTTTCGCAGCGGTGGGCGCTGGCGCCCAGGCGACGCAAGGTGGCGGGGCGGTGGTGGCGCCGCAGGGGAATCGAGGCGCGGGTGCAGAGACCTGCGAGATGTGCTTGCGGGTGGGTCACCGCTGGCACCAGTGTCCCACTCCGTGTGGGCATTGCGGGGGTAGGCATCCTGACCCTGCGGCCCAGTGCGCGGCGTACAGCATCTTGCTGTATCGTCATCGCGAGAGGCTGCAGGGGAGGACGGACGCCTCGATTGAGGCGGAGTTGGGGGTGGGAGGTGGGGCTCAGCAGGAGCCGGAGGGGGAGGAAGAGGAGGAGTTGGAAGAGGAGGAGGTGAAGGAGGAGGAGGAGGAAGAGGAGGGGGTGGTGGAGATGGGGAGGGAGGAGTTCTTGGCTTCTCTTCGGAGGAACCAGGACCTCCTTCGGGAGGGGAGGAACATGCGCGCGGAGCAGGGCCAGCGGCGGCGGGGCCGTGTGGCGGCCGAGGGGGCGGCGAGGGAGGCGGGGGAGGAGGTGGCGAGGAGGGTGGAGGTGATGTTTCGGGAGAGGGTGCGGCGGCGCCGGGGGCCGACGAGCGAACCCGAATCCCCGTAGGGAGCTGTAATATATTGTACAATAGTGGGATAGAAGGGTGCTCGGGTAATAATGTATATTAATTGCAAGTTCTGTTTCTCAGACTGATTCGTTGTGACTGGAGACTTCGTGAATAGGTGATGGTCATATGTGACTTTGTGGTTCCTAGCTTGATTGTCAGCTTCTCTGTGGGTTAAGTCTGAGATGCCCTCGCCCTTTGCACTCGATTGGAAGACTCACCCGTACAACGTGCACCAAACTTGAACTGCACTGCAAGGCAAGGCCAACCGGCACACTTTGGTCGCCTCCAATTGAAAGTGGTAACAACTGCACGTTCAATGAAATTGAGATATGAAAACCTTTCTAAGGAAAAAACACCACCTTCCTTAGCTCTTTGATGATGTGACAACCATGAGTAGCGATTGATCAAATGATATACTACACATCAACACTCTCCGTTCTTCTCACTCCCCATCACCCCGTCACCCCGTCACCAATGCAGCGTTATATATACAGCACAAAAGTTCCGCCTCCCCACAACTGTGGCCATGTAGCCCGTATCAAACGCCCCAAAAATGCATTTGGATTTGTAATAAGAGAGGAGAAGAAAAATGAGAGGAAGAAGGGGGCCCGCAAAACGCCTGGTATATCCCCACATTGCAAGTAACTGCCACGCTTACCTACGGATCCTTCTTCTTCTCAATCTCTTCCATGACAACGTCTTCATCGTCCACATCGTGGATCCCCGCACTGAGCTCCTCCGCTTCCGTGATGACTCCATCGCGGATCCTCTTGACCGGCGGCTCGCCGTCTCCACTCAATTGCCATTCCATCAATCTCTTGAACGCACCTTCGTCCTTGCTCGACAGCTCCCTGAAGGTACCCGTTTCGGCTACTTTTCCATCATTGCCAATGACAACGATGAGGTCGCTCCTCTTGATTGTGCTAAGACGGTGAGCAATGCTGATAGTCGTATTTTTGGCTTCTAGCAGGTTTCCGAGAGCCGCATTGACCAATGTTTCGGATTCGGCGTCGAGCGCGGACGTTGCTTCGTCGAGGATGAGTATATCGGGTTGCTTTAGCAAGGCTCTTGCAATAGCAATGCGCTGCTTCTGTCCACCGGAGAGTTGAGTTCCGCGGGCCCCAACGTGGGTCTCAAGACCGTCGGGCTGTGAACGTTAGCCTTGAAACAGGGATGGGTCGCACTGGTGGACTTACGAAATCAGATATGAACTGGCAGTTGGCTTCCCTAGCGGCCTTGATTATCTCGTTCTTCGTGGCCAAAGGTCTTCCATAAGCAATATTTTCTGCGATCGACCCGGAGAAGAGCACAGGTTCCTGGCCAACGTAGCCAATCCTCCGTCGCAGTTGCTTGGCATTCATGTCGGAGATGTTTTTGCCGTTGATGGTGATTTCGCCGCTGTTGGGCGTGTAGAATCGGAGTAATAAGGACGCGATTGTCGATTTCCCCGCTCCACTTCCCGCCACTATGGCTACATTCGAACCTTGCTCAATGGTCAAAGTCAAACCATTGAAGATGCTAACAGCAGGCCTGGTCGGGTAGCTGAAGGAAACATCTTTAAACGCAATGGGCCCTTTTGCATCTGGGACTGGGTCTCCCTTTGTGGGACTCATGGAAGGTTTTCGGTCTTGGAGCTCGAAGAGACGACTGGCTGCGCCGACGCCTTTCATCAGCTCAGAAAAGAACCCTGTCAGTCCAAACATGCTGCTTCCGGTGTATGCCGTGTACATCAAGAAAGATGATAGCTCGCCGATTGTGATGTCTCCATTTTTCACCATGTTTCCACCAACATACAGCAGTGCAAGGACAGTTGCGTTGCCCATGAACCCGGTGGCGCCATAGAAAGTCGCACTCGCATACGCTTCCTTTTTGCCCAATTCGAAGATTTTCCTCACTTGAGCGTTGTATCGTGACACCTCTTGTATCTCCCCTGCAAATGCCTGACTTGTCCTGACGTTACCCAATCTTTCTTCTGCAACCTTGGTGAGCGTTCCGAGATTTTTCTGGATATTGCGGCTGATGTTCCTGATGACACTACCGTAGATGGCAGCTCCAATGGCCACAGGAGGAAACATAAAGGCCAGAATGGTGGAAAGCTTCAGTGAGACGTACATCATCAACGACAGACCTGCTACGCCACTCACGAAAGCTCGCGCACCATCTGACAGATTTTGCGTGATGCTCTTTCCAACAATGATAGTATCACTGCCGAGGCGAGAGATCAAGTCGCCGACGCGATTTGCATCGAAAAACTCGGCATTCTGGATGAAAGTACGTTTGAAGAGCTGCGATCGAAGTCGTGTGACGATGCGCTCGCCGACTATGCGAAGGATGATGATGCGGCTGTAATTCGCGCAAGCTCCCACTGCAATGACACCGCCCAGCACCATGTAGAAGGTTGTAAGATCAAGACCAAAGAGCGTATCAGCGTCCGGCTTTGTGGCAATGTCCAGTATCTTTCCGATGGAAAATGGGACCGACATGGTAACGCCAGAGGAAATGACGAGCAGGAGCAGGGCCCATGACAAAGGCTTTTTCTCTGGAGCAGCAATTTTCAGCAAACGCCAAACTTCGGAGAAGCCTCCATTTCCTTTCGAGGCACCATCTTTGCTCAGTCTAGCACTCAAGTTCAGCTGCGCGGCTTGGGAAGCC
This sequence comes from Aulographum hederae CBS 113979, assembly GCA_010015705.1. Lineage (NCBI taxonomy): Eukaryota > Fungi > Ascomycota > Dothideomycetes > Aulographales > Aulographaceae > Aulographum > Aulographum hederae. The sequence goes on from ML977147.1 coordinate 477,319, forward strand.
TTCTCCGATTTCGCAAAGCCCGGCTCGTCGTCGTCGTCCTGCTCATCAGGCTCGGAGTTCTTATTTTCCCTCTCATGCTTGTACGGGACCTGACGAGCTTCTGCAAGTATGCGAGATGACGATATTCGTCGAGCGATCGGAGATTGTCTGGCTGAGGACAGTGATAGCGGTCGAGGTTGGATGGCAAAAGGGAGGAGAGCAGCTCGGTCGGCGAAGGCGCGAGAGAAGGAGGTGGGAACGATCGAAGGCGTCGCATGAGGGCGCGCAGGTCTTATTATGGTGGAGAAGAGCGCGCCGTTCCCTATGCTGTTCCAAGCTCGCCGCGGAACATTTTGCGAGCTCATGGCTCGGAGGTTGACGAGCTTCTCCGCGATGGAGAGCGTCGCGTTACCGTGTCGAGAATTGCAGTGTGGATAGCAGCGCTACGGGCATAGCGAGAGGGAATGCCAGCTCAGCAGGTTGGAATTCTCGTGATGGGAGAGAGTGTGTCGGCGTAGAGTGTACGAAGTTCGGAGCGGATATATTGTTGTCGAGTTTGTCTTGGACCGAGCGACATGGATGACGGCACCGACGTCGGCTCCTTCCGCCCTTGGCAAGGATCGGGGGAGAGGAGGGGAGAGAGGAGAGGGAGAGAGGGAAAAGAAAACATCAACAACAACCTTCAATGATAACCCAGAACAAAGAGCCTCGGAGTCTGCCTCAAGGAATCGTCATCTGCAGACATCTCATCTCAGTGATTCGCAGGGTGAACGGATCGAGACAGTCCAGTCTTTGCACCAAACAGCAACAGCTGCGAATAGCCCATTTCGACACGGTACTCTCCTCTTGAAGACATCGACCTTGAACTCCTCCGTCTCCAAGGTCGACTTGAAAACCATCGGAATGCACCGTTCGCTGTCAAACTATACCGTTGAAACTTACGCAATCACCGTTACCTGCGTACCACAGCCACAGATACCCCTGGACGAGAGTCAACTGCTGCTTGCGGCGGTTTAACGCAGCTGCATCGATGCAACGTCCGAAGTACTCTATCACTGCTCACATTAAGGTACTTTTCAATGTGGGTCCCATTGAGTTGTTCTATGAGGTTTCTGCTCTTCCATTTCCCACTCCAGTCTTGATGTCAATTGAACCGTCTGTCAAACAGTCCTATGGTCCTACCTTGCCTGGTCTCCGGATCCATCTATCGCTCTTTGTCCGATCTAGTCTCTGCTTACTTCAATCTGTTTGAACGTAAACGTTCGTATAAAAATAGAATGCATAAACATTCATAGGGGTAGAAAAGTTCGTTCCTCAAGGTGCCCTTCAGTCCCGGTCTCAAAGTCCGTCCACTTTATTACCATTGGAAGTAATCCATAGTCCCCCTCCCCAAGTCTGACCTTCATCGAGGACACTTCTCTTGCGCTGACTCTTGAATCTGCGCTCGCTTCTTATGAGTTACTCACTGGTTTCTTTTGTCCTCCACTCTCGTATATGCTCTTGTGCCGTCGCTATGGTCGTTGTATATCGCCCCTCGAGTCTTTTTATACGAATGGCCAGATTAAGTTCACGAAGGAAAAGCCATCCGGAAGATGGCTACGTGGAATTCTGCTACGTCTGGACTCTTCTTTAGGCTGACCGGGGTTGAATTATCGGGAATGAGTGCGTGGCATGGGCGTCTGTTGAGACGAAGATGCACATCGATGATATTCGGGGCCGATCAAGCTGAATTTCTGTAGCCATAGCTTGTCTGAAACTCAATTTAGAATTGTTGCACCGGATCATCTTGTACACAAAGGAATATCTAATGTTAACTTATGACAAGACCTTTACGCAATGCTTGAGGTGTTTCGAGGCTCTAGTGTCGCCCGATTGCGGATTTAATATACTAATTAAGTCCCTTTCTTACTGTCAGTGACCAAGACGCCGGTGGAGTACACGAAGGGGCTGAAAAAGGATATGGGGTGATTGTCCACGTGACCGTGCCCGCCGTAGGGCGACGTCAGGCGCATTCGCGCTATTCGAGAAACGAATGTAACCACCAACAACCACCACCACTCCATAAATCTTCAGTGTCTACCTCGTAACCTGCCAAATTCTCCAGACTGTAGTCATCAAACCACGGTCACAAGACATAAAAATTCCACAGCTCTCGACATTCCCACGGCAACAATACCCCTCCAAAGGCTCGCTCACCATGCCAGTCGACTATAGCAAATGGGTATGTGCTACCAGCGCCGAGAGTGCATTTCAGCCCACTCACATTACCTAGGATGCTCTCGAGCTCTCAGACGACTCTGATATCGAAGTCCACCCGAACGTCGACAAACGCAGTTTCATTCGCGCCAAACAGAATCAGATCCATCAAGAACGACAAGTTCGGCGACACCGCATCACGACGCTCAAGTACGAACGTATCATCAACGATGGGCTGATATCACGCATCGACCGGCTTATGACGGCCCTGAAGAGTCACAAGCCCGAGAGTGGAGGCAGTATTGAGGAGGTGGTGTTTCAAGCTTTGATAGAAAGCGCGGGAGACCCTTCAGAAGACACACCTCCGCCTCCTCCTGAGGGTGTTCATACCGATGTGCAAGAGAGGGGCATGACGTACTCCAAGATGATGGCAAGTCTGGTGGATCAAGTGAAAAAGGTTGTAGACGAGAGCAATGAAGAAGGAGATAGGCTAGAGCTGTTCATCAAAGAGGTTGGGACGCACAAGACAAAAGTTGAGGGTCTACAAGTGGAGCTGGAGAAGAAGCTGGCAGAGCTTGAGAAGGAGGAAAAGAGGCACATCACAAGCGACGACGTCAAAGTCGGGTTCGATGTGTCGCACGTTAGTACTTTTGCGTCCTCGTGGTTCTCACATTGCTTACAGCCAGCAGGTCAAGAAGGCACAAGAACAAGCTGCTGCCTCCAAGTCGGTGTCCACCGAACCGGAACTCCTCAATCCCGCTCGGCCCTCGATCAACCCCCGCACTTCCACAGGACAATCATCGGGCGCAGACGCAGACATTGAAGACGGTTTCGATCCTGACGACGTGGATGATGAATCCACTTCTGCTTCGCGTCTCGGCAAGCAGTTTGCACAAATCCCAATTGGAGATTACCGCTCCGACCTCGAATTCATCTCGAAGAATCCTGCTGTGCTCTCTGAGAAAGAGACGGATGGCCTGCTGATCGAAGCCTTCAACGCGCAACTGGAAGGAAAAGAGAAATATGCACAACAATGCGTGCATCAAGCGCTGCTGCTCCAATACTGTCGTCAGCTGGGGAAAGATGGAGTGGGTCTGTTTTTCAAGCGGATCACGACAAAGGATCATCAGGCACAAAAGCTCTTCACCGACGATGTGCGAACTACATATCAGAGGATCAAAACCAGGGGTGCAGAAATTAATAAGGAAAGGGCCGAAGAGGCGGCATCCGGCGAGGCTGGAGGCGTGGAGCAAATCCAACTTCACGCTGTGGACCCGAACACGACCATCAACATCCGTGTCCCCCCTGCTGTTTCTGACACTTCATCCGAAGAGGAGAAATACAATCGCAAGATTTACGACTCTTTCCCTCCGGGCCTCCAGCGTGCTCTCGAGTCCAGCAGTCTAGACGAAGTCAACAAGGTCTTGGGCAAGATGAGCGTCGAAGAAGCAGAAGAAATCGTAGGGCAACTTGGCGAGGGTGGCATGCTGAGTTTAGAGGAAGGAATTGTCGATGCCACCACGGAAGAAGGCCAAAGGGTTGTGGACCAGATTGGCAAGACTGGACGAATGCCTGGGCAGGTCGAGGAGGTAGATGAAGAGATGGAAGATGTCGAGGATAGGATGAAGAATCTGGAGGGCATGATACCAAAGGAAGAGTTGTATCCGGATCCGGAGTAGAGGTGGAGAGCAGCAGGCAACGAGCGCATGAAACCATGGATGCATGAATGGCAACACAGAGCACAAGGAGTCCAGTTATAGTTCAACGAGAACTCTACGAATGAAGACATCAATTTTGCTGCATCACTTGGTCTCAGATGCAATGAGTCAAGCTCGAGCGTGTGTCTTTCCTGCTCCGTCTGGGGAAAAGCCGACCGTACCAATCTGGTGAGATGCTCTTGCGGTGAAGTATCGCCTGCTACTTCCCACATCGCGTCGGAGCCACAACATCTTGTTGATTCAGGCTTATCTCTTCCTCTCAGCTTTGTTCTCCGCGCAAGACTCTCCTTCAATCCCCTCAACCGTTTGTTTATACCTATGTCCTCTTCAATGGACGATCCCAAACCCCCACTCCCCAGTGAACCTTCTTCCACTGGCCCTGAGTCTGGCTGGGACTCGTCCTACATACTAATAATCCTCTACTTCGCCTTAGTCTGGCTCTTTGGCTTCGGAATTTACCTCTACGAGCGTCGTCGAACAGCGAAAAATCGAGCTCAGTTAGACGCGGATGCTACACGTTCACGCCCTGGACACGAAACTCTCGGATGAGCCGCCGAAGGCTTCACTGCTCTCAATCGCTCGCTTTGTCCTCTCAATGTGCTCTCTCAAATCCCTCTCCACTGTCTGCCCGATTAGGCATGTCTAGACACTGCCGACCTGGAGAAGCCCAGCACGCGGCCAGCCCCAGACAGGATTCCTCGATCAACAGGGGTGCCTAACCACAGCGCCCCCTGGCATACAAACGTCATAACCGACGTCGCATTGGATATTACCCGTCCTCCACGATCCCCTCGTTCATCATCTGCCATCGCCTCTCCGCCGACCGAACATCTTCGCCAGTGCGGGAGTCTTGTATGCGGAAGGATGCATATCCCCACGCCTCGACGCCCACGCGCAAGAGACTGAATGCATGCACCCCTTGCGCAAGCACCGCTGGGCCGACCCGCTGTTCTCACTTCCTGTCTGGGATGTGCCCGTCTTGGGCCTGCGGGCAGAGAAAGGCTATTAGATGCGACGCGTGAGCTTGTTCGAGGGGAGCCTTTCCACACTTCCTCCTTGGCATATGAGAGGGAGGGAGATGCGAGACTGGGAGTATCATGAGGAGGGTCTTGCTTCGCTGGCCATGGCGAGGGTGGGTGCGTCATATGTTGTGAGATGGATAAAAGAGGGACGACGTACGGGTTCATGTTGGAAGTGTCTTTTTCGATCAAGTCGTGCAGTGCTTGGGAACGGCTATTGAACACTTAATCAATATTTCATATAGTCCTGTCTTGGTTCCCAAGAACAGCTCAGATCCTCGACCGAACGGACCTCGACGATCGAACGCTCGACCTCAGGAAATCGTCATTATACTCTTCACTGGACACCAGACCCATCTCCTCCAAAAAAAAACCAATTCCCCCCCCACCAAACCTGGCTCCCCAACTCTCCCTCCTAACTCCCCTCCTCGCAATGGCCCACTCCAAATCCTCCCCCTCCCTCTCCGCCGTCGCCGGCGGCCTCGGCACCCTCAGCGGCCTCCTCCTAATAATCCTCATCTTCCTGCTCCGGCGCCTCCGCAAGCAAAAAGCCGAGCTCCACGACCTCCACGACACTTTGCAGCGCCTCGCGCAACCCTACACGCCGCCCGACACGCGAAACTGTCACAAGGATATGCCGTGCATGTCTTCGACGTGCGCGAGCATCAACCTCGACGACCTCGACCTCGAGAAGGCGGATCTGGGGCGCAAGAGCCGAAGGGGCAGTAGCGTCCGGGCACCTGGGTCGAGTCGGCCTGTCAGTATGCGGACGTTGAGTGGCGGCGCGCATCATGTGCCGAAAGGCGTAACGGCGCGGACGCCTCGGGGAAGTAACGGATTTTTGAGTCCGGGGGGCTGGGCGAGGGAGAGGCGGGAGAGTGGGAAGACGCTTGTGGCGGATGAGAGGAGGGAGGTTGTTGAGAGGATGCGGAGGGAGGAGGATAGGGTGAGGTTTACTAGGCGGGATGAGGATGTTTTTGAGGAGAGGGAAGAGGCGGTTGTGCTGCCGCTGGATGCTACTGCTATGCCGATGGTTGGGTGTTGAGGATGGCGTGTTTCGGCTTGGAGTTGATGGAGGGCAGAGGGGAGGCGTTGGATACATGCGGGTTTTGCTCTTGGATTTATAGACGGCTTGGAGTCTTTTTTCACGGTTCGCGAAGCACTCAAGCGGTGTTAGTGGTCTCAAATGACAATTTCTGGTGCGGGAACTTCGCCGAAAATCATGTTCAAAAAAGGGAAACCAAACGGGACTCGATACCTACCGACCTATTTCATGGACAGACCTGGGCTTATGTATTCATATTATCCACGGCCGTATGTTTCTTCTGTGTATATCAGTGTCATTGTTGGAGCGTGATGCTTACTCCGAATTCAAGTGACAACTTTCTCGGAAGGCTCAATCCGAAAGTAGAGGAACTGTTCAAGTGTGACATCTAACTCTAGTACGACGTTCCAAGTAAGGTTTTATTCAAAGAGAAGAAATTGTCACTGTTACCCAAGTTTTTGCGGAAGTGACTCGGAGTGTATTTCAGAGTCCAGACTTACTCATGTAGTAAGACATGAGGAGACTGAAAAATTAGAGTTGAACGTTTCGCAAAACACAACAGTTTGCAGCACGAAATCAGATTGGAAGTACTATCTTGTTCTGAACATCACATTGAACAAGAGTGTTACTGTTAATCAAAAGAGTCAAGAAGCAGGTTTGAATCATATTAGGGAGTTCGACTATATTATGTAACAAACTCAAAAGAAAACCTCCCGCCACTCGCAAATGTCGAGGTCTCTATGAATGCAAAAACAAGCGCAGGATGCTATGATTATTAGGTCTGCTTGGCAAAAAGCAACGAGGAGAGAGGCTGTTTGAATACTATACAGCTGAACAGCGCTGAATCGACAATGGGGTATCTTTCCCTCCACAACTCCTTTTCGCCGAAAACCAGAAGTTGACAAGAATCTGCGAATAGCGGAGGACGGGTAGGAAAGGAATTGAGCCCTTCGGGACGGTGCGTAGGCAGGGGTAAAGTCCAAAGGCAAGGGGAGACTCAATGCCTCTACAACATCGCCTGCTGCTGGCCAGTCGCTCAGTCGTCGGGGAACATGATGGAGTCCCACGTGGCGTTGGAAAATCGTTTCTTGAGGTCCTTCAGGTTCCAGCCCTGCAAGTCTCCAATTTCGGTCGTCATCTCCCTCCACAAGGCAATCTGATCCTTGTACGCAACGTTCTTGAAGTAATCTTTAGCCTTGAGTCCGCTGAACTTCAGACCTTCCCACTCTTTGCCCCAGTGCGGCTTGATGTGTCCAGTGTCGTACTTCGACCATTGATCGATGGCAGCCTGGCAGAAACGCTTCCATTCTGTCTCTTCGCAAGTGTCAATGATAGTGAGGACTTCGACGGAGACAAATCCAAGACTATTGGCGTATTGCGGTGCCATGATGATATCGGAGCCACCAGTAATGCGCATCTCGAGGCCAAGACGTAGGGGGCAAGATGGTTTCTTTTCGTTTTCCGAGAATTCATAGACAAGATTGATGGCGTCCCACCATGCGCGCTGAGCTGTTGTCCAGTCTGGAACATTAGGGTCTTCTTTTGAGGGCATCAATGGAATCTCAATCTCCAGGTCACGCAGCCGCATGTTCGTCGCGCCTCGGCGGTAATGCAGAGCGTCTGGCAGCTTGCAAATCCACTCCGGTGTATTGTCCTCTCCGTTGACAGGGGCAGAAGTTGCCATGCCCGCCGTGGCCAGGAGCTGCGCTTGCCAGTACGCTGGAAGTCGGCGGAAAAATGGACTGGCGGTCATTACACCACCGATCCAGGCAGCAGACCACTGTAGGAAGGTGATTTCAGCGCTTGGATAGTCTATGACAGATCCACTTCCAGACCCAGTTGTTTCGTCTTTGGGAAGTTGATCCCGCGAGAGGACATTGAATGTATTGACCTGGCATCTCTTCTGGTAAGGGAACCAAAGCCATTGACAATAGTAGTCATCAGTCGCGCGTCTCGAAAAGTCCTCAAGCGCAACTCGGAAGATATCAGGAGCGTTCCTTTGGTACATCCAATCTGCATCGTGAGACAGGGCAGGTGGAATGATACTTGGGTTCATCGGAGGGATGGCGAGGCAGATGTCGGTCTTTCGAGGCTTCATCACAGCGTACGACATGGGGTCGAGGAGGAATGTGAGATGAGTGACGACACCGAGCAAGCCAAAGCTACCAGCGGCAGCCTTGATGAGCCGGGGGTCATCAACTATCTGTTTCTCGCCATGGCAGTCGACGTATTCGATCCTTCGCACCATATCGTTCATTGTCTTGTGGGCTCTGCCGCCTCCGTGGCAGATACTGCCATTGGTTCCACCATAACTGACTTCGACCAGAATTGTTTCTGCAGGTAGTGTCCACTTGTCGTGTTTGTTCGCCCAGCGCCGGAACTCCTCTGCAGTGACAGCAGCGCCAATGCGGCACAGTGCTTTTCCTTGGCCCGCATCGTCGTTAGAGAGTTCTTCGGTCAGTATGTTGATGGTTTTGAGCTCGGGAACGTTGGCGCCCACAGAGTACGGATCAGGACCATGCTCGCCAAGCACTGTGTCGAAGGGCTGAACACCTTGGATGTCTGTTGAGATGTGTACGTCCACGAAGGAGATCAGGATTTGGTTCTCTTCGGCGGAGATGTCAGACCAGGAGTGGCGAAAGCCTCCGCATCGTACTCGCAGGTTCTTTTGGATGGCAAATTGGACGATGTTCTGGATGCCGAGGACCGTCTTTGGGACAAAAGTGTAACGGGGCGTACACATGACAGTGCGTCCCCAGTTTTCGAATCCTGCTCGTTCATACACCTCAATACCCTTTGTGCCTTCTTCGTCCTCGTAGAGCTCTGGCAGGTTGCTCGGGCGGTATCCAATTCCCAGTCTTCGAATCACTTTCTTGAACTTACCGCCGGCCGAGAACGACGAGACGACGACTCGGCTGCAGCAGGTCAGCACGTTTGGGAAGTCAAGGACCCAGGCCATTCGCCTGAAAAACAGTGGTGCTTGGAATTGGTGGAACTGTGTTGGGATGTCCACTAACGCGGTCTCTGAATGAGGTTCGAATCCTTGTTTTGCCACGACCTCCTCTGCGGTTGCGCCGTTCATGAATACGGTCAATTGGTGTCGGAGAATTGGGCAGGGTAGCTGTTCGAAAGCGTCGGAGAAGGCATCGGTGTCCCTCATTGTTCGCATTAGGCCGCGGACTTGGGTCTCTGCGTCGTAGTCGTCGACGAGGACCGGAACCAAAACATCGTCTCTTAGCGCTTGGATGTCGATGTCGAAGTCACGTGTTCCGGTGCCTGCGGGCTGTGCTTCTGCGTACTCTTCCACGCCGTTCAACACATCGCGAAGAATGCCGTATCGTTCGAGGGTATGTCTCGTGACCGCCTGTCTGCGCACCGGCACAGAGTATCGACGCGGTCGGAGCGCGGGGGGAACGGCGGCGGCGAGATCGTTGAACATGATTGCTGGAGTGGAGTGCGTGCGGCGAGTGCGGCGCTTCGCTTGGCTGGAGCGGACGCAGCGCTTCCTCTGGCTTGCTCTCGACTTCGTGGTCATTGCTAATTCGATGGGATGAGCTTCAGAGAATCTCACCTTGTTGCAAGAATCTAATGTGTTGTATGGGCGCGTCGTTGTTGGGATGGAAATGGGTGAGTTGATGTAGAAGGGTGCGGGCGAGGACTGCTGCCGAGTCGCTGCAGGTATACAAAGGATTGGGGGTTTTTTCTTTCTTTGAAAGAATATGGCAAGAGAGATAAAGCGCACTGATAAAGGCACGAGGGAGGAACAATGAATTGAGGTGTACTTGGAATCTCGAAGAACAACAATGGCGGCAGTGCTGACCTCGTCAAAGACTGGCTGGCACTTGCCTCAAATTGACCCACCTGCAGATGACGAAACCTTCCATTTCCAGTCAGTTGGTTCACGTGAACACAGCCCGCTTCCGCTGCTGCATAGAGCTGGGGGCCGTAACTTACCTTCATTGGTGACTTCCGGCACATAGGACAGGTGTTCCGGCCACAACAGGTACGCTGCGGGTGGTCTCACCTTCATTCTATGAGAAGGATGTGTTCGGCAAACCCGTCTAAGGTACCTACCTAGGTGCTAGCCTCTAAGAGATAACTGTATCCAATGGAAGAAGTTCTCCCTTAGATAAGCCAGTGCTTCAAGGACACAGACGTCTAATGACAAAGCTGTCTCTCCGGATAAGCCAGCAAGCTTGAAAAAGCAGAATTCCAAGGACAGCGTCTTTGCCTCAGGGTTGATAATCTCAAGGAATGCCACCTTCCAAAGATGAAGGTTTGGCCTATAGCCAAGGCCAATTCATCGATCTGTAGTATCTAAGGGAGAGTTGAGCGAGATGAGCAGGCACAGGAAGATGATTCAGACTACGCTTCGTCAGCTTCCACTTTATATAGCCACATAAAACAATGGAATGATCCGAGAGTAAGGTATACATACTAGATGGTATAGTAGACTTCTAATGACAGAGCGCTCGCCCCAGGTGAAACCAAAAGCTCAAAGCGCAGCATTTAAGTACGGAAGCTTTACGTCGATGTTGACGATATCCGGGGAATGATAGCTTTCAAAGTCAATTTCTGGCCTGGTCAAAGCCAATTTCTCGATTTGCGACATCCAAAGGGCGGATCGAGGAAGCTGAGCGGGCACAAAAAGGAGCTCCAGGTCTAAGCTTTCGTCAGCACTCAGGTTTTATCAAAGCCAGAAATACCTACCTATTCATCCGCAGGCATCGAGCGAGTATTCCAAGTCTCAGTTTTCATTGAAAAGACTTCCCCTTCCGATCAGCTACCAGCCCAGGAACAGCGGTATTCAAAGACAAGCGCTTTACTTTAGAATGACAAGACCAGAAGCATGCTCGCTTCCAAGGACAGAAGCTTCATCGCAGCCACGGTCAATTTCTAGATTTGAGGCTTCAAATGAAAATCGGAGAGCATTGAGCAGGTAAAGGAAGGCCTGATGCCGGCTTTACGCCGCCATGTTCCCAGCAGTCCGGCTCAGCAGAAAACAGACTAGATCTTATTTCGGAAGTATTCAATGGCCGAGCTTCTGTTATTACGATTAAAGTAGCAAGGAAGAACCGAAGTCAACCTTATGAACAAGGTTCATGCTTTGGCCAGCCACTATCCGAGAGATGCCAGTATCTAAAGACAAAGCCTGTGACACAGATGAGACAGGAAGCTAGATGTTGAGGCATCCAAAGCCAGGGGCATCGCCTCAGATAGGCAAGTTTCCACGGATTGCTCGCATCTAATAGCAAAAGGTTGCTTGAATGTAACGAACCTTCTAATTAATGATTTCCAAAGGAAGACTGGGAGAGTTTAGCAAGCAGGGGAATATTGCTTGGACGCAGGGCCAAATCGTTTCATGCGATGGTGGCTCATTGAACAAAAGGGCTTTTGGGAAGTTGTAGTTCGGGAAAAACTAGTACCCAACAACAGGATTGAAAAGAGACGTGAAATGCTGTCAAATGGAGCCGAGATAGAGACAGTCAATCGGGCTTATGAATATACAACGTGGAGAGAAAAAGCGCGACGTAAGGTGGCACAGGGTATGGTCAACGAAAGAGGTTCGTCCGGTCGAGATATTTGGCTTAGCATGTTGCCTTTTGACTCAATAAACACACAAGATGTTTTGACGGATGGAAAGGGATAGGAGAGGAGGATATGGATGCAGAGTTCGACGCGTCGCGGCGTTTGCCGGGTCTCCTGTTTGAAGCGATTAGCAGCGCGTTCCAGACTTCCCATTACGGTAGGAGATGAATAGAGAGCAAGATATGAGGAACTTCCTACTGGTCGCCCACGATAAATCCACATACTCGACCCAAGTAGTCGTCCATGAGGACGTCGACGTCAAGCCTCAAGGTCACGCAAAGCGGAATGGAGCCCGGCCCGATCGTTGAGTCTTAGTCAGCATCGTGATCTATCCCATTGGCCAGAGTTTTGTTCAAGACCAAACCTGGCAGAGAACAAAGCATATCGAGTTGGAAGCTCAACAATTTCTTTCCATCTGTTTTCTCCAGTGGAAGGTTTGTTTGTCGCGGATGTTTGTAGAAGTGTATTGCAACTGCTGGAAGGCAACCTGTGAAATGACCCCTGGATTGAGACGACCCCTGGATTGAAACGACCCATAAAAGGCTGTTAGATGGTATTCCTGAAATATAGCAAAGATGGCAAGATTTTTAGGCCAACTATGGAATAGCCAGACCGTGAGATAGTCAGGTCAATATACCATACACGTTGATCAGACTTCTTCCTAGGGAAGTACCAGGTAGTGTTCCATTGAGCTGCAATTGGAATCCCCCATTTGTCCCCTTCACTGCGTTGGTTGTGATTCTTGTTCCTCTCAACGGTGACCAACTCTTCCAAGATACTATTTTGCAGAGGAATTAGGCCTTGCGAAGTTCTTCTCGCCTGCTGTTAGAATCCGCTTGCAACCTAGCATCCTCGATCTATCTCCTGTCCGACACGGTACCTACCTGTGCTTAGTAGAAGATTTCCTTGGGTACTAATCATCGAATACGATCACAGGGTCTCTGTGGCTGCATCTGTCATCAGCGTTGGATGCCCTTGAGGCGCGAGCCTGCCTCCAAAATCTGGAAAGCGAGTCAGGAACCCAGCTAAACAAAGTTCCGAGCAATAATCCGGGGTAAGGCTGTGGGGATCGTGCGGGCGGCGCTGCGGCAGACCCGCAGGTGGGTGGAACCGAGGGTATTCAGACCCTGTTAAAATGGTCTGGAGGGATGCGTTGAGAGCAAAGTTGGTCTATCAGAACTTCATCTGTGGGGAGGAAGGGCAGCATCTGGATTTTTTGGATTGCGTGCGATTGTGCAGAGTTTGAGGCTCAGACTCGTGGTCAGGCAATATCAACCGCCGAAACCGGCCAAAGACATATCGAGATTGTCACGCGCACGTGACCTGTGGCGAAATCGCGCCATCGTGCGCTGAGAAACCTCATCGGACGCCGACGACAAGCCCTCCGACTGCGCGCGCCTCTCCCACTGCATCAATTATCGCCCTTTGCATATCTGCGCGGGCTTCTGGACCATTGAACTCTGCCCGACACTTTCACTTTTCCTCTCTCCCCTTGTCTTCAACACACCGCTTGCTCAGTCACTCAGAACAATCTGCCCATTGCCAGCTCCGCCCGCACCACCGCACAGCATTCTCGCAGCAGCACGCCATCTCCGAGAGGAATATCGACACCCCAAACAGTCCATGCCCTGCCCAAAGCTCTGTTCCTTTTAGCTTTGGAGCACCCGCCTTGCGTAGGCCCTGACAGCACGATGGCTTCGGGTTCCTTGTATCACAACGGGGCCGATCACGTATCGTCTCAAGAAGATGCATCCCGTCGAAGACTCTCCTTTCGTCAGCAAATCACACCATCCAACGGCAAAGCCAGAGACGATGGAGGCCACGCCATACAACACAAAACTCACGAGCCCACCCACCGCCATCTGCCGGGGAGAAACGAGCACGAGCTCCACGAACACCTCGACGACAAGGACGCCTCCATCGCCCTCTCATTAACCAGCAAAATGGCAGAGCAAACGGTCACTCCTTTCCTCGCAAAGCACATCCCGCAACAGTACAACCCTATGGGCGTCGAGGCATCTCCGGATGTGAAGAAAAGCAACAACACAAAATACTGCTATCGGCACAGACCAGATATGAAATGCCGGAGGCAAGCAAACGAGCCATCTATGGAGCAACTGCAAAATGTAGGCTCACTCGAATCTCACATCAAACAATCGAATCTCAGCTAACCCTTATCAGGAACTCGGATCTCTACCAACATCTGACCAAGAGAGCATCTCGCATGTGTGGTCGGTCTTCTCAGCGTCCCCCGCGAAGCACCGCAACCTCATCCTACAAGGCATATTGGCCCAATGCTGCTTCCCTCAACTGTCCTACATCGCCTCCTCCATGCGCGAGCTTATCAAGATCGACTTCCTTACCGCCCTTCCCACCGAGCTCGGCTTCCAGATCCTCTGCTACCTCGACACCAAATCTCTATGCAATGCCGCACAGGTGAGCCACCGTTGGCGAGAGATGGCGGACGACGATGTCGTGTGGCATCGCATGTGCGAGCAACACATCCACCGAAAGTGTGTCAAATGCGGTTGGGGACTGCCGATGTTGGAGGCGAAGAGACTACGGACCGAGAAAAGGCAGATGCAGCTTCGAGCGGCAGGCAAGGAAGAGCAGTCTGCACGCCCATCAGCGGCGCCCGTGCGGCCTGAGCAATTGCCCAGTCCCGAATCGAGCGCTGGCCCGTCGTGTGGAGACAAGAGGCGGATGTCGTCTGAGACCATCCCCAATGAAGAAGACACATCGAAACGTCCATGTACAAAGTCTTTGAAAGAGAGTACCCCAGACTTGACAGTTCAGAATCGTCCAAAGCTCAAGCAACCTTGGAAGAGTGTCTACAAGGACCGGTATAAAGTCGGCGTCAATTGGAAATACGGTCGATGCACTACAAAAATCTTCAAAGGCCACACGAATGGTGTTACTGCCCTTCAGTTCGACGATAACATTCTTGCCACCGGATCTTACGACAGAACTGTCAAGATATGGGATGTCGAGACCGGCGATGAGATCCGAACGTTGGCGGGTCATACTGGCGCCATTCGATGCCTAGAATTCTGCGGTCGAACACTTGTCAGTGGCGGTCTGGACAAGACGGTCAGGCTTTGGGACTTGGAGACTGGCGAACTCAAGCGCACTTTCAGGCATCACACCGACAGCGTGATCACCGTCTGCTTGGGCAATCAGATGCTCGTCTCCGGTTCCGCTGACAACACAATTCGCGTCTACGATTTTGCAAAGCCGGACAGTTTCACTCTCAGGGGTCACGAAGATTGGGTCAATTGCGTGAAGCTCGATCAAGCTTCTCGTACTCTCTTCTCGGCCTCGGACGACTGCACTATCAAGCTTTGGGATTTGGACACCAGGCAATGCATCCGGACTTTTACGGGCCATGCTGGACAAGTCCAGTCTTTGTGTATAATGCCTCAAGAGTTCGAGATTGACGAGAAGGACATCGACCCTGATACCGACCGATCTAACCACGATGATGCCGGCGATGCACCGGCTGCCCCCGAGCCAATTCTCCATTACTATGGCGAAGACCGCACATGTACACCGCCACCTCCGCAACAAATCACACCTTTGTTTCCAGGTACAGAAGAACGTGCTGCTCCTCCACGTTACATCGTAACCGGATCGCTCGACAATACCTGTCGTCTCTGGGACATTCAGACTGGACGATGCTTGAGAACCTTCTTCGGCCATCTGGAAGGCGTCTGGGGTGTCGCCGCTGATACCATCCGTCTTGTCTCAGGCTCTCAGGACCGCATGGTCAAAGTATGGGATTTGAGGACTGGTAAATGCGAGAGGACCATGACTGATCAAGTCGCGCCAGTCACGTGCGTTGGGCTGAGCGACAGTGCGCTTTTCGCTGGTAGCGAAGATTGCGAAGTGAGAATGTACAACCACAACGGCCCTGATATTGTCGACATTTCCCCCACACCCGCTGCCCTTGCAGCTGTTTCGTCGGTTGATTGATTCCATTTCCCAATGCATTATATCATTTGCTGCATATTAGCGATGGAACCATCAGTTCCGCCCGAATTGACTTTGTGAGGGAACAAAATGGATACGGCAATCATGCATGGCAGCGTTTGATTTGATTGTTGGATACCCTTTTCGTCATGTTCTATTCGAGGAGGCACCCAGTGTGCTTCTCACAGTTGGATATAATCCAGATGTTCATGCAAATCACCTTCAAGCTTCCTTCGTGATCACAATCGCTTTGTTCCCTGCTCGTCGCACAATGGTCACGTGTTCCACATTCCTGAAGTCGCTGAAAACAACATGTCCCACTTTTTCATCCCTCAACACAAAGAAACGTCATAAATCTATCTCATAAAAGCATCCAGATAACTCTAGCATTCTACATGGCGCACCCGGTCACCCCGCATCCGGATAGTTCAACTCATCGAACGCTCTCCCTTCTCCCTTTAGCTGTGCCATTGAAACCGAAACCTCATGTGCGCAAACCACTAATCCATGACCTCAATCACACCCATCCGCGAACCTTGAACCTGTCGCCACCGAAACACCTCTGCGTCAACGACTGCGTCACCGACAATGGCGTCGACTCACCATGTCCGAAACCGCCCCTCGTGGGACGCTCGTATCGATGGAAATTCGCCACCTCCCTACGCCATCACCAACTCATCTACGGATATCGAGTCCCCGCTCGCTTCACCAGCGACCTATAGATCCTCGTTCTCGACGTCATCTCATGGTGGGGGAGATTATGGCCTCGGTCATGTCAGCCACTCGAGACATCATAGCCGGAACAAGAGCATTTCTCGACGTCTGAGTGCTATTGTGACGCCGCTGAAGGGCGTTGGAGAGATGGTGGCTGAAAGCGTCGGGGATGGACTGAAGAGCGCCGGTTTGGGCGAGAACAACAAGTTGAAGGAATTCCACCTTGGTCCCCCGAGTCGCTCGTCGAGGGGCAGGGATATGTGGGTCAAGAGGCTGTTCTGGGTGTCTGTGGTGCTGAACCTGGTTTTCGCCATGAGAGGCTGTATGGGTGGTGGAGGCGCTGCTGCGGGAAAGAGGTTTCTAGGGAAGAGCAAGACTCATCAGGAGAGCTTTTCGAGCGACGCCAAGTTTGCGAGTATCAGCGCCGACAGCGATAAAGCTTGGAAAGACCTCTTGGGGCAGAGCAAAGGCGTCATTTATGCGAAATCGCCGGGCTATAAGAAACCGCATCGTTCGAAGATTGCCATGTAAGTTTCGGATTTCACATCATTGTCTCTGTTCTTGCTAATGTTCATTCAAAGGTTTCACCAACTCGAGTGCCTAGCCCACCTCCGCAGCGCTGTCCAGATGCTTCGAAGTCCTTCAGGCACACCCGATCATACCCCTCTGTCATACACTACTTCGTGTCTGGACTATCTCCGCAACTCAATCCTTTGCCACGCTGATTCAACAGTTGAGCCCGCGGCGGCAAAGTACACATACCACTCCTCTTCCGTGTCCAGAGCTCCGGCACACAGTCACGTCTTCTCCGGCAACGGCGTCAAGAGGACATGTGCTTCCTCCGCCTCGCTTTACGAGGTTACCAAGTGTGGCGAGGGAGGATGCAAGGGCACCCCCTTCTTCATCAACCAGAAGAATATGGAGAAGATCTTGCGAAAGGAGATGGGCGACAAGATCAAAAAGGCAGACATGGTCGCCGAGGACGAAGGCGAAGACCTGGTGATTCCAAAGGAGGAGCAAAAGCCAGTTGTTGCTAGGGCACCCGAGCCTATCGGAAAACCCCCTGTCGACTACGAAGTTGTCAGACGGAAAAGTCCAGACGCTCCTGCTCCCCCTCCAGCAAAGAGCAACGCCCCGGCACCCAAGAAGCCTCAAACCAAAGCCCAACCCCCTCCAAGCAAGCAAACTCCACATATCCCAGATCCTCCCATCTGGGCCGGCGGAGCGCTGAAATCGACACCGCTGCCAGCCAAGTCAAAGGGTGTCCCGGCCGCCAAAGGAGCCCCTGCTCCTCCCCCAAAGCGGACCCTGCCTGTTAAAGCAACAGCGCAAGTTCCGCCGAAAGCGGCACAGCAAGCCAATCCGCTCATCGCCCCTCGGAACGAGAAAGCTGCGGCTCCTGCCGCGGCGCCTATTCCCAAAGCCCCATCCGCGTCCAAGAAGGTACCGCAGGTCGACACGGACGTCTACATCACCAAGCAACAACCGGAAAAGGCAGTTCTGACGCCGAAGGTAGACAGGCGAGCGGACAATGCTGGGGCTGCGGGGAAAGAAAAGGCGAAGACGACGACGGGGTCGTATTTTGATTATCTAATGGATAAGTTTGAGAGGGAGACGGAGGCGGAGGAGGAGGCGAGTGTGATGAGGAAGAGGGAGGCCGGGTTGGAGGAGGAGGAGGATGAGATGGTTGAGGTTGGGGCTTCTGGTGGTGTCAGGGGTCGAGGGCTCTGAGGTGGAGGTCTGGTGATGGTGGTTTTCTTTGGGTTATGGCGTTGGGCGTACTAACGGTATATCTTTATTTTGCTTGGAGTAGGAAATTTCGGTGGGATCTAGAGATTGATGAGTTCAATGAGTATCTGAAATAGCTGGGAGGGGAGAAATGCGAAGAGTTCCCGCAATCTTGAATATCTCGCGAGTGTGGAGATGCTACGAGTACAAATTTCCCTCCTTCTGCATGACAATTCTGAATCCATTGTTGTTAACTTAGAAGGAGGAAGGCTCTCAGATTACACCCGGAAGTCGCAAAGGAATTTGACTAGTGGTAAGTGGTACGAGTAAATGGGCTTTCCGTCCAAGATTGAATTTGTCTGGAGGACTCTTGCACCCTCTGCGCTCGAAGTGTGTGGAAGGTGCACAATGCAATCATTCCCATCGAAATGACCTCACGTCGAATTTTTCGAACTGCAATCTCATCGCACGTCTGGCGCTTTCTATCCCATACATATCAATTTGCATTGTATCTCTGAAGCCATCAAAACAATCAAGACGACTTACTCAACTTTTGCGATACCCCGGCAAGAACTCTACGAGGCGTCGATATACTGTCAGCATCATGTCTGTGGACGTGAATAAGCATATATTTTCAGACTTCGGGCGCTTGTGGAGCGTCCTTAAGTCGATACCTGTTGACGAGCTTCGGCACAGCGCAAAGCACGGTCCGAAACCAGAACCTGGGATCATGGCGAAAGAGCTCGGAAGGCGAGGTCTCGCACAGATGGTCAGAGACGGTTGGGATGCGGAGTACACGAACCTGGTGAAGCTACAGCTCGAGCGGGACGAGGGATTGATATCACCTGGAGGGGAACCACCAGCGTCACCTGTGCTGGGTGATGCCCTGCGTCAAGCCGAACATGACCTGGAAGACCCGGAAATCTTGGAGGCGACACCTGTAAAGATGTGGCGCGTGGAGTGGGGTGGATGGGTGGAGAATGAAAATGGCGAGGAGAGATGGCAGTGGAAGGCAGAGGCGATGGATAAGCTTTCCAGCGAAGCAATGGAGGCCGTTCGGAAGCTCAAAAGAACTCTGAAGGATGCTAGCAGAAAAGGGCTACGGCGTGGAGATGCCAGTGATGCCTCCGACAACCAACGCGAGAAGACAAGAACTAGGAGCAACAACGAGAACGAGCACGATGGCAAGAGCGGCAGAGGAGCTGAAGCACCAGCGGGAAAGCAATTTGAAGCTAGAGATGAGTTCACGGAGCTTGACGAGGTGGACAAGCAATTCATCAGGGAGGCCATGCTGGGTCGCGAGGCTGCGATGGAGGAGGACAAGCAAAGATGGGACTTCATACGCGACAACGAGACGGCCATCTATCAGCTTGTCTATGAGACGGCTATCGTGGAAGCGGGGAGGGAGAAGGAGAAGAAGCTTGAGAGTTCGCACATACCTGGATACTAGGTGATGCTCGGCAGGGAGGAGATCACGGACTGGTGGTGGGACAGCGGTGGGACTTCGCCATTATTGATGTTGGTGAAGGAGAGGGAAGGGAGAGAGGAGAGGAGGGAGTCGGAGCGGAATATCCTTGATGCCGCGCACCGCCACATCATCTTCCCAGGTTTCGTCCTCTCCCTTCCAGCGAGTCGATCGATGCCTACCCATCTTCATCACTCCCAGCTTCATCCATTGTCCTGCTCGCTTCCTGTTCCTTTTTCGCTGGACCGGATTCCTTGGATGTCATCCTGATTCGGAACAAGCATTCTCACCAATGGCTTTGGTCTGGCATGCTCGAGCAGCATTAGTGGCAAGACATTAACCGCTAGTTACTCCATTCTTTTTCGAAATAATCAATTGAATCCATCGCGTTGTTACCAATACTCAATTACCATGTCTTAGACTAAGTTGTTAAGGTACTTTTCAGAAGTCGAATAACCGGATTCCATCACCTTTTCCCTGCATCAACACCTTGGACCTATCCAACCATTACCCCTTTCCTTGCAGATAGAATCACCCAGATCGAACGAGAACCGGATCGCTTTCAACCTGAAAGATGTTCGACGCTCCATAAGCCGCCGAACCTGCTGGCCCCGATCCCATCCTCAACAGGCTCACCCTCAGGCTGTACGCCCCTTCTGAATTGATGGCCAAATGCTGGAAAGAAGCCGCTGCTTGCGAAGTGCCAAAGTCATCGTCGGAGAATCCCATGGAACTCTGGAAAGAGCTGACAAGTCTTGGACCCGTCAAAAGTCCTGGCCCAGCAGGCAAGCTTGCACCTCGAGGACGGTATCTCATCAACGTGACTACCGCAAATAGTCCGCTCATGTCCAGTGAAGATGTGTGTCCGGAAAGCTGCGCTCCTTCGATTTGGACCTCAAAAGGCCATGCGAAAGGCTGCCCAGCATGAACTTGTTGAGGGGGTTGAGCAACAACGTTCAGTCTCAATGGAGCCTCTGGATACGGGATGCTCTCGCCCCAACCACCTTGGCGGTTGAAGTAGCGGTGGCTTCGATCGGACACATGCGAACCTCCGGAAGCATGGGTGGTTCGTTGCCTTCTTGACCTTTGTCGAGAAGACCTGTCTTGAGGCAAGCTGGCTTCAAGGACTCTCGAAGCCAGTCCATTGGACATATACCCTCGCTGTGCAACATCGGCCATGGCTGATTGTCCGATTGGCGTCCCGTTCAAAAGGTTCTCAGCAATACGAGCAGATCGCCGAAGAGATCCCAGAATTGTGGTCGGCGCGTTTGTTCGTTGGCTGGAAAGTGTTGTTCGCTGCCCGTGAGAGCCTCTTGTTTGACTTGAGTATCTGGATCTCCCTCGTCCTCTGGGCATAAGCAGAGAACAGTCTCTGCGCTCATGTCAGTCTCCATTCTCCTTTTCTGGCAGCTACTAGGCCCATCCTTGTTCTCAACTTCCAGAGATTCCTCGACACGCGAATATCTCCAATGACATCAGAACATTACAAGGCAATCATGCTAGCACCACTGTCGGTATCTAGGTGGTCTTCTTTTAGCTTACTTACCTAAGTCTTTTATGGCCTGCTCGAATACGGAACTCTATTGACTTCCGAAAGCGCCACCATCCGTCTACTTGGTTGTTGTTTGGAGTGTCCTTGAACAATGTTCCGAGCTATTGCGAAGCTAAGCTCGCAACCTGTAACCCGCAAGGCGTACTTCCTGCGAATACCTGTCAGTCGTGCCATATGCGAGTCGAGTTGCCACCCACTTGATGTTCTCGAATGCCAGTGTACAACGGGGCAAAAATGCGGTGAAGGACTACAGCCCAACGGTGTCTTGAAGCCAGACTTGGAACGTCTCAAATATTAAATTGAAACGGGATGTCGAAAGAATAGCGGTGAGCTTTCTTATCTGAAAGCGAGGGAAATGCTTTCCAGTTAACGCCTCGTCGAGCTCGCGTCGTATGAGGTCTCACTCTGAATGTGGCAAAGGTCTCTCATATACCAGTGGACCTAGAAGCCACTGATACCTACACTAAGAGTTCCCATTCAGGCCAACACTCTTGTGATCAGCCGACGGGAACATTCCTAAAAAGACGAACGCGGCAGAATCCTCCACGGCTTCAGTATTGGACGCCATATTCAGTTTCTGGACCTGTGGCTCGCCGCATCATTCAAATGGCTCGCTCAGCTGCTCCCCAATTCGACTTGAAAAAGGAAAAGCTTGAGATTCCAGAGTTCAAGCTGAACAGCACCGCGCTGATAGTAACGCCACGAGGCTTCGAAAAAGCCAAGAGTATGGCCTGTACGCATGACCAACTTGGAAGATGGACCACGCCCTCCAACTCATCCTTTGGATATTCCTTGATTCTCGTAACATGTTCACCTGATCCAATCTTGTCGCGCAATACAGATCACATTGAAATACAACAACCACTGCCGCGGCTTCGGAAGTCGACGCATGAATCGCGTGTTACCACTTCTGCACGTGGACTAATCAAGAATCAAAACGCCTCCACTGCGACGCAAAGTTCGACCAGAGCAACCACAAGCTTTGTTGATGGGCCACCACCGTGTCCCGACAACTCCTCATTTGTCCTATTCTGTCGACCACATTGTTAAAGCTCTCCATGGCCTCGGGTCTGTGTTAGGTATGTCCAGTCTCAGCCCTAGAGTTTCAGGTGCTGGCAAGGTGGAGGTCCACCACGACCTAGATAGTCGAAGGATACTCCCGCCAGTTCTCTTTTCAAGGTCGAAAAACCAGTCCAAGCTGGTGGAGATCGTCCCGAGAATGATCCATCAACCTGACTAAACATGCAAGATAGCGCGACGCTTCGGGGTGCTTCTCTGCCAGGGACTGCAGACCACGAGTAGAGCCGCATATGTCAGAAGCACTACCAAGGCTTCGGACCTTATCAGCATCGTAACAGCATGCTCGGGAGAGCATAAAGATTTCCATCCACAGCCCGAAAGAGGAGTTAGCCTAGCTGCAGACGCAGATGCACAGGATGACTTCACAAATGCGATGGATCACAATTGCAATCAGCAACAAAACATCATTGGAGAGTGGATATGCACTATGGTATCCGATTCCATGCTGTCATCGGATCGAATCCCCGGGGAACGTCACATGCTGTGAACATTGCGTTGTGGACACTGAGGTCTCAAGCCGCAGGTACGATGCACGCAATCTCCTGCCTGATTCGCCATGTCCAACGTTACTGGTACTCGAATAGATGACTACGATCTCGATTCGGCTTGGAGTCTCCGTCCCGTGGTGCGGCTACCAGGCTCTTCTTTACGCACAAGTCACAGGCCCAGCTCCACGGACACCATCTTCTAGCCACGCTCACAGCACGGTCTGCCGCCCTTACACCAGATCCAGCCATAGAGCTCCCATGAAGGACCGACCAGCATGATCGCAACACACAGTCCAGTGTTGTATTACTCGCGTCGGAAGCCGTCCGGGTCAAGTAGTAATCGGCCTCAGCGAACGCTTGCAACACATTCCCAAACAAACAAAGGAAGCCTTGAACTAGACTTGAAAATATTCAATTGTCTGTCCGACAGAGAGGATCGAAGCCTTCCATTGGTGCCAACGCATCAAATCTATCACTTTTCAGGACCTGTGGGAGGGATCCGTAACCGCGACGCGATGGCTGGGAAATCCAAGAAAAGCATCCCAGGAGAGAAGCCAGGCAGACGACGGTCGGTCAAGTCAGCTTCACAACACCTATGGTAGCTGACCTGCATCAAAGAATCGTCTCAAGACACAACTAAATATTGTTCCTGTGTTCAGATGTCCTCGAGCGAATGGCCACGAGGGGAAACAGATGCCGCTAAGCAACCGTAAACCAGTCCTTATGGCTTCCAACTGATTTCCGAACCAAATGGATGGTATAAGAGCGTGCGTATAGCTCAGTTGGCCGATTCTTCGTTCCTCATTTTACGGACACCATCTCTTCACTCTCGAAGTTGACGGGCCTCTGGAAAACATCCGCGAACTCGATGTCTGACCGCGATGTAAGCGCTCCCTCTGGACCAGTACTGGGTGTCTGTTTCGACGACATCCTCCACGTTCTCTTGTGGCGTTTGAACAGACTGGCTTTGGACATCCCTTGCGGATCCGAGGGAAACGTTGACCCCAGATATGGCTTTGGTGGAACAGCCTCACGGCGATCCCACCGATCCCTCAACCTGGAACGGAACCCAAGACCACGGCTCTGGATCTCTTTCTCACTCTCTCGGCGAAATGCTTCCATCTTCCTATGAGACATTGTTGCAAAATACCACCAAGCAACCAGGACGGCAAGAGTCAATGCGACAGTCAGAACCCAGTCGTGCCAGTACAACCAAATCCAGCGGGAAACCATTCTTGGGGACCTCGAAGCCTGGAAGTTGAAGAAGGTCGAGCTGAAAAGAGTCTGATGGGCTTGTGAGTACACCCCCAATATCTAAATATTTCATCCTCATGAGCAGCAGAGGCGATGGACATACCGCAGTAAACGTTCCCGGTAAAAATATCAGCGTCACGGCGGCGATGATTCTCATGTCAGTACTGTCTTTTCGAGTGAGTATGACCATTTCTTTCGAGTCGTAAGCAATTTGCATCGAAGCTTCAGCGGAGGCGATCTGCGTTCTGCTGTCTTTCTGATTCAGCAAACTGTACATCTGCAAAATTGGTCAACACCCACTGACCCCGAGTGCTATCATCTCAGTCCTACCGTTTGCACTTGGCCTCGTGCAGAGGCATCTGTGTAGTTGATTTTTCCTTCTATCCCTTCCAGGATACATTTGAGGAAACTCAATGCCTCCAGCTCGGGTCCGGCATATCCAGGCAGGACCTCTGCTTTCTCATGGGTCGTCTCGCTGAGCAAGGTATGATATCGCTCAATGGCTGTGATGAAGCGGTGCTGAGTCTTACAAACGGCAGTCATACCAGCACAAGCATCAGACAGAGCAGTCAGTTTCAACATCAGCACGTCCAAGTCCAGTTCGTCCTTCTCGACCGCCTCGGCGAGATCTGTCCCTGGATGGAATCCATGAACACCAGTGGCGAAGCGGATCTGAATCGAACTATCCCTACGATTCTCTGCGTCGAGAGACAACGCGTCGATGCCTTGGTCAACAAGTATACTGGGGAAAGAAGATGCGGAGCCCGCGATAAGAGACAATTCCTGACGCAACTCAGGAGCACTTCGATCTCATCGTTTTGGAGCCCAAAAATCACACCACACGTATTTCCCGATTTCGCATCATAGGTCAAGGCTATTGCATACTGCCAAGAGCGGCTCAGATTGGTCCTCAGCACCAGTCCTGGACGCGTCCACATCAGCAAATGTCAGATAGCGCTTTCCAATCGGCTCGGAGCAGCACGAATTCGCTGCAGCATAATCTCCCCAATTTGACAGCGAAGACGCGTACCACTCACCAAGCCGTTTCTCGTCAACACGGGACGTCGCAGCGACAGGGAGTTGACGGCACGTCGCCCTGAGCAGCAGCGGCGACAGCTTCCAATAACCGACGATGGTCTGCCACGTTGTCGATGAAACCGGCAGCGGCCAGATGTTCCGATCCAGGACTCTCGGGCTGCATATGCTAGGTTGGGGCATGTCAGATGGGGTTCCCGTTTCCGTGTGCGCGGAGGGGCCTTTTTTCTTACAGTACTCGCAATTGCGAAGTCTGGGTCCCGTCCGCCGATGAGTCTCGGTCCTGCTCTCGTTCATCAGTGATTTATTCTAGCTCTTTTCTAGTCTTCCAGTCTTGCTGAAGCTGCCACGCAAAAGAGAAGCAAGGTAAAGCCATATTTAGCTCGCGGGAACTTGCACATGGCTAGATAGGCAGCGAAGGAAACGGGTATGTAGGTCTAAACTGCCGTACCCCAGTAACCCATTTTGATATCTGGTTCTCGCGCAGCAGGCCTTCCCTGAGCACCGGGGCCGTCACCGTCGTGCTTGTATCACCAAGCTCCCGCTGCCGAGATCTTGTGTCAGCACATCAGCGTCTTCAACGTGTACGATCTCTGTTTCAGGAAGCCCGTTTCGTAGGTACTAACCGCAGAAGAGGCCGTTGTCGTTGTTATCTCGATGTAGCGGTGGTGATCTGCAGGTTCGAAATAGCCATCGTTGGCGAGGATCCGGTCATGCACATTGTGCTCCATTCAGGGAGGCCTAGGGAGTTGGGGGGGAATGGGATGCTGCAGTGGATTGGGGACGAGGCACAGCCACAGTAGGTGGTGGGAGAGTACGGAGCACCAGGCACACAAGCGTAGCAGCCGGAGCAAGAAAAGCGTCTTGAATTTTTTAGGTATCCGCTACATACCCCGCTGACGGAGGAGAGTAGGATAGGAATCGCCTGTCAAACTCGAGATGCCGATGGCCTAGTTGATGCGAACCGCTCCTGCTGATGACAAGGCCCATCTACTCTTACCAACCTGCGCCGTCCTCGCGTGCCCCCTCCCCTCTCCCCTTCTCGTGTTCGCCCTCGAGTCCGGCCGCCCAGATTGTTTTTAGCACGGGCTGCTTTGACAGCCTGGAGCTTCTTGTTGAGGGGTGGGCAGCTTGCAGGTGCATGCATGTCAACAGTCAGCCTGTCAGCCACAGGGCGGTTGAAGATCGACTGCCGGAGGGTCGGCAATTGGGAATCCCCGACGTTCAGTCTGGGGACCCGGCACGTGACTGGATCAATTTGATGGATTATCGCCCGTCAGCGCTTGGGGAAATCAATATCTATGTTCGTGTATCTCTCCTCCGAGCAGAAGTACTCGAAAAAGGCCAAGTCAAGCATCTCAATATTCATAGTGTGCATCTAGTCGACTATTTGTGGTTGATCCCCCCAGCAAGCACAAAACTCTGCCCAGTGGCATAACCAGTCTGGCAATACATCAACACGACGTTTGCAACCTCTTCTGGCACTCCCAGTCGTCCCATGGGCAGTTCCGTTTGGCCAGAGACAGACTCGATGCTCGGGATCATGCCTGTGTTGCCAATCATAGCGGGCGAGACATCGTTGACGGTAATGCCATATTCGACGAGTCGAGTCGAGAGATTCTTCATCATACCCGTCATGCCCCCTTTGGACGCTGCGTAGTCTGTGTAGGATAAAGGTTAGAGAGATACAACCAAATTTACCAGAGTGAAAGCAGCAGTCAGATGAACGTACGGGCACCGTTCACTCCAGCACCGTATGCAGCGATGGAAGAGACAAAGATGATGCGCCCCCAGCTTTGGGATTTCATGCCTTCCACGACACCCTTGGCCAGCAGGAAGGGAGCGCGGAGATTGACGTTGATCGTGTGCTCAAAGTCCTCGAGCGGGATGTCCCTGGACTTGGTCAGTATCAGTGGGGAAATGGTCAGTGAAGTATTGAGTATGGCAGAGCCATATGGTCGAAGTCATGGCGAAGTATGAAACAAATGCTCAGCAGCCGTCTACTTGTGGCAGTGCCCATTTGCAATGAGTTGAGTCTGATAGGCCACTGGGCCGATCGAGCACGGTCCATACTATACCTAGGCAGTTGAACGGACTAGATCCGAGGGATGGCGAATCCAAATGTGCACCAGCATGGCACACGGTTGTTATAGGGGCATGCCTTCTGCAGGCCCAGGCATCCACAGCAGCCGACCCGCGAGAATTAAGCCTCAATTAGAGGAGCACTTGCACGGCGAATACAGCATACTCCAACTGCGGATACATAGAAGATCAGACGTACCAGATGTCTCTGATGCGCTTGCCATGGCCAGCGTTTGCGATGAGGATGTCGACGTGTTTGCCGTGGGCCTTTCGCACGTCTTCACACAGCTTGACGGTTTCATCGGCGGATGCCAGGTCGGCCTGGTGAGTCGAGATGCGCAAGTAGCCCGCATCAGGCCTCTCGCAGTCGTGGTCCTTTCGCAGCTGGGCGACGAGCTCATCGACGGCGAGCCGGTTGGTAGAGTACGACAGGGCCAGATCTACGTCGTGCAGCACGAGCTGGCGGGCACAGGCTGCACCGATGCTGTAGCAGCAGCAAGCACCGGTCTGTCAGGCGAAAAGGCTCAGCGATGTGAAGGAGTAGGTAGGGTACCGCACCCTCCAGATGCCCCCGTAATGAGGGCCAGGCGTCCCCTGAGGTTGTTGTTGACCGCCATCACCGTGAGCCTTGAGGGAGGCCGGCCAGGCACAGGGGCGTCGGGTATTGAAGAAGCTGAAGACGAAGCAAAAGGACGCGCAAGTAGCTGCGTACTCTAACCAGGCCGCCTGTGACTGTCGCAGATGTTGCTGCGAATGCTGATGCTGATGCAGGCAGACACGCAGCAAGGTCTTGGTATAAGGGTCTGAAAGGGTCTGAACGGGTCTCGGGCTGGTTGATGGGCTGGAGGGTCTGAGGGAGGGTCTGAGGGTAAGGTAAGGTACTGTGGGGAGAGGGCTCCGAGGGAGAGTCGGGCCCGTCGACGTCGGCATATGGTGGGGGAAAATAACGGTACTCCGCAACCAACTAGTGGTTTTGAGATGCCGACCGGGAAAGGCCAACAGTGAGCGGCCTGAAGTGCTGCTTCAAAAGGCCGCCATGGCCAAAGGCCGTTCTGGCGACTCTGATGGCGATGCGACCGGATGGACAATCCTGCGCCTGTCCCAAACGCTGCTCCCGTCGAGGCTGCGTCTGCGTCGTCGACCGCGAAGCTCGACAAGCTCGACTCCCACGCCCGCATCAAGCGCATCAACAAGGCCTGTCTGAACTGCCGAAAGCGCAAGTCCAGGTGTCTGCTGTAAGTAGAACAAGTCTCCAGCTCTGTAACAATTTCTTGGAGCCCCATCTTGACCGTCATATATAGGGAGACCACCGCCGGCGCCCCCCAAGTGCCCTGTCTGCGATGCCAGCGGGAAAATCTGGAGTGCGTGCTAGGAAGTTCCAACCGCGGCGGCAAACGCGTCAGGAAGTCGGAAAGCTATCCGGATGGCTTCAGCGACAATGGACGGGACGATATCGACGACTCGCCCGCCGCCCAAGCCCAGTACATGTCCAGTCCCCTATATGAACCACCCCCTTTTCACCTAGCCGGACAGACTGCGGGGGGGTATGGACAGCCAGCGCAGATGGGAGGGGTGGCAGTAAAGACTGAGACTCGGAACCCCTTATCGTCCTTTCACAGCCCCTCAAATGCCCTCGGGATACTGGCTCACGTGGCCGAGACGAGCACGGGAGAGAGCGATTCATCGAGGACGCCCACAGCAAAACCTCCTATGGGAGCACTGCGGCCGCAGTCCGGACCTTTTTCTCAACGAGGCCAAGCGAGTCGGACGGAGCTATTCGAAGACGGCAAACTGACCTCGAATCAAACCATCCAGCTGGTGCACCGATATCAGCGGCTATATCATCCGTACTATCCGTTGGCACCAAGACATATCTTCGACGTGTCAAAGCTGGCTGAGAATGTCTCTCGAGAGCCGCACCTGCTCACTGCCATCCTTACCATCGCATCCAAGGACTTGATAGAAGAGACGTACATCTACGAGGCATGTGTCACTCATATGCAAAAGCTGGTGTCTGAGCTCTGTGCTGGCAAGGATTTCGATGTCGAGGCTGTGGAGGCTCTGTTGTTGTTGGCTGAGTGGACCCCCTATACCCAGCATTCTCCCACTGCTAAGATCGGGCGTGGTGAAGAAGATAGAGGTAAGGTTCGCATTTCTTCATCGTAAATCATGTTTGATGTTGGACCTATTCTGTGTGGGTCTAGATCTGGCTCTTGCTGCCGCCTTGCTAGCTGTTATTATTTCCTCCAGCATTTGAACTCGAGTTCTTCGGACTCTTCCATTCAATCACCCACTAACGAATCACAGAAGCATGGATGCATATAGGGGTCGCAATACGGCTAGCACACCTGCTCAACATTGATCAAAATTCGTCAAGCTCAAACATTGAATTGCAAGAAAGTTACTCGGATCGTCGACGACTCGCGTGGACAGCCTGCTACATAGCAGACCGACAGATATCCATTCGAACCGGCAAAGCATTCTCTGCCCGATGTCCTAGCCCGCCCGCTCCTTTACGACGAGAAGGGTATCCGGGCCCCTCGCGCGCCAACCCCACCGAAGATGACTATGCAGGCCTGTTCCAGGCGAACTTTGACCTGACACAGCTCTTCAGCAACGCACACGATGTGCTGTATTCAAATTCAAGTTTCAGTACCGGTGCTCGTCTAAGCGACAGCCATGTCAAACTCATCGACGACTTCCGTGTCGCCATACAGTCCTGGAAAAGCTGCTGGGGCACGTTGACCTGTTCGCCACATCTCAAAGCCACTCTCCTCGTTTCTTACGACTTCCTCCGTCTTTACACCAACGCGTTTGGCTTCCAAGACACGCTCAATCGCACCATGGCCGTGAGAAGTACGCGACAACATCCGAAAAGTTCACATGATCCCGATCTGCACACAACGATCGTGTCGGTGGCTAACGCTCACTTCGTCTACGAAGGTCTCGATGCTGCGAAATCGATCCTCTCAACATTAAATCAATTCATCGATCCAGAAAGCACCCTCCGATACTTTCCGATCAAGCACCATCTCTACCTTGTTTACGCCTCCGTATTTCTGCTTCGGGCTTGCTGCGTAGGGGTTGTCCCTCCAAGCGAAGTCCACGGCATCAGGTCCATGGTAATCGATACCGCCAACCGAATGCATAGATCGGCGGTCAGTGCAAGCGAAGGCGAGA
Source organism: Aulographum hederae CBS 113979 (assembly GCA_010015705.1). Taxonomy (NCBI): domain Eukaryota; kingdom Fungi; phylum Ascomycota; class Dothideomycetes; order Aulographales; family Aulographaceae; genus Aulographum; species Aulographum hederae. The sequence goes on from ML977147.1 coordinate 507,412, forward strand.
TCGGAACGCGCTACTCGCAGTTATTGCGATTGCTTCTAGAAAAGACGGATCGACTCTCGAGGGAGAAGATCATGGCAGACGCTCCTCCAGATCAGGTTCCAAGAACTGCGGATCCGCATCTCAACCTCATCCTGTCGACTCCTGTGAGGACTCCAGACCTTGAGTTGGAGCTTGGAAGCGCCGAGGATGCTGCGAGAGAGAAACTGAAAGCAATGGGAGTCTTCGGATGGATGGACCTGAAGGCCGCGAGCATGTTTGCCATGAATTTACAAGCTGACCCTAAGAGCTTGTTGAAGGAAAAGGAATTTATCGGTTGTGCATTCCTCCCTTTTCAACTTCCGGTGGCCGCCGGTTGGGATCTCGGACAACTGGATCGAGCGGGGATGGGACTTTCATGAGCGGCTTGCGAGCATTTTTGATGGCGTTTAAAACCACTTTGGGCATACCTGGATTTTGAGAGCTCGGCGAGGCCCAGAGAGTAGCATTTGGCAAGCACATGTGAGGAGCACGCGTCTGGTAAACGGGAGGCCCCAGGCCAAAGAGAAGGACACAGCAGGGAAGCTCGCATTGGCTTGGCATTGATGGGAGATGAACACTTGAGGAGGCAAAAATCTTGCCTTCCCATCCCTCAATTTCTACCGTATTTGACTGTGAATGCTCCAGCTGCGCAAAGAACTTGGGCGGCATCAGGGACAGCGGCACGTGACATGAAATGAAATAACAAAACGATCAGTTCGAGGCAGCCTCTCCTATCGCAATTTTTTTTATATTAATGAGGGTCTCCCATGACGCCCATTAGAGACTTGCTCTGGACAAACCTCCCATGAGGTGACGTTGTGAAGAATGCCAATCACTCGTCTCGGCCCTTTCGGGCGATGTCAGACAGATGTTGAGGGCAACCGGTACCAGACAACCAGAATAATTTTTTTGTCACCAGGCCAGAAATTGTTGGCAAGCAAACCCAAGATCTTTTGCTCAGGGGCCGAACAGTGCCACTCTTGTAAAGCGAGAGATAGTCTCCTGGGTTGGATTTCAGGATAGAGGAGGTTTGCAAAGGAGCGGAGAATTTAGCAGCCAAAATCGGCGTGACTTTTGCAAGCCTGGTAAGGTAGTCACTTGATACATCACGTGCTCGTCTCCCCACGTGCTTCACCAATGAAGAACGCCACCATCGAATGACTTGCATCACTGCGCCGCTCACCATCGTCTCCCCTCTCCACGTCGACCCTTTAACCTCCCTCATTTGTCCACAACCATCCTCACGACCTGCCACCGCCGTCCCTATCCTGACCGTCGACATGGCTGCCAACACGAAGTACCAGCCTGCGCCGCAGCGCGACTCCTTTGAAGAGCAAAACTACAGCCAGCCGCCGCCTTCGTACCAGGCTGAAGCGTCTGCTGGAATATTTGGAGCGCCCCGCACCGAGGACGACAACTTGCCAGATGACTTCAAGTTCGGAGGTGTGGTTTCGGAGGCAACTCTTGATATCAGGATGCAGTTTATCCGCAAGGTCTACGCCATCTTGTAAGACGATGCACTCCGCTTTCAGCAAAGCTATAGGTACTGACTGCATCGACAGGACTATCCAGCTCCTCGCTACGGCCGCACTCAGCTCCATCTCCTTCTTCAACGTCTCATACAAAAACTGGATTCAGACGAATCAATGGATGATGTGGACTTCGCTCTTTGGCGCCATCGGCTTCATGCTCCTGACCTTTTGGAAGCGCAAGTCATACCCCATGAACCTCCTCTTCCTCAGCGGATTCACGGCCCTCGAAGCATACTCCATCTCGGTCATCACTTCGTTCTACGACTCCAAGATTGTGCTCGAGGCCCTGGTGTTCACGCTTGGCATCTTCATTGCTCTGACGCTCTTCGCTTGCCAAACCAAGTACGACTTTACAAACTGGATGCCGTACTTGTTCGGAGCGCTCTGGGTTCTGATCATTTTCGGCTTCATGACTGCGTTCTTCCCCCACAACAGCATGGTCGAGCTTGGCTACGGAGTCATCACTGCTCTGATCTTCAGCGGATACATTCTGGTGGACACGCAGTTGGTAATGAGGCACTATCACGTCGAGGAAGAGATCGCAGCCGCAATTTCGCTCTACCTAGATGTCATCAACTTGTTCTTGGCCATTCTGAGGATTCTCAACAGCCAGCAGAACAACTAGCCGGGGCAAACATCTTACGTCTAGGTCGCGTTGGAACAAGCCGCACGAACAAATTGACGATAACAAGCGTGGCTGATGTACATTCATGTTGGTATTTGCAACTTCAACCTTGTCTTTGAAATAAAGCCGGTGTTGGTCATGGGAGTTCTGGGATCGGATAGTGCACTTCGAGGGTTGGGCGCAATGCGGTTTTTGCAGAGATTTATGTCGTCAACAGCTTAACAGCAGAACTATTATCCCCACACGATATCATGTGCTATAATTAATTGAGTGTGGAATACTATTGCGGTGACGATGCTGCCGTTGCTCCAACGTGAAAATGCCGATGATCCCATTGGTAGCGCAACGATTTAAGCTCCCAGCTCCGTCCTGGGGTGCGCACTGCGAAACCTTGCGCACAACAAATCTTCGCTACTCCAGCACTGAACCAACTACGCCGCCTCTTTTGTGCACCACCATCCCAATTCTTATTCGTTCCGCGCGTGGACTTGTCAAAAGGGGCAACCTCAACTCCATCACGTCTTCAATTTTCCGGTTTTACCGTTCGGGTGCTGCTGGAAGTGCTGGAGCTGCTGGAAGTGCGAGAACTGGACACCCAACTCGGAACCTTGCCTGGACATCTCCCTCCCTCGTACATATCCCCTCACCGCCTCAACTCCTTTCCTCGGCATCACCTCCCCCCCAGATCACTACCTCCATATTTGATGCCCTGCAATACTCAGTAATTGCTCCGCGCCCCTCGCTTCTCCTCTACATCCTCCGCCATGGCGTCGACGCAGGCCATCCCCGAGACCGTAGACGAGTTTGTAGCCGAGAAGAAGCTCAACGGGACCTCAACGGCCTTGAACTACGCCAATGGCACTGCCAATGGCAATGGCAAAGCAAAGGACCAGGACATGTATCCGCCCGGCGACTCTACGCGTTCGTTGTCCCAGAAGAAGCGAGCCAGAAAAGACGATAGTCTCCTATCCATCCTTTGCGCATTTATCGTCGAACACCAAATTGGTACGTGGGCACAACAAAACGCACACCATATGACACACAGCTAATTTGGACAACAAGGTCTCTCCGTCAACCTACTCCTCCTCCTCGCCCTAACCCACATTTTCTTCCCTCGCGCTCGACGGCGGACCCGCAAATTTTTCGAGATGTCGTACTACGATCCCTCCACAGGCCTGTATACCCAGGGGGTTGACGATTTCTACGTGGTGGCTTTGTGGGTGGTCATCTTCACAGGTCTGAGGTGTGCAATCATGGACTACGTCCTGAAGCCTTTTGCTGAATGGGGCGGTCTCAAGTCCAAGAAAACGCTTGTCCGGTTCGCGGAGCAAGGTTGGCTGATTGTATACTGCTCATTCTTCTGGTCACTGGGCATGGTGAGTTCCTAGACTCCAGCTCATGCATTGGAAAGATACTAACCGGACATGTAGTATCTCGCGTACAATTCGAAGTACTGGTTCAATCTACGCGAATTGTGGACCGATTTCCCCACCAAGACCATGGGAGGACTGCTCAAATGGTATTATCTCGTTCAGTCTGCTTTCTGGCTGCAGCAGATTGTCGTGGTCAACATTGAGGAGCGGAGAAAGGACTATGCCCAGATGTTCACCCATCACATCTTCACCTGCGCTCTGATATTCTCAAGCTACGGCTTCTATCAGACCAAGGTCGGAAATGCCATTCTTTGCATCATGGACGTCGTGGACATTATCTTACCGGTAGGTCTTGCATTCGCAGAAAAGGTTGCCCCATTTCATACTAACAACTGCGTCACAGACTGCGAAACTCCTAAAATATCTCAAGTTCCAAAAGGCATGTGATGCTGCGTTTGTCCTTTTTCTTATAACCTGGTTCGTCACACGACACATCTTCTATCCTTTGGTGTGCTATTCAATCCACGCGCACGTTCCTTCTATCATGGCCACCGGATGCTACAATCCCTCCACTGGGGAAATGGTTTCCTCGGACGGAGGCAAACAGATCTGGGCGAACGTCATGCAGCCGTTCATCAATCCCAATGGAACGGTCTGTTTCAACGAAAACATTCGATACGGATTCCTCGGGCTGTTGCTGGCGCTGCAAGGCCTCCTTTTGATATGGTTCAGTATGGTCTGTCGCGTTGCATACGGCGTCATTATGGGTACTGGCGCGGATGATTCAAGGAGTGACGACGAGTGCGATGAAGAAGAGCCCCTAGATGACGAGGAAGAAGCCCGGAACCCTTCTCTTGGTCTTCACGCTGAACACGTGAACCCTGCGTACAAGCAGCCGCTGGAAGAAGAGGTGGGAGTCGAGGCATTGCATTTCAACCGGCGCACGAGCTCGCAGAAGAGGCAGTACAAGAAGTCTGGTGGTCGCGCGAGTGGTATTTCTATTCCAGGTCATTCGGATCGCAAGGAGTTGCTTGGGAGGATTGGGTGTGACAAGCCCCCAGACAGTGACTGAGGAAGAGCAGCATTTCCCTAGAATCTCTGGTTCCTGCAAATCCTGCATCTTGTGCCTTGTCGGTAGTTTGCTTCTTCAACTAGTTCTCTTCGTTCGTGTTCTATTTAGCGCCATTTCCTGCCAAAAACTTTCCGTTTTCCACTCGAGGTTGGTTGGCTATAGATACCCTATCGTCCTTCTCAGCAAATTTAAAGGTTCCCCGGTTGCATCTTTATCATGTCCATCTACTCATCACGTGACTGCATACGAGATCATAGTACAGGCTGTACATGTCCTCTGCTCTCGTCGCTGACACTACCATCCTGAACAAGAAACACACGCTTGAGTCTGATAACGTCTTCATCGCTCAATCCACATACCTCCCTGACATAGCTCTCCGCTCCGCCAAAGTCACTCTCAACCCTCTTCAGAGTAGCAAGCATATTCTCAGCCCGACTCGTCACCATCCTCTCCGCGCCCTCCCTACCCGCACCCCCGGGTCCCGAAAAGGCCTCAGACTGCATGATGCGGTCGATGAAATGCTGCTTCATGTGGCCCAGTCCCACCTCGGTCAAAGCGTACTCGTCCGCGATGGTCTGGGCGGGCACCTCGAGCAGCGTGAGGAGGATGGCGCAGAAAACTCCCGTGCGGTCTTTTCCTGCTGTGCAGTGGATTAGGCAGGCTCTTGCCGGGTTTTGGAGGGTTGGGGCGAGGGTGGAGAGGTGGAGGAATATTTTGCGGAAACACGGGCCGGCGGCGCGGAGGATGGATGTGTAGGCTTCTGCGAAACCCTGGGGTTGCGGAGGGTTAGTTGTTGTTGCTGTTGTCGAAACGAAATGTTTTCTTCTTTTCTCTTCTTTTCTCTTCAGGAATATGTTCATGACGTATTTCTCCATCTGACGCTCATCGAAATTATTTTTCTTGGTGTGTGAATCCCTGGCTGATACCATATGGATCGTGCAAACAGCGAACGGCAGTCAAAAATCCGGTCTTGATGACTTGGACCGAAAATAGTGGAAGATCAAGGATAAACGAAAAAACACAGAATTCACAAGTCAAACACAGTATGATGAAGACAAAAAAAAGAAATTGAAAAGAATGATTGTGAATAAGAACCAACCTCAGTCCCCTCCCTCGCATAATCCTTAAACCTCACAGCAACCTTCTCAGGACTATAATCCTCCTCAGCAAACACAGGACACCACACCCTCTCAATGCCCCTTTCCTCTCCCCCCTCCTCCTCTCCCTCTCCTCTAGACGCCCTAAACTCAGCCAACCTCCCCTCCCACGCCTCGAGCTCGCCGCCCCGCTCGATCTCGGGCGTGGATCGCAGGTCGAAAATGCGTCGGATGCCGAACTCGTCATGCAGGCGGGCGATGTCTGCGAGAGAGGTTTTGGAAGGGTCGGCGCTGCGGAAGAGGATGTTGGGGCGGGTGGTGGATGTGGAGGTGGATGTGGGGAGGGCGGGGAGGGGACGGAGGTTGGGTAGGAGGGGGATGTTGATGAAAGGGGGTGGGAGGATTGAGGATGGTGGGATGGACATTGTTTGAGTGGTAGAGTTGTTTTCGATGCTTGATATGTGTTGATAGGTTTGAGTAGACTGAGGATGAGAACGGGGGAGTTTGGAGAGGGCTTTAGAGGAGTTCGGTTCCGGAATAAGAGTTGTGGTTTGCGAATATGTCCTAAAGGAGATGCTTGCCAGGATCAACAATATAACCAGGACGGAATGAAGGCCCTGGATTGAAGAAGAATTACAGCTTGAAGTATGTCATTCATTCTCTTTTTCAGGAATCCTTGCGGTTGAACATGAGTCCATGCAGCTATTTTGAAGAACCGAGGTTAGCGGATTCCGCTAATGGGCAGTGCGGGAGCAGTCAGCGATCCTCCCAAGGGTAGAAAGATAAATGAACTGTTACTGAACCTTAGCTTTTGATCGCTAGGGGAACCTTCTGTGGAGTGTGGAGTGATAAATCATCTGATTGTGTGCCATGTGCGGACGTCGACGCTTACTGCAACTTGTGCGTATCGTCCAACATCAAGAAAGCAACTTCCCGAATGTTGCAATTCTTGAGCATTTCTACCTTGGGTAAATACACTTAGGTACCTACGATTTGCCTAGAGAGTAAGTCACCTTGAGTCAGCTTCTTCTTCATTCCCGCAGTCTGATGTACCTCCAGTTGCCAGCCGGTGTCACGATACTCCCATGTCAGTTGTCACTGCAGTCATTCAAAGAAGAGTCTGGAATGGAACAGAATATCAATTGATCCTCCCTCCCACCATTGACTTTTGTGACCAGCTCGCGTTAAAACCGAAACAAAATCCCAAATCATTAATAACATCAAATCTTTTGAGACTGAGCCACCCAAACAATCCAATTATCCGCTGGAGATCCATCGCACAGTACCTATATTGACACTTCCTCCCTTTTTTTAATTACACTTCTTCCTTAGCACCATCTGAGTGACATTCACTTCGTTTTTCTTCGTCAGATCCATGCGAAGAGATTGATGGGCTCTTCTTCGCTCCCTTCGGTCCATCCGAGTCCGAAGAGACATATTCGTCGTATGTCTGCCCGTTCCTCTTCGCTGCAGCGCGTATTTTTCGAGTATTCCATAACCAAACGGCGTGGAGGAGGAGAAGGCCGACTTCTAGTGCGAGTCTATCTTATGTCAGCATCATGTGTCCGTCATGGAAGAAAGATCTTTCAACTCACACAACACTATACTGAATCCCCCCGAGTAGGTCGAAGTGGCTTTGTGCAACTGTTTCGTGTTAAACTGAACGCTTGGCAAGACTGGCAGGAAGGATCTTGACTTACTCAGAGCCAAAAGGGAGAAGAACGCGCCCAGAATGTCTGTAAACAGAAACGCCGTAGCTGGGGATGATTAGAAGAATATGAAGCATGGCGGTTTTGAGCAACGTACAAACGCCTTCAGCTCGACCGCCCCGCTTCCAGCCTTCATAGTAGAGTGGCAAGAGGCCGAGACCTAGCATTACTCCTGCTAGAATACCAATGAACAGGACTGGCCAGTCGACACCGCGTTTGTATGGAATCTGACCAGAGTATCAGCTGCGTCCACTAGGTAGTTGATCAGACGGTGGAGATTCACATTCAAACCAATTACAAGAAGAACTTCCATCACTGCGAAGATGGCACCTGTAGCGAAGGTGGTAAGAACGGCGGTCCAAACTCTCCATTTGCTGCTATGAATTAGCTATCATCCACTGCCCACGGGTATTATATCCCAACGTCTAAATGTACTTACTGTGTCATGACAAGAGTCTGAGCCCAAGTTACCAAGCACAGAACAGCCAAAATCTGAGGCTGGATTTGTATTGGAATGTTCATTTTCTGTAGTGTGTAAGTTTGAAGGATCGAGCATAAGAGGTTGACTCGAATACCTGTATGATAACATAGGCGCCCATTGGGACCTCGCCTGTGCCGTAGAGTCAACACAGTCCGAAAAGGGGTATGTATGTTCCAACTTACTGATGGCCCAGACAAAGAGCATGAGACTGGGAACACCATCTGTGCTCCCACGTTTCCAATTTTTGTAGATCCTGGACGGTCTTAGAAGGACTCGGACTTCCAACATCGAGCCGTAAGCTTACTGTGGGATCATCTGGGTAGAGATGGTCAGCATATGTAGTAGTCTATATAATGAATTAACGAAGGCTGCTTACCTGAACGCACCAAAACCTTCCCGGGTGACGCATGTTAGTCTGGTGCTTGGTGTCTCCGAGGACGTGACTTACGCTGCAGAAGCCAGTTAGTGAATCGACTCTTCCGATTCATCGAACTCATGCTTACCTGTTCCCAAGGTCTGGGAGGTTGAGAGATAAGTCAAACAGTGGCATTGACATAGTTTTTTCCATGACTTACTCCAAGTACTGTAGCAGCCTGGAGTGCGTCAGATCAAACCATGAATCGAGGAAGACACTTTCTCTTGCAACGTACATAGGGAATGCTCTCTTGCGGTCGTGACATCGTGAAATGGATCTGGAGATATTCGCCACCATTGGAATAAGGAAGCAACAAAACACACAAAAAGAGACAACCGGAAAAGGAGGAAGAGCAAAAAATGAAACAAAAACGTTCATGCAATTCCACCCGTAGCACGCGGACGCTTTCCCTCTTAAAATACTCCTCCCACTGAGGCTCTTCCAGAGCCATGGTTCCTCCACCAAAACTCCCCCTACAGCTGATCAAGTCCTGCTACTCGTCCGTCTCCTACATCATTCGCCTACCAGGCCCGCCCAAGTCCGATCAATGATAGGGCAAGGAATCGAAAGGTGTGGAGTGAGCATCATCCCCATGGCCCCCATGCCCCATCGACCTTCCTGCTTGCGGCCATGGGCTCGCAGCGCCGATGAGGGGATGAACTCGTGTGCGTGGACTGGGCTGAGTCGCGCATGGCATTTGTGGGTTGGTGGAGGGCCAGGGAGGGGGGAGAGGCAGCATGGGAGCCGTATGCTCTGCAGCATTTCGTGCAGGAAGGATAGCTCGCGAGGGCATGAGTCGGGTGTCCCGCAATATGCACAAAGGTATTGGCGGATGTTTGCTCTTCAAATGGGCTCTTAGTCTCTGCCTCTTGCCTTGGGACTACTGTACCCGGAGGCGGATCACATCAGTCTCTCTCTCGTCTCTCGTCTCCCCCCGTTCGAACCTCGCGAATGGGAGGCCATGGCGAGGGGTAGTTGGCAGCACGTAGGACGACCGGTAGAATTAAGCAGAGCGTAGCAAACCGCCGAACCAGCGCACTTAATCTGCACGCAAGGAAGGCTTGCGAGGATAGTGCCCGTTGCTATATCACGGCCGCTGATATTTCCTAATTAGCAGTTTGTCAACTTTCTCGCCGCTGCCGCCGTTGACGCAGGAATTGCTCGCAGCAGCGATGAGCGCGAAGCGGCGGCGGGAAGCAATCAGCACGGTACGGTATGTAGCAAGCAAGCAAGCAAGCAAGCACCTCATCAGCATCGCATCCCTTCACAGGGCCCGCACTTGCAGCAGCCGGAGAGGTTTGGATAGAGTGCGGAGTGGAGAGTGGTCCAACTTGCACATGCACACGCCTGGCTCTGAGGGGGAGGAGTCAGGTCCCAGGACGACGACAGGACGTCGGACTTGGATGTGATAGAGGCAGAGCAGAGAGGCACTGGACTCATACTGTCCGCGCCACCCGTCCGAAAATGATGGCCCTGTTGCGCCGTCGAGTCCAGTTCAAGTACCCCTGCCCCGGATGAAAATCCCCTCTTGGGGTGCTGCTATTGCTGCAGGAAATCGAGCGTCGAGCAGGCCCCCGGAGATCAATATCTGGACGCAGAGCCTACAGATCAGCTGATAAGGAACTTGGGTTCACGCCCACGAGTCACGGGTGAAGCTTCGACATGCCGCTTTGGGGGGGTTCTGTTACTTCAGTTGACTCTGTTCAAGACGACGATGGGTGAGCAGGCGAGCAACCGCCATCTCACCAAACCCTCTGAATCGCCTCCTCGGTGCTCGGCAGGCTTCTTCAAGACTGTGGAGGTGGCGGCCCAGGTTCGGCGACGGCGGAGTGGTGTTTCACAGCATTGACTGCTCAACCGCGCAAAGCGCCGCTAGGTCTTTGGTGGGGATTTTTGCAGAATCGAGAGTCCCTTATGCTGTGCAACAACGCTCAACTCTCTCAGTCCGACGCAGACGGCATCGTATACACCCGCCGTTGGGCTCTTGGGGCTGCAAGGAAGTGGAGCTGCTGAGAGCAGTTGCGAGCGCCCTCTGCACATGCATGAAAAACGCATCCAGGGCACATCTGCCAGACGAGGAAAATGGAAGCACGACATGCCGAAGCGTATTAAGACTTGCTACCGTGCAAAATATCGGGGAATATTATAGAAGGAGAAGAAAAAGGTGATGACCAGCATGCGAGACCGCAGAGAGAAACGGAAACCCCTCGTAGGAAAATCTCGCCTCCCAGAAAAAAGTGTGCAGCAGGAAATACAGAGATATTCTTTTGCGGGCCAGTAGAGCCCCCCCTCACGGTCCCAGAGACGGCTTTTCTCAATCCCAATACTGCGTCATCCACGAATCCTGTCATGCATCCAGCATCTAAGCCTCCTCGGGCTCCCCCTCTGTGCTCAAAGCACTGCTCTGCTCCCTGTGCATCCGGGCCTCGATTTCTTTGAGCTGGCTCTCCCTGGCCAAGAGCTCTTGCCGCTTCTCGTTGATCTCCCTCTGCACCTTGACCTCGATTTCGCGTAGCTTCTCCTCTTCGCGGCGGAGTTGTTCCTCCTTCAGGCGGACCGACTGCGATGCCAGGTCCTCTGGATTCATGGAAGAATCGCTGTGATGTGTTTAGCGACGTGGTCAGAACGAATCAGAAATCAAGAGCACTTACGCGGCGGCGCCACCTTCCACACTCTTGCTGAGCTTCTCCGTTCGGTAATTCTCGTAAAGGAAGTCGTGCGTGATCTCCTTCAGATCGGCGAGATGGCTATGGAGGAGAGCACTGCGAACGGCCAGGAAGTCAGAGTGCCTAGGATTGTCGACCTCGACAATGCCCCATGGGTACTGCCTTGCACGAACACGGCGGCCACCAACCTCGACCACTTCCTCGGAACCAACAATAGCGAACGGCATGAGTCCACGCAGCTCGGCGTTCTCCTCGACCGTATCCTCGTCGTCCTCCTCAATATCGTACGGGAAGTTGTACACTGGGATGCGATAATGCTCAATATCTTCCATGACAAGCTTCTTCGATTCGGCGAGCTCGGCAGGAGTCAGGGAGTCGGCCTTGCCAATAACCGGAATGACATTGACGCGTGGGGAAAGGCGTTTCATCAGCTCAATATCGAGTTCACGAAGGCTGATGGGAGTTAGCATGCCGTGTAACAGTAGAGATGACAGTATGCTCACCCATGGCCGGTGGGAGTGATGAAGTAAAGGAGGACATGGACGCGGTTATCGCGGAATCGAGGATTACGCTTGATACGCGATTCTTCGGCAAGGATGTCATCGTATTGTCGCTCGAGGTATCCGACGATCTCAGAGAAGCTGCGCACATTAGCCTGCCGTCATGCAAACTGCCCGCTGGGGGAAGAAAGCATACCTGGCCTCATTGTCAATCTGGTCGCCAAAGCCTGGCGTGTCAACAATGGTGAGCGAGATACGGGTTCCTTCCTCGTCCAATTCGAGTTCTAGGTTGTTGTCAGTCTCGAGCCAGCGCACGCTCGAGGGATTGAGGTTGACGCACCAACGGTGATTGGCTTGATCTTCACACCCTCTTCGAGGTGCGCAGACGAAGCATCATCAGCATCCTTGTGTTGGAGGACCTTCTTGCCGCAGAGGGTGTTGACGAACGTGGTCCGACCTGGTTGGAGACGAGCGTTAGACAGGAGCTGTATGTCGAGGGGACCGAAGACGAGAGACGAGGTGAGGCTTACCAGTGCCAGAGGCGCCGCATACCATCAAGCAGAACTGGATTCCCTTCTTGACGTTCTTCTTCCGGCGGATCTTGATCTGGAATCAGGACAAGTCAGCCAATTGCTCAGTATAGATGACGCGCAAACGCAGAAGAGCGCATGCGACAGATTCAGGGTACGTGTGGATTGGGTAGGTCGTACGGCGTTCATCGAGGGCGAAGACATGGTGTCGGGGCCCTGCAGCTCTGGCAAAGTGTAGATGAGCGTGTGCGCGAGGTGGAAAGGTTGTTGCTGGCGGCAGAGCGGAGGTTGAGTGTCGTTGACGTTGGAAGGGGACGAGCAGGTGGTCGTTTCTTCTCTACGCTGTCGAAAGGGGTCACCACCAAAAACGGCGCACGGTCCAGGGCCGCTTGGCGTGTGGCTTCTTCTGCGCCACAGACCGGCTTTCAATGCTTTCCTCACGTGTGACCGGCTCGAGGCTCGTTGGGAGGAAGGAGATGCTTGAGATGGCCCAGTGGAGAATGTAAACAGTGTCTAAGGATGGCAACCGGCTGTTCCTGCTCTTGACTGCCTCCTTCGCGTGTGATTTCGACGTGGTCAATTTGATATTGCTTTGATTGGCAGTTGCAGACTTGCAGTCCAATAGATAGGGGAGGCGCAGCAGGCCGACACCAGCCACACCTCGGCGATTGACGTTCCCATATCAACCTAACTCCATCTGCTCCACGCAACCTCGAGCAAACACCACCACTTCGGACGTTTTGCTTTCATTACCACGACATCGCTAGGAGCAAGTCTTCAAATCCGCAAATCAATGGCGCCCAAACATCAGCGCAAGGTCGGAAGCGTGAAATTTCCCGACGACGAAGCCATCGAGAACCTCAGTAGGGCATAGCAACACCGCTGACCACTGCACCCTACACCGGCTACAAACACCCTTCTCTCCTCATATATATAATTATTATTAGTTGCCTTGCTTGCATCTCTCTATTTACCACACCACATCGTTTCCTCGCAGCATCGTCAGCATGGATTTCAGACAGCCGATTAATGAGACCCCAGGGCCAGTGGCCTTGAACGTCGCCATCGCCCACCGTGGCCGCGCTTTCATTGCTGGTACCGAGGATGGCTTCAAGAGTGAGCCTGCTCCGTTTATGCGTTATGCCGACTGACCAGACGTTCAGTCTTCCAAGCGTCAGATGCTCGACAAGTCCATGCCTACGGTACGATGGCCCCTCCATGCAATGGGCACATCTGACTATTGCTGCAGAGATAGACCCCCCGATGGGCGTCGGAATAGCGGAAATGGTCGAGGACTCGCAATACGTTGGCCTTTGTGGTGGTGGCAAGAACGCGCTGTTGCCGCGTAACAAGGTACAGGAGCTGTTCTTTGGACGTGTCAATCAACGCGCTGTTGACTCCTGCATCAGTACATACTCTGGAACATGGCAGACAAAGCCGCCATCCACACCATGTTCTATCCTGCATCCATCGAAGGCCTTCGCATCAACAAGAAGTTCATTATGGTTACATTCCGCGACCAGGTCAAACTGTACAAATTTCCTTCAAAAACTAGGGAACCCCCACAAAAACTCGCAGAATATGAGACGGAGCGCAATCCGTACGGCCTCTGTTGCTTGGGATCGAAGGTCGTGGTGGTCTTGGGCCGGAATGCTGGCCAAGTACGCGTCACCGATCTTCCCCACGCAACAAACACTCGCTTCTTTCCGGTTCACAACAGCAGCATTCGAGCTCTCACCCTCAGCACGGACGAGACGTTGTTTGCCACTGCAAGCGAAAAGGGGACTCTGATCCGTGTATGGTCTACAAAAGATGGCGCAAAGATCGGCGAGTACAGGCGTGGGATGGATCCCGCGACCATCTACTCCATCGCCATATCCCCGTCCTGCCTGCATATGGCTGTTACCTCGGACAAATCGACCCTCCACGTGTTTGCTCTCCCCAAGCGGGTCGAAGCAATGAGGGCTGAAAGAGCCAAAGCAGCGTTGCACGGGGCTCAAAACGCGAATAAGAGCAAGGTCGATGAGATGGCATCGGCTACGGCGGCCACGTCGCTTGACACCGAGGACAACGAATGGATGGGGATCGATAAGAGCGATACATATGCAGTTGAGGGCAAGGCAAAATGGGGTGTCCTTGCTGAACTTCCGCTAATGCCACGAATATTCACAGATCAGTACTCCACCGCGTCTGCACCTTTCGACCCGGGCGAAGAACGTGAGTACTGGCAGAGGGGCGATTTGCACGCAAAGCCCGGTCAAGGCACCACCGCGCCGATTCCGGGACTTCCCGATGGTCGACCGCCTAAGGGAGTGATCGGATGGCTGACTGACCACGAAACGTTCGTCGTCAATGCCGGGCGTGTCAGCTATTGGGAGCATTTCCTGGTCTCGCAGAATCAAGATGGCACCACGACGCTCACGAACGCTGGCTACAAGAATTATATGACCCAGGACTTCTAGTGACGCACGGCTCCTGGGTTCTGGCAAGAATGGCAATGGAAGAGCTCTAAAATCTATTCAGTGTTCCTGCGCCGTGCCCCTTCGTCATTGCAACAAACGACGGCACAATGGAACGGCTCGCATATTATTATGGTTTCGGGCATACTGTATGAGCTTGATTGCTTAGCCATGGGTTGTTTTCTGTCTCCACATTGTTCCACATGTTGGCATCGTGCTATGGATCCAGATCGTTCCCGTTGAATCAAAGTTGTTGATTGTAAGAAGATCATGGGCCTGGTGGTGACTCGCCGTTCGATACAATCGATAGTACTTGAGGCCTGTTGGCAATCTATGGGCTGTTTGCCCATAGATCTGAGCGCCTTCGGTCTTGTCATAGAGTTCTATCGTCCTTCCACATTTCTTCCTTTCCATATCGTCTTCCTGTCTGGTCATCTCCACGTCTGAATCCAAGTCCTTCCACTCCAAACTCTCCGCAATGTGCGTCCATTTGTATCGCACACACATCTGCGGCCACCAGTCCGACCCAATCTTCAAAACATGTCAAGATGTGGACAGTGGCTTCAGGTGTCCTCACCCATATCCCCAGAACTATCCCAAGCGCTCCACAGCAAAATGCTCCGACTGCAACCACCGTGATGAAAGAGCTCGAAATAGGCGCAATATCTCATATGACGCATATTACCCTCGTCAGCGGCTGGAACCAATAACTCTCAGCTTCGATAATGAGACGACTACCAACCAGCCATACTACCAACCGCCGGCCCCTCAAGCACCTCAAGTGTTTTTGTTCCAACAGCCCGCGCCGCAACAGTTCGCAGCGCCGAACTGGCAGCAACAGCAGCAGCCACAGTTCGAACCGACAATGCAGCAGCAAGATGCGGGTTGGTTGTTCGAGCAGCAGGTGGCGGCCTTGAATGGGTACAACCAGCAGCACCGGGAGAATCAGCGTCGCCAATGGGATGAACAAGCGGCGTTGGCAGCGCAGTTTCAGGAATTTCAGAATATCTTTTAGACGAGAATGGGCACGATAGCAGGATTTTGCTTTCATTAGAAACATTAGCTGTTGGCGTACTCTATTCTTGATGACGATGGGCTAGTCAAGATTTTGATGATCATCAAGCAAAGCTGCGTAATTAGACAACAATGCAAATGGTCTTGAAACCAAATATGCCAATTCCTTTTATGAAGGGTGATTTAAAGACGCCTCCACTCCGTCGATACTTTCAAAAGCTACTTTCTCAAACACTCCGAGGTGAACTTCAAAGTCTGTTCTCCTCCTAGTGTCGAAGTAGTGGTCAAGGCCATATGTGAAACTCGGGATTTGACCCCTCGTTCATCGCCGTCGAGAGTTTCTGAGGTCCCTCAGTCGGACCGAATTTACGAGTCACGTGCGCTCGTGCTCAGCCCTACGATCCCGGATCCGACATCAAGCCTTCCTCGACTTTACCGTTTTCCCTTGACATCGTCCACTTCCATTCCTCCACAATGGTCGTCCGAATCCGACTCGCGCGCTTCGGGCGCAAGCATGCACCCTTTTACAACATCGTCGTCGCCCAAGCACGGTACGTCCGCCTTCCCTCCAATTTCCCCAATCCGTAGCATCTAGCAGTGCTCTCTCTCTCTTCCTTTGTCTATTTCACGCCTCGTCTCAAACACCTGTCAAAGTCTTCTATATTCCGGATGCAAAATATGCGATTGCTAACTCATGGATTTCACATAGATCCGCGCGCAACTCCAGACCCATGGAAGTCCTCGGGACCTTCAATCCTCTCCCCCAAGAACGCGTCGACGGCGAAGGCAAGCCATACAAAGATGTCAAACTCGACTCGTCACGGGCGAAATACTGGTTGGGTGTTGGCGCGCAGCCGAGTGACCCTGTGTGGAGACTTTTCAGTATGGTACGTAGGACTTTCTACCCTTTCGAGGAGATGGATTGAAGGGGGTGGGTTCTGGAGTTGGATAGGACGAGCTATGGGCATAACGGAGGCGTCGACTTTGGCAAGATATGAGCAAAGGAACGAATAGGACTGATGCAGATTTGATTGGCGTCCTGATGCCATGTAACGCCTGCTAATGTAACCTCTCTCCATCCAGGTCGGCATCATAGAACCCAAATACTCGCTCGACGAAGCACGCAAAAACGCAATCAAAGCAGACGCTGCGCTCCGCGACTCTGAACTCAGCTCTCAAGAACCGACGCCATCGCAATCATGAATTATTCGTCAAGAAACGCAACCCACTCCAAGCTCGAGGAAAGGGGATCCCTCGACAACGGCTTAGAGGAGCTGGATAACTGAGCGGAGGAGTCGAGTGGGTGTTAAGGAATGTATCGGGAGGAACCAAAAGTGCTGCTCAGTTGCCGTTGTCAAAATGATACCCCAAAAAGCTGGTCAGAGAGTTAAGAAAGAAAAGGAGAGGCACATAGGCAAAGCAATCGCACATACCACCACCACATGTACATTAAGAACAATAACAATGAGAGAAGCCTGTAAAGACTCCAAGTCCTTCCTTCGTCCACAGAAAAATCGAATTGGCCGAAAAAAGAAAGAAAAATGGCAAAAACTCGATCGCCCCAATCTATCATGGAGGTCATTTTGAGAAACCAAGTCTAGCACGACTGGGTTTTTAGGTAAACTCAACACTAAACCACTCACAGCTCGAAAGCCTGGGTTGTTGAGAAAGTATCCCCACAAAGGTGGTCTCTCTTCCTCAATCAAATAAATGTCTGGCAGTCACAAACTTTTTTATATTTCGATGAGTGCAGTGAGAGTCGAACTTAGGGCAGTTATCAACTTTCACAGAAGTGGAATCGGAAGTGAACTGCTGCCATGACAGCTGCTGCACACGACCGATTATTGGAAGTAAGGTGATTTGGGGTGGATATCAATGCATGCTTTGGATCTCACGGATGAGGTAACCTCACCACCTCACTTTGGAGACCAGCACTGGTACTGGCAAGCATCAGACCACATGTGCTCACAGCAGGGACCTCATTTCATAGCACAACAGTTGAAGCATACCAGAAGCCTCATTACACGGTCAAGAGCACTGGCTTCAGAGTCTACCATTCAGTCACCAGGAGACACATGTATGGTCAATGATATTGATATTGACATGAATGACCGACACACTCTACACTACACAGTTCTCAATGCCCCCCAGTTCTCAATGCCCCCCAGTTCTCAATGCCCCCCAATGCCCTCCAACTCCAACAGAAAGAACGCCTGGGTATCCAATAAGTCGCCTTTGCTCCTCGCTTACAATGCCATCAATGCGAAGCAATCAAAAACGTGTTTGTTGCCAAACACACAACCATGACAACAAACCCATAGATTGCAAGGGCCAGACTGAGCTTCCTCAACAACCCTCTCTTCCATTGCTTTCCCTTCCAGCTCTTCCCCGCACCATCTCCCTCGTCGTCCCCGCTGCCATCATACTCTTCGTCGTCATCTTCCTTCATCAGCCGTTGATGGTGGGGACTTGATGGAGAGGAGATCTTGTAATAAAACAACCCAGGCAAGATGAACGAGATGCTTGTTGAACCCGTCGAGCCGACGTAGGCGAGTACTTTCTCCAGCGAGGATACGGTCATAGCGACAATGTAGCTCAGAACAATAACCGCGGTGGTGATCGCCGCGAAGCGAATATCACTCATTTCAGCACTGGGCGGTCGTGCGGCAGGCGCACCACTGAGGAGAGTTGAGCGGGATGGTGAAGGTGAATTATCAGAGGACTGGTGAGCTTGCCGTTTCATGGGGCGCCATTTCAGTACTGCGTCAACGGAGGCGCGGCAGGGGTGGACTTGGAGGGGGTATGAGAACATGACGAGGATCACTATGGCGGCGCGGCCGATTGTTGAAGCAACAGACGGTGGGTCTGAGAGGGGTAATTAGTACGAAGACATATCACGTGAGGGAAGAAAGCCATACACATGCTGACGATGTTTCCGAGGATGTTGTCGCCATAAGAAAGATAACCCGTGATAGCTACGAGAATGTAGATGGAGCAGGCGGTCCCAATGCTGGTCATAACTACGCCAGTGGTACGAAAGTGAGAGTTGTTGCTGATCTCATTGAGAATAGAAAACATCTACAAAGGCTAGTCAGCACGGAACGTTCCATAAAACGACGGGTCAACCTACGTTTTGGTGACAGGTATATGCGAAGACAATGACAGGCACGCTGGCCAGAGTCGGGATAGCGCCACTCCACTTGAAGACATGAACTTCTCCGCGGTCCTGGAGAGTATCTCCTTTTATGAAATGGGCAACAACTAGGATCACGAGGTAGCCGATGGAGATCAGGGCCACGACACTGGTGTACTTGAGGGAGTCGAGACGGCGCAGGAAAGAAAGAGGTATCACGATGAGCCTGGATATGTCAGCATTCCCAGTTACTACCCATTTCCCATTGACTTTCACTCACATGAACCCCGTGATCCAAAAGTGCCGGTCCACAAGGTATCCAATATCATCGGCCCGATCAGTGAGGCCTCGCATAACACCCGGCATCAGATCCCCGATGATAATCAAATAGCTGATGCCCACGCCAAAGCATTTAATGGCAATGGCAGCGTCGAATATGACAGCAGCATTTGGATAGGTCATCTGGGACAGTGCGAAGAAGGAAGCAGATCCTCGATCGAGGTATTCGGCGCATCGGACCTGGAGGTATAGCCCAAACCCAGCCGTCAATCCAGACCAGATGATAACCACGACGCCGAGGAAGATGCCCATGTGGGAGAGGGCGGAGGGCATGGCGAGGACGCCTGCTCCGACGACTGGGGACAATGACATGAGTACGTGTTGGGGACAAGGGTGCGGAGAATCCTACTTGTGTTGACGAGGTTTATGACGCTGCTGGCGAAGCTTGCTTGTCCTGCGACTCCCGCCTCTTTGCGTCCTCGACGCGACCTGCCAGACTTCTGTCAGCATCGTTCCCTTGCAATTCCAAGAAGGCTTCGAGTCTTACCGCCGGCCGCGCGAAGAGGCAGCACTTGCTGGCCTTCCATCTCCTTCTGAGGGCTCTCCGGGGATGGCTGAGTAGCTCGCCATGGCTGCTGGAGCGCGATGTGAATTCCTACGAGATCATAGGAGAGAGAGCGAAGGGGGAAGAGTGCAGGACGCGGGGGGAGATTCAGGCGGTGATATCAGATGAGGTGATGATCCAGGTCTCCTGCGCAATGCGGCTCTTCGCCGTTAAGATTCAAGCCCCAGCCAGGTCAGCCTTATCTTAGTGCCTTGGCGCCATCACGCGTCGGACTGTGGCGAGGTCGCGTCTTATAGCATCGACTCCGACTACTCTCCACCGTATTGAACGCCGAACATCTGCACGATGACTCAAGACCTCGACGACCTCCTAATCCAAACGCTGTCGCTCCTGGAATGGCGCCTCCGCCGCATAGAATTCGTCCTCGATGCCGAAACCAACTACGAGTCTAATCCCGGCCAGGGGACAGTTCCCGACAGGTTGCAGAAGCTTGAGAAAGCTTTACAAAAGCTTGCCACCAATTCTCCCGTTGTCTCGGACATCATCGATGTTTGTAAGGCATACGATACTTTGCTCTACCGCTCAATTCGCTAATCTCAAGCCAGACAACCAATTCCCAGAAGTATTTACTGCTGCTCCCGACGACGAAGGCCCAACCCTAGAACCACACGAACGTCTCGCCATAGTATTAACCGAAGCGCCTGCCTTCCAAACCACAGCATCCCAGTTGACATCTCTAAACGACCTCACGCTGCCGCCTGCAGAAGGATATGCTGCACTTGCCGCCCTGCAGCCGCGAATGGCAGCTATCCAGGAACGACAAACTGAGCAAGCTTTGGAAATATCTGAACTGCGAAAGAAGAGCGCTGCCTTGCTGCTGCGCTGGCACGAAGTCACAGTCTTGGGCCAGGGAAGGTGCTGGGCAGAGTGGGATTCGAGGCTCAAGCAGGTGGAGAGGACTGTGCGGAGGGAGGAGGTCAAGTTGGAGAGGGAAGGAGAATGAACCAGGAATGTTCAGGATTCATGATCATTGAGAAGCTCCAGCGAACCTAAGGACGCCAAAGCCCCGTCCTGCGAACTGGCTGCTGGCATTTTGGCGCAAAGTCCGCCTTACTGCTTTTCGTGTCCTATCAAAGCACGATTAGACGAGCGTCTGGCCAATCCGGCCACGAGCTGTGTATTCAAACAAACCCCCTTATAGCGGAGTTTGACCGACTTCCGGCTCGCTCTCCTGATGTTTGACAAATCGGCCAATTGAACTAGAAGAAAGCCATAACAGGAGACCATGCGGAATATTCTACTATTTTATTAGATATACCCTAGGCTCAAGAGGTCGCTTTTAGTAAAATCCCGTGGAAATATACATCTTCCAGAAGTTGTTGTTCCGAGCATCGACTCGATGCGCCACTGCGGATGACATTTACCCCTCTTAATCTTTTTTCTTGAGTCATAAAGCCATAAGTAGGGTTAATATGAGCCTCTCTTCGAAACGCCCTGGGACTTTTTTTGTGCCTTTCTTCACAGCTTCTCCCCTTGGGTAGGCACCTCGACAATCTGGTCAATACCCTCATAGGGCGGCACATCCAAGCCATATTTCTCCGCTACAGAATCGCTCAAGAAACTGCTCCGTCGTCAGTAGCTTCATTGCAATCGCTTTAAAGAAGCGCAAGAGGATGGAAAGAGAAAAACGTACCGTCCCCCCAAAAAATGCCTGCCCTTGAAGAACTTGACGAGAGGCTTCGGCGCCGTCAAACTGATAAGTGCCTCCGGCATATACCCCTTACCAGGCCCATCACCGGGTGGTCCATCCTCGATGTTCCAGCTCGACGGCGCATCGACGGCCAGGACGGGAATCTGCGTATCACCGAGCGCGGCGATGACGGCGGGAAAGGGTTCGCGGACTTCCCCAGAGAAGGAAAAGCCAAAGATGGAGTCGACGACGTGGTCGGTTTCCTTGAGGGCCGCCGGGAAATCGTCTGTGAAAGGGATGGAGAGGGATTTGAGTTGGGCGGTGAGACGCTTTCTGAGGTATTAGGGATCTGCATTGAAGGATTGGCTTTTGGTGGATTTGAGTACCTGGTAGAGCTCATTTTTGCTTTGCTTCGGGTAGTACATGGTTGGCTTGTAGCCGTAGTGCCAGAGGTGTCGCGCCGCTACGAGGCCGTCTCCTCCTGTGGCACTAGTCAGATAGTTGTGGAGGGAGAGGTAGTCAATTAGATATTCGTACCATTATTCCCCGGTCCACAAGCCACCAAAACCCTTTTGCCTTTGCTAAGAGGTTGTAGTTTGTACACTGCAGCATACTCAATCAGCATCTCTATTGCCAGAGTCAAAGAAACCTGTGATAACTGAAGCTCATGGAACTCGTAGAGGAAGGACTTATGGAACGGCTGGTAGGAAACAGACTGGATTTATATCCACTGGAAAGAGGAGAATCCACAAGGTCTCTCCATCGCAGATTACGTGATGTATAAAGAGAAAACCAAAAGAACAGACTCAGAAAAAGGTCACATCATGGAAGCAGAGAGATAATCGAAAGCACCCCTACTCACCAGCCTGACTAACGGCCAAACCCGCCAACTCCATCAACTGATCAATCGAAAACGCGCCACTGCTCATGAGCTCCTGATCGAGCGCGGCAGCATTTTTCGCTGAGAGAGTCTTTTGCAATTCAAAGTCAGCTAAATGGTCTTTGCATTCTCCATCTTACAGTTTCATTTAGCACGTGGGTTGACTTACTCGAAGGGCCATTTCCTGAGGGTTCTTTTGGGCGAGACGACTCGAAGCAGGAATGAGATTAGTTGGGATGGTGGAGATGTCGAAATTGATGAACAATTTGAATCGTCTAGTAGATAAGGTAGGTTTGAAATTTGGAGAGACGGTTGAAGAACTAAGTTCGACAGCTTCTTGGTGAAGGAGGTTAAATGATGCCTGTGATGCACTGGGGTTGATTACATCACAGTTTCGGCATGGGATGCCAGAGTGGAGGTGTCTTGTGTACAACAGACGCAACACCGATCTATGTGGATGTCACTCTCTTTAGGCTCTTAGTACAGATAGAGGAAGCAGTCATCGGAGGGTTCCAATTGCTATCAGATGACAAATTTTGCAATTGACAACAGATGCGAATTTGTCCTGAGCTCTGAGTTGTCTGCTCAACCTCCACCTCCACAATTTATTGTAAACAGCCTACAAAAATTGGACTGAAATCCATGTACTAGTACCGTTGCTTCCTCCCGGTGTTTCGAAACACTACCCAGTCTACAGACCGTGATCTCATAGCCATCTGTTTTCACCAGGAAGGTCGCCGAATTTCCCCATCACAATTACATACGCGAAAGCATCATTAGTAGCATGAGGACATCGAGTTCATTTCTTCTATAAGAAGTTCCAACTACAACAAAGCAAAAACGAATTCTGCCCTGCCCTCCGATGCACCGTCGAATACGCCTCTGCGCCGTTATCTCCTTATAGCAATCCCTCAGCCAAATGCACACATTCGCCTCCCGAAACACCAATGAACTGCAAAATACAGTAAATAGGACAAGAAAAAGGGCCAAGCAAAGAAACAGGAAAGTTCGGCAGAAAGTAATTAAGGAAACCGAAATCAAGTCGGTCTCGCGGCAGCAGAGCGCCACATTTTTGCACTCTGCGCCATATTTTTGCTATCGCGCTATATTTCGACGCCATGTGTCAGCCGAAATCTGAAAGCAAACGCCGGGTATCTCAAGATGTGTGGAATGTCAGTGTGTGAGAGAGACGACACCTGTCCAAAGACCAGCCCATGCTGCCACTCCTTGCCCAGATCCATCCATCCAGAAACCCCCATCCTTTCCCGCTGTGCTCAGAGAAAAAGTCAGTTGTGAAGGAAAGAAAATGGAGTCGGTAGAAAGGAGCAGACAGGCCAGAAGACAAGGTGAGTGAAGAAGAGAAAGTCAGACAAAGGGAAATGGAGATTTATGCCAGAAGAAAAAGAGCCATGACATCGTCAAATCAGTCAATCAGCCTCCTCCGTTCCACGTGATTCCATCCCCCGTCTACAGCAAGATGAGGTAGTTGCTTGGAGCAATACCCGTCTCGCCGTTCTCCTTCTTCGCTTGCCACCATCGACCGCTGACGTCGCTGACTTCCAGGATCTCGTGCTTGCTGAAGCTGATCTCGTTCTGGTCGTCGGGATTCGCCTCGTACGAGTAGATGGCCTTCGCGCGGTATGGGTACTCGGTAGGTGCAGATACTTCAGGTTCGCCGTTCGGAGCAGATGTGACGTTTTGCATGCTGCTGTTGGGCATTTGAGGTGCGGCGCCGAAACGAGGAGCATCCGAGCCGTTGTTGTTGGGACCGCCCACACCGCCAACTGGACCACCATGATATCCGGAAACGGGACTGGAAGTCTCGAAGCCATTGAGCTGAGCAGAGGTGTACATCTGTGGCTGGGATGGCGCGGCCGTGACCGTGGTCTCGGGGCGAACATTGTAAGCATTGGACATATTGCGCGAGCCTTGGAAAGAGTTCTTGTCTCCCTTGTGCATGGCGAACGAGTCGACGTAGGCGCGAGGGGAGGCATTGGGTTGAGTACCGTAGTAGAGGATCCAAACGACCTGCGAAAAACAGATTAGCGAGGCGTGCAAGCGGGAGAGTTGTCAGGTAGCACATACCGAGATCATGGACAGCAGGATGAAGCCAGCGGCAGAGGCTTCCTTTGCGCCGTTTGGAGAGTAGACCAGGTTGTTGACAGCGGAGGTGTTGAAAACGAGGCCAGCTGCGAGGAAAGCAGTCGTCTGCGCAATCGATTAGTAGCCGTTTGCAAAAGGCGTTTGACAGTGAGACTTACAGCGACATGGTAGTTGTACTCAGAATCGGTACCGAGAGTGGTGACGACGCCGCAGATGACGAAGAACATGTAGACGAGAGCCCACCACGCATAGTTGGGGAAGTTCTCTTGGATGTCGGCGATGATGGAGCTGACGAGGGCGATTAGCCAGGCGAGCTGTTGTCAACAAGTCAGCAATGCGCTTTCAAAGTGGGCATGTTGTGGATACATACAATTGCGATGGAGACGGTAGCGAGGGCGAATGGGTCTCCGATGATGTAGCCCAGGCTGAACTTGGTACCTCCAGAGAAGCGGCCGTTTCCTTCCATTTTGCGCAGCGATGGCGATTGCAACGAGCCGTAGGGTGGCATGGAGAGGCGACGAGGACGTCTGGGTGTAGTCGAGATTGGGTCGGGCGAGGTTTCTTTGTGATGAGATGCACGCTTCGGGCGGTGGAGCTGGTCGACAAAGGGCGAACGGTCGGAGAAAGGCGCGGCCGCACGCGACAACTCTGACCCGAGGGCTGCCGCTCAGAGGCGCGGAATCGAGGATGGATGAAGAGGCTCGGGGTTCTGGCTGCAGCGGCTGGCGAAACGAAGCGAGGACGTGTGGTCGCGAGGACGGGTGGACGTGTGGTCGTGGAAGGAGGGAGGTGAGGGGATTTGCCTGGGGATCTCAGCGCTTAGTCGCCTAGGGGTGCGGTGCGAGTGCTCTGGGTGGGTGTCGAAGCTAGTGGGCGAGCAACAAAGAGGAGAGGAGAGCAGAGCACGCTTCGAAAGCAGCAGAGCACGCCGTGGTGAGAGGGCACGGGCAGGGTTGGAAACGAGAGTCTGTGGTGTCTGTGATGATGTTTGAGCTGTGTGAGGGATGCAGATCGTTGCAGAGTCTCAGCGCTGAGCGGGCGGACGAGGCGAAAGGAGACAAACGTCCAGCTAACCCGGCCCCGGCCTCGACCCGCCCACACAACCGCGCAAAGCCAAGCACACAGGCGCACATGCCCACCCACCCGCAGCGTGACAGTGCCCAATAGCCTCCCCTCTGGCCACCACTCTTGCAACCTCAACCAGTGCATCCACAGACGTATAGACGGGTACCTGACAGCTGCCTGCCTGACCTCCTACTCCGCAGAGTATTGGCGTCCTGACCTATCCAGCAGCACACCAGGCAAGGCTCCCAGGCTGCCCACCGCCGCGACCTAGTACTGCACCAGTATTGATTGCGGCCCTCTGCCCACCGGAGATTTGGTCAATATATGCCTGCATTATTGCCATTGCTGGGATCGCATGAACATTACGGAGTATACGAATAGGTATATACCTCCCACCCTACCTACTGACCAGTTTGACCTACCTCGATGATGATGAGCCCCAGGCCGCATCGTCAGGCCCTGTGTTTCCCCAATCCCCATCCATGACCCCAATTGCCGTCAAGCTATTTCCAGCAAACTCATCCCTGTGGTCCTGGTCCATAAGCTGCTGTGCCGCACCACAGGCACTGCCTCTCTCGAGTCCCCTCGCACCAGTTTTGATCTGTAGGCAACTGACAGTCTTCGACTCGGCTCTTGTGAGACCGCATTCGAACCGGCAAACTTGCGACCTCTCGTCGGTCGAGCATGTGGTCAATGCCGCATCCTCTGTCGCATCTGGAGGCTGAAGGAGTTCCAAGTTCGCACCAAATTCCTGAAACCGGCCCGTCCGCCCCTCAGATGGTGGCCGTCGCTTCAGGGGCCGAGTCACGAGTCACGGCAGAACCGTCGAGTCGCAAGCACACCAGACACCCAACTCCAAAAGTCCTTTCTAGAACACTCGAATCCAAGCAAGTCCCACGGCCGTCGACAAAGCATAAGAGACACTCCCCACCGTCCGAGTTTCCTGCCGCTGACAAGGTTGGACCTTCGCCTGTGCCCACTCCGCTTTTCTCCCATTTGCCCTCCAAGTCTTAACCCCCCAGCATAACCGCTGACTGTGGTCCCGGTTGTGCATCGAGCTTAGTCTCGATGTGCGCCTGGGATAGCTTGTATAGACAATATAGCAATAATTGCGGCTGGGCGATCCAAGCTTGAAATCCCAGGAATGGGCTCTCACCCAATTGCTGACTGCAGCTGGAGATCCGGGCAAGACTTCCCGGAAGCAGATATACAAGCAAAGCCTCATCAGCTCCTTTCGCTCGTCGCCTGCCTAGATGGCTGTACCTGAGCCCGATTCGAGGGTAAAAATGCGCCGTGGGAGTGGCATCTCTGCGCGCCAAAGAATGTCGTTCTCGCGAGTCTGATGGTAAGGTAGCTAACTAATTAAGTCTAGAAGTAGCTCTCATCTCCGGTGGTTTGGGACTGCTGATCGGGCAATAAGAGGTCTGGAAGAGGCCAGATGTATCAAGCTTTATTCTTTATCACTATAAGCATGGCATTTCCGAGCGAGCGAGTTTTACGTACGTCATGGGATTTATTGTCGTGGACCTCATATGTCGGTCTGCTCTTAGGTACAGTCGAATCAGATGGGAAAGGACACATAACTGGCGATAGAGTACGTAGGTTAGGTACATAGCACGACGAGGCATTGGGGAGAACTCCTGAGGTACCTTACGTAGTAGAAAAAGTAGGCAAATTATGACACTTGATATCAATCGCAAAGCAGAGCATGTGCAGCATTTGGTTGAGAAGGCTTTCATCATTTGGCTGATAATCTAGGTATGTTTGCGTGCGCCCAAAGATTCCCCCCTTTCCCAGAGCCTATGAACTCGAGCTTGCTTTACCCACACCTGGAATCTCCTCTTCTTCGGCGGGAGTTCATCTCGCTTCCGCGACTCTTGGACCTCCCTTCGGAGTTCTTCAGTCACTGGAGGCTCCAACCTCTCCTCCAAATCCTCCAGCTTCTGGTCAACCTGTACTTCCCTCCGCTCCCATTTCTGTTTCGCACTTCCATGCTTGTCCCAGTACGCCTTCATCTGCGCCTCTCGTTGTGTCCACTCTTCGACCAAGAGCAGCCAGGTCTTGGGGTTCAACCTGACGTTGTCTTCTACTCCACGCATCGCTCTGTTCCCAAAAATTGACTCTCCGAGGGCGAGCTTGATTTGTTTTCGCACATCATAGGCTGTTTCGTCAAAACCATCAGAACTCCCCACCACATACTCGCGACCAGGGCCCTTTGCTGACAACGAACTCTTTTGCAGTGACTTCTTATCAGGGGCCGTTTCGACAAGGTCATCAAAACCTCCTAACACATACCCGCGACCAGGGCCCTTTGCTGCCAATGAACTCTTTTGCACTGACTTCTTCTCAGGGGCCGTTTCGACAAAGTCATCAGAACCTCCCA
>ML977147.1:535442-728150 GCA_010015705.1 Aulographum hederae CBS 113979
CCCTACCACATACCCGCGACCAGGGCCCTTTGCTGCCAATGAACTCTTTTGCACTGGCTTCTTCTCAGGGGCCGTTTCGACAAGGTCATCAAAACTCCCAACCACATACCCGCGACCAGGGCCCTTTGCTGCCAATGAACTCTTTTGCACTGTCTCTTTTTGAAGCGGCCTCTTCTGCAGATATTCTTCGTGCCAGTCGCCCAGACTCAAAATGTCCTTCCAGAGAGACTCCGAGATCCTGTGACCCCGCCAGATGCCAATTTCAAAGCCAGCTTCACTCCACATTCGCTCAAAAGCAACCACCAGCTGCTCAAGCCCGTATGGATTGATCTTCTTTGCTCTTTTGTTCATCTTGTCTCTGCTCCCATCCACCGAGGGAGAATACAAGGTCCACAAGCGTGTTGTGAGGACCTCTCGGACAGTACCCACATTAATCTCAACATCGGTCTGTGTACAGAGCTGCAACAGGATATCGAAGCCCTCGAGGAAAGTCTCCTTCATGTCCGGAAGATCCTCTGGATGCGGCACGAAGTCTGGGTCGGTGTGCCCGGCTGAATCCAGAGCTTCGAAGCCTGTTTTGAGTCCCCATTCCATGAGGGCAGCTTGCAAGTCGATTGGAAATAGTACGTCGAAGAACCATAGTATCTTTGGCGTCCACGATTGGGTTTCATTTGGGGACAGCTCCGAAAATTGTCTCCTGTGCTCCCAAGAGTAGAATTTTGCAAGCGACATGAGTAGCGTTCTCAACTCGCCAAAGCGCCCTGTCATACCAAGTCTTCGCACGATCTCACGCCAACAGAAGGGCCATACATGACCACCATTTTCGACTATTTTGATTAAAATGCCACTGACAAACCAAATATCCTCGTGCCCAATTCGAGAAATCATCTTAGGGTTCTTGCCAGAGCGCCGATGGGACATGAGAGAGCTGGTCAATTCACGTATGGATTCGCCGGCGATCGGAACCTTCGCCTTCAACATTTCTGTGACGACATGTTCGATCTCATTATAGTGAGCTCCCTTGATGTAGTGCTGCAGAAGCAAATTCCATCGACGCATTTGGGGATCATCATGTCCAAATGAGAGGACGAGCAGCATACGGCGCGCCGCCGACCAGTTGTTTTGATCTATGAATGATCGGAGCATTCGGGAGACCAGATCTTGATCCTCCAGGACGTCAGGATGCTCATCACCATGCAGCATGTCGTCAAGCTGTTGCTCATCTCCATCGAGGGCAAGTTTTCTGATTAGGCGGGAGTAGAGACATGATTTCAGGCAGAGGTCGTGTCTTCTTAAGAGCTGCAGAGACTCCAACACCCCTGCGGGAGACGGGGCTCTCAGTGCGATCTGCTGAAATGTGAGGGGCCCAATGGTTTCCACGCCGAGCATGGCGATACCACCAACAATGGTCTCAAGTGAGAATGCACGGGTTGCAACGAGCCTGGCACAGAAAGGATCTGAAACTCCGCTAGGCGCAATATTGTTGGCTTTTCCGAATACACCGTCGACAGTCCCCCGAGTGAATAGGTCATTGGGAGAGCCCGTGGCTGGGATTCTTTCTTTTTGCCGAGAGCTGTCGTCCAAGTCAAATTCCGGAGCGGGTTGCAGAGACATTTTGGGTGCTCCAGTTGGCAGTCCATTCCATAGATCGAGTAAACCAGTCTCGAATTTTACTCTAGTATTTGGTGACGGGCGGTCTTCATGACGGATTAAGAATTCGTGGAAGTACTGGGCTTGACGGTACTGGCGTAATTCCAACAGGGCTGGTATCAAGTCGTCGTATACCCGGAGAGGTCCTTTGCTTTCGAGATAGACATGTTTGAATGCTACAAGGCTACTAATGCCCCCATGCGCTGCGTTTTTGGCAACTTGCGAGAAAGCATGGTCCGCCGGAGCGGGAAGTTTCGCAATGTACCGGCGATGCCACGAAATAGTGGCTTGTGGGTCTTTTCGGACACAGTAGCCGATGATCGACTCGTACAAACGAGGATACAGCCATCCAGTCCTCTTGCAAAGATCGACAGCATGATCAAAGAGTTCTTGAAACAGGGCAGGCCTCTGGAGAAATGTCTGCCATAGACTGTTGTCGCAAGGCAATTCAACGCCTCGTGCTCTCAAACCACGGAACAGGCCTTCCAATTCCGTCTTTCCCATACTCTCTTCCCTGAAATGTATGAGTCGATCCCATAACGACATGTCGGATGTGTGCGGTTCTCGGTCGACAAGACGTGGATGTTTTGGGTCTATTTCTTCAACGTCGGACTGGTACAGGAGCTCCTCAATGGTCATGTATTTTGAGTCTTCCAATCCAGCAATGGAGCTTATTTCTCTTTCTTCTTCTGCTTCCCTCATGGCGATGCTTTCGACGCGCTTCTTCTGCGGAAGTGTACTTCCACCCGCTTCTTCGTCTCTTTCATGGTGACTGTCGATGTTTTCGCGAGGCCCGGCGACATGGCTGCGACTCCGCCTGCCTCTCTGAAAACGATATGGTGCGGGATCTGGTCTGCGGCCATCGCGAGGAACTGTCCAAGCGAAGCACGCGACGCAGGGACCTGGGCGGTGGACGAGACGGCGAAGGATACGGAGCGCAGAAGGCTGGGCCAGGAGTCGATTGAGGGCTGGGCGCATCAATGGGGATGAGAGACAGCAAAGGTCAGTGTGGCCATTCTTCGCCTTCGTGGGGAGTGATGTTCTGTCGAGTGAAGAGCTCTGCACAGCACCAAGGTGAAGCGCAGGCAGTGGCGCGCGAAGCTTGAGGTGATGTCGGTTGAATGTCGGCACTTCGTCTTGGCAGCTTGTCCTGACAGCTTCCGAGCGAAGCGACTTGGAACCTCACTCCGTCTCGTCTCCATCACTCCACCGGATCACCTCCTACGCACGAAACAAACCGTCTCCCAAGCTCGACAGCTACCATACTACATAATGGCAGGGTAAGTAACCCCATTGAGTCCATGTCACAACTTCCCAGCTCCCACCGCGACTTCTCTCCCCTCGGTCCACCATCACGAATCTACCTCAGCTTCCGACAGGATCTCGAAGAGCTCAATTGGCTGACAAACATTGCAATACAGCTGGGTTTACCGCGAAAACAACGTCCCGCACTATCAGCGTCTGTTCCAAGCGGGAAACAAGAAGCACATCAGGCAATGGAGCCAGGTACGGAACCACCCCCTCTGCGGACAACCCTCGATGACGGGTCCTTGGGAGTC
Source organism: Aulographum hederae CBS 113979 (assembly GCA_010015705.1). Lineage (NCBI taxonomy): Eukaryota > Fungi > Ascomycota > Dothideomycetes > Aulographales > Aulographaceae > Aulographum > Aulographum hederae. The sequence goes on from ML977147.1 coordinate 538,652, forward strand.
AATGGACTGCGGAGAATGATTGAGGAACAGCAATGCTGACGGTGGTACAGACACCCAAAAGCAAGATCATCTTGCCTCTCTATTATGTGATGCTCTTCGGTAGCTTCTCGGGTACGTGCTCTCATTCTCACCGCGATCTCCTCTGTGAATGAAACTAACACCTGAGCAGCCAGCATGTACATGATCGGACGCCAGATCTTCGTATGTTACCCCTACACCATCACGGACCTTCCGTGCCATTTGCAGAAGGATCCACGAAAAAGGATACTAACACATCTGGAAATAGGGCCACAAGACCTGGTTCGGCAAGGGTTGAGCAGATGCTATCGAGACTGAGAGTTCCAAGTCATTTGCGCAAGCGGTCGTGAAAGCCAGAGACAGTGGTCCACCTGTACATTTTCGATATAGGACCAGAATAGATGCTTCACTTTGTTCATGGACTAGCCTTAGACTGTGACCCCTTGAAACGAACTTGTCCATCCGTCGCCCTGGCCTCTCGGCCCCGCAGCCTTTTCGCTATCACTTTTGCGTCTTTTTTTGATTTTGAACATCCCTGATCAAAGTACGGACAAACTAGGACTTCATTCATGGAGATCTGGTATTCGTCCTCGTTTTCTTCAATTTGATTGCCAATGATACATGGGGACTCGTACGCTTTTATGCTTGTCCCCCAAACAACAAAAGAAAGTAGGTTTACAATGAAACGCCTACGCTGTGTTCCTTTCAGGGAAGCCAGATCCACGATGCCTCGATCATTGAAGTAGACATACAGGGAGGAAAGAGATAAAATGATAGGAATCCAAGGAAAAGTATTAGTCTCGCACCGTCGCGGTGATTCCACCCCATCGCTATTGTTCAGGATCTCCTGTCAAACGCTCCTGTAATCAAATGCACTCACTACCCTTTGTTCTCCTTATTCCCCATGGCATCATCCATCCCAATGCCGGTCCCCTCACTTTCAGTACCAGTCCCAGTACTCCCGCTGCTTCCACTCCCTGTCCCTCCACTGGTACTCGTCTCCCTCGCGCCCCTCCTTAGCCGATCCAGATCCTTCTTGTTCGCTGCCGCCTTCTTCGCCTTATCTTTCTTATCCTGCATATTCTTCCTGCCAGGGCCGGAACCTGCGTTCGTAGCGTTGGCATCGGCCTGCTGCAGTGCGGCATAGTCTTTCCATTTGCGCCAGCCGTCAAAGTCGATGAGTGCCTGCATACAGCCCCATTCTTTGACTTTGCGCTCGAACCAGACGAAATTGACCGGCTTTGGGGAGCAAGAAAGTCAGCAAGGAGACACGTGGTGGTAAGGTTGATCAAGAAATAGACAGCATATGTGCAGCGCATGCGGGTGAGAAAATGAGAACAGCTTACCTTTGTCAAGAAATCATTGCAACCCGCCGCCAAAGCTTCATGCCTGTCTACCTGCAAATTACTCGCCGTCAACGCGACAATGATAACAGGACTCTTGAACAGCCTCCTTTGGTCTCCCAGTTTATCCTCCTCTTTCTCCTTTTCTTCGTCCACTTCCGCATCACTCCCGACCTCTTTCCCATCCACGTCCTGCGGAGCGAGAAGTCTTGACCCCGCCAACGTCGGTGCTTCACTGCTTGCGCTGCTGAAAATCCCAATATTGTTCACCCTCTCCAGCCGACGGATCTCTTTCGTGGCTTCGAGTCCGGACATGATGGGCAGTTGGATATCCATCAGCACCAAATGAAACCCACCCTGTCGCCATTTCGTTACTGCTTCTCTGCCATTGACAGCAGTCTGCCAGCGCACTTTCAAACGGCGGATGAATTGCTCCAGCAGTTTAAGATTGATTTGGTTGTCCTCTACGATAAGGACGTTGATGGGTGGGACGCTCGTGTCGAGGATACTGAGGGTAGGTTTGACGTCGGGAGAAGGAGATCGAGTCGTGATGCGCTTGGGGTTGAGCTTTTTCTTTCTAGGGCCAGGAGAAGAGACACGAGGGGTCGTGGGTACAGAGGTTGGAGGAACGGCTCCTTCGGCTGTTGTTGCCAGGGGAGGAGTAGGGAGCGGTTGGATTGTGGTCGAAGAAACGGTGTGTTTTGCGTCAGACGCGGAAGAATCGAGGCGTGGTCGAGAAGTTCGCAAGGCAGGGTTTCCAGCTATGGCTGCGATAGTCGGGGGATTTGCGGCGGTTGTCGGCGATGATGTGTGGGTTCGGGCGTAGCCTGGGCGGCCTGGACGATTGTGATGAGTCCGTCTGGTGCCTCCTGGAGACGGAAGCGGAGGTATCTGCCCGGTCTGGAGGACGGATATGGAATGGTGCGATGTGTGGTGTGCGTGATTGACCTGAGAGGTTCGTGATTCATGCGAATGGTTGGTAGATCCGGCAGGAGATGGCTGGTTTATGGGCATCTGTGGGAAGTAGTCTGTTCCGCTTTCATACGGCCGTGTCTCTTCAGGGTAATAAGGCATGTGCGCGCGAGGTGAGGGTTTTGGGGTTCGGCGGTGGGGAACATCAATGAGCAGAGCTTCATGGATGGTCTGTCCCTCCGGATAAGCCGTGTCCAGCGTCCGACATATCTGCTCATCTGGTCCCATAACCCGCTCTTCCCGCTGATGCTGGTCCTTCAATGTAACGATCTTCAACGTAATGTCTGGAGAGTCAAAACTCCGTCCCAGCGAATTCGCATATTTTTGTAGTATCATATCCCTCAAATCATCCACCAAGTCGTCCTCTTTGATCTTGACCAATGTAGCAGACGCGCCTGGGCGCTTGACCCATATTTTCCGATGTAGCATGCCGGGATTGATGGTGGCCTTTCCAACAGAGAAGTAGTCTGCCGCCTCCGAAGGGTGCTCTGGCAGCGTGTCTGGGCCGAGTAAAGCTTTTACCAAGTGGGCATTCGAACTGTCGACCAAAGATTGTTTCCTGGCTAGTCCTGCGATATCGTTACGCGACAACTCGGAGTTGATGGCTAAGAGGGGGTTCAGCGGACCTCTCTTGACGGTTTCGGGAGACTTGACGTCTGGGGTAGGCTCTTGTATCAGGACTCTGGGGGTCGGCGGCGCGTCTTCGATATGTCGTTCTGTGGGAGAAGGAGAGGACGGCAGCGTGAATATGCTGCTGTCGAGAGTCTGGAGGTCCTTGGACTTTATACTTTCGGTGGTTTTTCGGGGGTCGAAAGCTGGGAAGCTCTGTTGACGGTCATGCTCTGCAGTTTTTGGCGGTTCCTCTTTGATGACAGTTTTTCTCCCTGCTCGCAAGTCCTGCAGCGACGCCGTCTTGAGGTTCTCTCGAGTTGGTTCTGTTGATGCGCGGTGATGATGGGGGGAGGGTGTTGCGGAGGAGGTGGGAGTTGCATCGGCCGTGGGTCTGCGGAAGAGCTTGGTGCGGATGCGAGACTTGAGGTCCCCCATGCCTCACGGTCTGCAACAACTTTGAGGGAGCTCGGGGGCCTCGCTCTCACAGTCAGGCTGCGGAATTGAGGGTTGCTGGTCGGCGGCGAGCAGAAAAGGAAAGCTTCGAGATGTCTCAGTCGCCAACAAGCATTCGGCTAGGACAGCCCTGCTGGAGTCGGCCAGCAGTTGGATCGAGGATCGAGATTTGAAGTCGTGTGAAACAACACGAACTCGCAGTTAGAGGTTATTTTCAAAAGAGCGTATGTAGTCATTAATGAGGCAGAGGAGCAGGAAAAGGTAAAGCTGAGGGCTGCAACTGGAGATTAATTGCGGTCGCACTTGTTCTCCTGCGGTGCGAGCTCTGGGAGGGCAGCTGGATTGGAGACACAGCTTTGGAGGGTTCATGACACCACGTCTCCAGCGATACCAGAGATATCCCGGGAGCTTCACCACACGCGCCTGCATGGACGTCCGAAATAGTGAAGAACCGCTGTAGTCTCTGTGACTTGGCGTCCAGCGGGTGTATTTCAACTGCCAAAAGTCTGTTTGTCACCTGCAACGACACCTCATACTTCTTCTATTACATGCATCGAACCTATCTTGACTTGTACTCCAGAGCCATTGCCAGCACATTTGTTGGTACGCTCCATGGGATTGATGAAAATGACAAAATTCCTTTTTGCTCTTTCCTTTTCCAAAAAAAAAAAAAACTCCATCGTCGAGTGCTCCGCCATTTGAAGACATATCTTGGAGGTGTTTCTGCCTCAGGGGCTTGTCAAAGTCAGATATCGATCTATATCAAACTTCAACCGATTCTCATGTGATAGTCTATCTATGGAGTGTATGAAATCTATACGCAGGTGATGAAATCGACAATCTCGTAGCTCATAAAACGTAATCATTCATCAGTTGGTTCGTTGGACTGCTCAGAATCGTGATGAACATGATCTTGGACACGACGACTGCCCTCAGGGGGAAAATGGCAAAACAATAAGACCACGAATCCTACCAATGCAACTCCGCCATTGCACGCGAACACAAGATGAGGCTTCTCAATTGTTGCGAATGCTGCAAACACGATCCCAAAAACGCTCGCTAGAGGAAAAGAACATTAGTATGATGAGCTTCATATGTAGCACGTGGTATTCTTACTTGTGGAAACCCGCGCAACCATTTCAACCAAGCTAATCGCACTCAATGCATCTGTCCTCTGCGAGGCTGGAATCATCTGGAGTATCGATCCTTTCGCAGCAGATCCGGTTCCTGAGGCCAGAGGAAGTATTGCAGCAACGAGGTAGAGCTGCCAGCCTTGTCCAATAAAGGTCGCCGCAGTAGTGAGGACTCCGTCAACAATGAGACTGTACTTGGTGAAGAGGAGGTCAAATGTAAACGTCTCTTCTTCATTGGCGAGCTTCGGGGGCTCGATGGGCTCCTCTTCGTTTTCAGGAAGGCTGGGAACTCCAGCTAGGCTGGCAATGTCTGCTGGCAGGTCTGGAATAGATTGGTTTTCTTCTTCCTGGTTCCCCTTGTTGTATTTCGACTTGTGCCTTTTGTCCATCCATTTTCTCCCAACAGATATGATACGGGGAAATGCCAAGGTAAGGAAGAGGCCGCGGATAAGAGAATTCAAGGAGACAATATAGCTGTTTTCTGCCGTACCAAAATGGAAAACATCTGTGGCGTACATTTGCAGCAGCACTGGAATGTATCCCGTAGCAAGTATGCCGGCAAAGACTCCTATACCCAGAAGGAGCACACCGTATTCTTTACGTGTTCGCCCGTCTCGGAGAACCCATTTCTGAGGCACAAACATCCGGAGGGGTCCGAAGAAAGACGAAAATCCTTTAGGACCTCGAACTTCGGCGTCTTTGTTCAATGGGATCATAGGCAGAAAGATTGCGGCGTACAAGCAGGACAGCAGAAAGAGGATCAACGTCACTCTGAAGGGGGCAACAATGCCAAAAGCTTCGCTAATCAAGCCACCAGCAAGGTACCCGATCGCCGTGCCAAACATGGCACTTCCAGTAAGCCTCCCGAGTGCTCCTGTTCGTGCTTCTGGGAGGCATATCTCGGTGACGTATGAGTTGAGGGCCAACAAGTATCCGGCCGGACCTCCAACAATGGTAAGAACCTGCGATGATTGAATAGTTATAATGCCTGGCGCAGCACCAAGAACCACGCCAACATTTTGCACTAAGAGACGGACGGCGGGCCAGAAGATCTGAATCAAAAGCGCTCGTTTTATACCCAATCTCTTGATGGTCCAGCCGGTGATGAACAGATTCAACACCCCGAAGAAGGTGGTGGAAGCTCCAAGTAAGGCAACCTGGAAGGACGTGATTGCTTCGATTTCATGGTTGTCGCATCGCCCAGTTGTGGCCGACGGCGGTGGTTCCTCATGATATTTGTAGTATTCCTCGCATGTCATAAGACGGAAAATGTAAATGAGGCTGTCCAGAGTCAGCGAGGGATCGACCATTCAACAAGCATCGCAAATTATTAACGGTTGGCCATAGTGGGTGCAAGAATTCGTCGGACACCAGGACAACTTGCGCTAGCCATTTTCTCTTCTAGATAGCGTGGAAATGTGCCTATGTCCTGGTTTTGAAAAGGAAACAAATTCCTGGATTACTCCTGAAAGTCTTTGGAATTGAGACCCTAAGCTGAATGGAATGGCAAGGCGTCCCCTGAACTTCTGTGTGTCAGAAGGATTCTTGCACCCTCTATGTGTCCCCTCGTCGGAAGGGAATTCGAAGTCTAGAGCAATGGTTGAATTGAAGCAAGAGGTATAAGCTTACGGAACCTGGAAAATAGGTTAGCGTAACGTGCTATATGGAGGGCTGAAGATAAACCACCTGCACGTACTTGAGTGACACTGAAAGAAAGAGAAACGAGAAACGAGCACAGAAGAGCAAGGTAGAGGACGGATTTGCCCCATATGCGTGGTTCTTGATTACCGTGGGACAGTAGAGGGGTTCTCTCATCTATATTTCCGGATTTTACCGATGGAGGCTTGTTGGGAGTATCGTTTTGCAGAGTCATATTAGGAGCGGAAGAAGGGCACACTTGAAATTGAAACGTGAATGTTCTCTTTCAGCATTGCTGATTTTGAAGGGTGATTTGACAGAAGAAATGTAAAAATGCCAGATTCTCTACTGACAAGGTGCTCCGCGATCGTGTCGCAGAACCCTGTTGTCCATCAGCATTCCGCGATAGGAATGAGGTGCCGAGCAGAGTCACGTGGGAGACAGCTGCTTAGTCACGTGCTTTCTGCATGCATCGGCACTCACCTGAGGAGACCAACTCCACCTGCAGCTTATCTCTGCCTAAACATCGACTACATCTGCCGCGAGTCAAGAACAGAGCAAACACCCTTGAGGTAGGACCGCAGTCTGTTTGACAGACGCTTCTACCCGGCTGATAGCCTGGTCGAATCGTGTGTGGCCGTGCAAGTTGGAGTTCGTCACCCTTTCCCTACAGCTTCCACTTTCTGCCGCTCTAAAATAAACATGGCACTTGAGGATCTCCCCGAAGAGATCATCTCCCGTATCATTGAAGACATCAAAATTGTTGAAGAAGACGGTTCCGAGGACTCTGCCTTCTGGCAAACGAAGCCGAATTTCATCCACAACAGTCCCTTCTGGGTCCGTTCGCTTGCGAGCATTTGCCTCACGTCCCGGAAACTAAACAGGATAGCCACTCCATATCTGTACCACAGCTACACCAGCTTGGAGAGATTTGGAAGATACCCGTTTCGGCGTTTCCTCCATACAATCATCAACAATCCAGATCTTGCTGTACACGTTAAAAAGGTCCGGATTGGAAAGGCTTTTTCCATACCTAGCAGCGAGAACTTGCAGGTGGCTTCTGTCGACGATGAATGGGATGTCCTATTTCGCGCTTCGATCCGATCAGGCCTGCTCCATCCAGCTTGGAAGCCTGAATACACAGGGGATTCTCAGGGGCACGCTGTTGGCTACAACTTTGAAGAGGAAGCTCCGTTCTATTATTCACTCAAGAATGGTTTAGGAAACGAAGCCCGAATCCAGCTACTTGTATCGCTTTTGCCGAACCTTCAAAGCTTGCATCTTCACAATCGAGCTGCTGGGACGGGGAAATCCCCATGGCCTCAGCAGCTGCTGCGAACTCGAAATGCTCTACAGAAACTCCAGGAACTCAGTGTTGAATTCGATGTCCTCGAAGAGTGGCATCTCAGCTCGTTCGTTCCCCTGTTCCAGCTATCGCTGCTCACCAAGGCCAAGTTTCGAAGCGGAGTCTTGACGGATAAGAAGTCTTATTTACCTGACCTTGGTAAACTGTCTGTGACGACGCTTGGCTTTTACCGTGTTAGTACCTGGTCGGATGCTATGAGACCTCTTCTTGTATCAGCAGAAGGGGTCGAAACCTTCGAGTACAACAACTTCTGTGCTATACATGCAGCATCTGGAGCGAGGATTGTGAACTTTTTGAAGATACACTCTGCTTCTTTGAAGCAACTCTCCATTGCACACTCCGGTTCGCGAGATTGCGAACTACCACCGATAGGATCTCTCGTGAACTTCAACTGCCTCCAGAAGCTAACAGTATCAATTGAAAATCTGATGGGCCACCGCTGCATTGACTATCCGGTCCTCACCGACTTGCTCCCACACTCTCTTCAAAGCCTGGTTTTGATTGTCACCCCACACACCGACTCGATCAAGAATTCATATGTGGAGCACCTCGCGGTTGTCGGCCGCGAGCGATTTCCAGTTCTGGAGGATGTGGTCATTCGGCTTACTTACAGCTGTGGCACCAATTTGCGACCTTTGACTGAAGGCTTATTTGCGGCTGGAGGTATAGCGTTCAAGGTGATCACAACGTACTGTGATAGAAAGAGTCGGTGCGATAAGCATAAAGATGACATTTTGTGATAATTGTGGTAGTCTCAAGTTAAGTAAGGTATACCCGTGCTTCCCGATCGGACAGCGTTAACTTTTTTCAAGTGGTAGACACCCAGTGGGTCGAGAATATACTGGTAGCTCTACAAACCACATGCCGGGACTCTGAATTTTTCTAATATACAGGTTGAAGTTCCAAGGCATTAGCTGACGCTTCATCTATATATGCCGTTGAGAGCACAATTGGCGCAAGAATCCGCCGGACACCGGAGAGCCGCCCGGGAAATCTCGTCTTCTCTGAAGGGACTCGAGGAATCATGCCATGTCCTAATTGTTAAACAGAGAAGTAGCTCCTACCTACTCCCGAAGATTTCTAGGATAGAGGACTTTTTCCTGGATGTTAAGCCCTGCCCTGCTCTCGAAAGTCTATGTGTTTGACGAATTCTTGCACCCCCGTGGAACTTGGAACAGTATCCTAAACCGTGGACTGGAGAGAAAACGAGATGGAAAAACGAATCTCGCCTAGCGGACAAAGAGATTTGACTATACGGTAGTTCCCTGTGCCAGTAAGCTGAACACTGAACTTGCGCATCGCTTTGGCGAACTCCACTGTGGGACACGATGGCACGTGGTTCGAATCGGAATGCTGTCCGTTCGAACTAGAAATGAGGCTGGCGACACGTTTATGGACATATGAAGGGGGCGAGAGGGCGATTGCGTGCCATTGGAGAAACTAAAGGTGAAATGTAAGCTTTGCAGGACGATTAGTCTACTTCTTGAGGACCAGGTTGTTTGAAGCAAGCCTCCAGCTGCGCCTGCACGCATCCTAAATGTGGGGAAGCTGGAAAGCGGAACCGATGGCGGGGACCGTTTGCACTAGCATCGACTTCACAGACTCCAATCGAGCGAGATCTGGCACGAGTCACAAACCGCCGAGATCTCACGCGCGCGATGTTTTGAATGAAGCCCGGGGACGTGGTTGACAGAGGGGCTTTCCCTTATTACCCTTCTCGGACCAGGTGGTTCGTTTTGGTGTCTTGTTAGTTTGCGCCGTCCAGCAGCGACGCGGGAGATGATCAATTTGGAGATACAGCACGAGAACCTTCAACCTGGCACTGGTCCTAGCCACTCCACTGCTCCCTGCAGCACGGCTCTGGGATCCGGGGGCGAGGAGGAGCGTCCACGTGAAGCTCAAGAACGCTACACAGTGGCAACACAGGCAACACTTCGATAATCGACGTCAAGTCTCACGGGATGACCGCACATCCCGTCCCAGCTTCCAACGGCTTACCGCGCTCGGCAACGCTGTCTGCAGTCGTCCATGGCCGTCGCGTCGTCTTCCTGGCAGGTGACTGCAGCAAAAATGCGCCGAAGACCACACGAGCCTCTGCCCGGGAGCATCTTGTCCTTCTTGGCTGCGGTTGACGGTGGTTTGGCCACAGTCGATGACGACGCGGCGTTTTCTCCGCGTTCTCATCTCGGCCCGATATAACGTTTCTCAACCTCTCCACGTTATACAACCTGCCAGCAAATAAAGAGAGTAAACAGCCCCGCCTTGTATTTCGTTTCGTTTTGTCCTCGCAGGTTCTTGTTTGTGTGGCTTCCTACTACCTCGCCTTTTGGTCAAATATCTTTACTCATCATCAACAATGGGTTTCCTCATCGAGAAGCCCAAGAATGAACCTGGGGCAGCATGGCCAGCCATTTTGGTCGGCTTGTTCGCCGCCTTTGGTGGAATTCTCTATGGCTATGACACGGGAACCATCTCTGGTATCCAGAACATGAGCTACTGGCGGAAGGAGTTCTTCCCAGATCTCAATGCCGGCGTTACGTCCAACAACCCAGCAGACACCCGCGTCGACGACAGCGAAATTTCCCTCATCGTCTCCATCCTCTCTGTCGGAACCTTTGTTGGCGCCCTCGCAGCGGGCTACTTGGCCGACATCACGGGAAGGAAATGGGGTTTGATTCTGTCGGCCGGTATTCCTTTCAATATCGGTGTTATACTACAGGTGGCCTCGACTGAACGCACTATGTTTATCATTGGACGTGTTTTTGCTGGACTTGGTGTGGGACTTGTTTCCGTGCAAGGTGAATATTTCCCCACGACATGCTTTCCTTGTCTTGTCTGAACTCGGTGGACTTCGCACCATATGTTCGTACGTCCATGTAAAGGATACTAACATTCCATTCAGTGCCCATGTACCAGTCAGAAACTCTCCCAAAGTGGATCCGAGGCTTTGTCGTCGGCAGCTATCAGCTCTGTATCACCCTTGGGCTTTTGCTAGCTGCGCTCGTCAACTACGGAACCGAGAATCGCACCGACAGCGGATCCTACCGTATTCCTTTGGCCGTCCAATTTGCCTGGTCAATCATCCTTTGCATCGGCATGTTCATCTTGCCAGAAACGCCGCGTTATCTTATCAAGAAGGGCAGCTTTCCCTCCGCTATGAAATCCCTTCACTTCCTGCGGAGACTGCCAGAAGACGACCCTGCTTTGGTTATGGAATTCGAGGAGATCAAGGCTAACTGGGAATATGAGAGCTCTCTGGGCCAGGCAGCTCTAAAGGATTGCTTCAAGGGAACGATTGGGAAGCGCCTTTTCACAGGTGTAGCTCTTCAAGCTCTGCAGCAGCTTGCCGGAATCAATTTCATTTTCTACTATGTACGTCAGAAACTGGACGCTCTTGTTGACCATACTAATCTTGCGCCTAGGGAACGACATACTTCCAGAGTCAAAACGCCTCCGCTCTTCCCTCTCCATTCATCTTGACCGTCATTACCAACGTGGTAAACGTGGTTTCCACATTCCCTGGCCTCTACGCTATCGACAAGTTTGGCCGCCGTCCCGTGCTATTCGTGGGTGCGCTAGGCATGGGCATCTGCCAGTACATAGTCGCCGCAACAGGAGCCGCCACGCCGGCAAGCAACAGCCCTGCTATCATCGCCCAGTTCGCCTTCATCTGCATCTACATCTTCTTCTTCGCGTCGACTTGGGGTCCTGCCGCGTGGGTCGTCACGGGTATGTACTCTCTATCTTCAACTCCCAACAAACAGAATTTCAAGGACCCGACTGACCTTGCCGGACAGGTGAAATGTTCCCCCTCAAGACTCGAGCGAAATGTCTTAGCATGACCACTGCAAGCAACTGGCTCTTCAACTTCATCCTCGCCTTCATCACCCCCTATATGACAGGTGCACAATACGCAGATCTCGGCACAAACATCTTCTGGATCTGGGGCGGCTTCTGCTGGATCGCGGCAGTCTTCGTATGGTTCCTGATCTACGAGACCAAGAACCTGACGCTTGAGGAAGTGAGCGAGTTATACGGTAAGCATTATAAATCAACCCCTGCTCCTTACTATTTCATCCTGTCTAGGAACAAGTGTACTGACATCGTTGCTCCTGCAGAAACCACAAGCAAAGCCTGGAAATCAAAACACTTCCGCCCCGAAGTCTCCTGGGCCGACGTCGAGCGCAGTAACAGCAGAGGCCGCGGGATGAGCGTCGGCGATATTCGAAATGAGCAGGAGGCGAAGAGACATAGTATGAGTGCTGACTTCGCCGGAGATGCGGAGCGGACGGAGAAGGTTTGAAGCGTGGGCGTTGCCTTGATGTTTATATTCACTGTATGATATTCTGGGAGCTCTTAGGCTTGCTTGTTTTACATACCATGCGCAAAGGGGAGTTTCCAGAATGTAGCTTTGTACAATACTCGAGCTCAACAAGAGCTGCCAGCTTCATAATCCTACCCACCAACGAATGCTATGACATTTTTCTACCTCAAGTTCTTAGAGTATCTCCCCGGTCACTATGAAACCGTTGTATTCGGCGACAAGAAGTGTAGGGTACATATACCTATGTACCTACCCGAGTACTCTCCATCCTCTCATCAGCTATTTTTATAAGGGAGGGAAACGTGTGACGTGAGCTCAAACTCGTCGCCTATCTCCGTGAAATCCTACTTCATGATGGAATGCACCCAGAATCTGCGATGAAGACTCATGATTCATCAATCTTCATGTAGGGCGGAAGCCACCTAGTAGAGAAAGAAAAACTGTCCATACCTTACGTGGAAGCAACAGTGCATTCCCGGCGTGCGGAATTTCCAAAAACTCACAATTACCGATTTAGGAATTAGAGTAGGAGGTCAGTGCGGGATTGTGGAGCTTCGATTGAACCAAGGGCTTTGAATTCTTCCGAGCGGCACGAGACCTGTACAACACTTTACTTACTCTGTATAAACATCCATCGTACTGCCGAGCGCCACAGTCTGCAAAGAAAGGTAAACGAATTCATCTAGATATTCCAATACTACAGTCTCTACATAATACAACAACAAACGAACTGAACTCTCACGTTCATCCGACACAAGCTAGTCAAGCCAGCCGCGCCCCACCGCCTCCAGCAGCAGCAGCCTCGACGAGGATGGGCAAGTCCATCATACCGTCCATCAAGCCATCCATGGGGGTGAGTCGACTCCTCAAGCGGACTCCACCTTCCGCCTCCATCTCTCTCAAATCTCTCACACTCATACCCTGGAGCTCATCCACCAAGCTCGTTCCCCTATCCCTCTGCCCACGACCCCTCGTCCTTTGGTTGGCGGAGCTCGTCATGATATACTCGTCCTCGGTTTCCTCATCCTCTTCCTGATCGGCTGCAGCGACAGTATCGAGGGTAGTATTCTCCAGCAAACCAGCGAGCAACGTCGGCCTCTCACCACCAGGGAGCCAAACCCCATCTGCGCCCAGAGTCCTCCTCATATCCTCGACGAGCACATCCATGGGGCAAATGTACGCCCAGCGGTTGCGCTCGCAGTAGGCAAGGACATGGCCCGCCACTCGCCCGCCGCGGCCAGAGTCCCCTCCGTTCTCGATGACCCACGCACCGCTGTCTCCGCCGACGCCAAAGTCGCCGAGCACGTACCAGCTGCGTGAGAAGCTTCGTCGCCGATAGATCCTCACGCTGCTCATGGCGGCGCTGATGGTTCCGCCGCGGAGACCCGATGTGCGGCCGAAGCAGTGGACGGGGGCATTCGCCAGGGAGCTTGAGGGCGCGATGAGGGTTGGATATTCGTCGGAGGCGGGAGTGTAGGCTGGGGAGCGGCAAACAGGAGCGACAAGAGCAGGGCAACACGGCGCGGCTGCCTCTGCGGTTCCGTCTCCGCTCGGTGTAGAGGCACCGTTCGCATTGGCAATGTTGAAGTTCTGATCTGGGAAAGCGAATTGCTTTCCACCCTGAATCAGATTGTAGGGCTGCAGTCGATCCTTGTCCAACTTGAAGAGCGCCCAGTCGATCTCGTGGGTGACTCCATCGCGGGTCCAGCGTCTGATTCCTGACGATGCGTGCACGTATCCAAGGCGGTGGGAGTTGAGGTGATCTTCGTCTCGGTCCTCGGCGCAAGGGAAGAAATCGTCGTCAACATCGTCGATCGCCGGTTGAGTGATCAGGATATCTTCGCCCTCGCCAACGCGGACGCCCTGGAGATCTCCCTCTGTCCCGTCAGTGCCATCAGAGCCGTTGTCACTTTCCGTTTCATTGTCAGACTCGGGATAGTCCGAGTCGAGATCGTAAGGATCGGTGTTCCAATTGTCATCGGCTTCCGAATCGTCTGAGATTTCGAAAGGCATCATTTCGCCTGAAGGTACCTGTAGATCATCGCGAGATGCTATTTGATCGAGCCATGGGTTGTAATCAGCATTCCTGTTTGCACTCGATCGCTGTGCGCCATCACCGGTATCCTCCTCGACGTCACTGTCGTCGTCGCTAGGATCATCGAGAAGATGATGGACGCTCATACCGTACGGTTCGCCATCAACAAGTACGACGCCCCCGTAGGAGACTGGCGGCAAATGTCTGTCTTTGAACGCCCCAATGCTGGCACCACAAAGCGGCCTCTGCTGGTGGAACGGATTCAAAGGCGGAACGTCAGAATTTGCATCAGGTCCAGTCTCCTCGTCAAGCTCGTCTTCAGCCATGCCCGCGCTCCTCCGTTCGGAAGTCGATGCGTAAGCCGAATCATTCATCATACTCCTGTGCGCTGGGGCTCTCTTCTTCGCACTCCTCGTCACCTTACTTCTCCGAATCTTTCCACGGCGGACCTTCAAATCAAACGTCTCGTCAAGCACCAACTTTTTATTCAGAATTGCCCGAACCTTTCCGATACTGGTGCAAGTGACGAAGATGGTCGGGCGCGCAGTGATAGCCGTTTCGCCGACACCGACAAGGTCAATGCTGACGGTCTCCTTCGAGTCTCTCAGCACGCGTGCAACAAGAGACTCGAGGCGAGGGAGCAGGGTATTGTGCCAGTGGTCCAGCGAGCTTTGAGGTAGTTTGACGGCGTGTAGGCGAAGCTTGGGTCGAGGAGCATGCTGTACTGGCTCAATACAAATCGACGTATCTTCGGTGATTGAATTCTGCACCTCTGTGGTTTCGAAAAACTCTGGCTCATTGAACCCTGAGTCTTGAGGGTGGGCGGAGAAGGGTAGAGAGGACTCGACGGCAGGCTGTTGCCTTGATTCATTCGGCCTTCCACACTGTCTTGCTCGCCTCTGACGCCAGTGGGTCTGGATGGTCGTAATCTTTTGCCTCGTCTCTTTGAAGGTGAGTTTGTGCTTCCTCGACAACCACGCGCGTTGGATGACATTCGCGGCATTCCTGTACTTTGAAGAAATCGAGAACATGGAGATGTTGTCTCCGTCATCCTTGGGCTTTGGGCTGCCGATCGGAAAGGGAGACTTTGGCGGACTCGGGTCTTCTTCCAGTGATCTCTGGCGGGCAATGACTTCCTCGTATGTCTCCGTCGTGTTGAGATTGAGAAAGCTGTTGTACTCGTGCGGGCTTCGGCCGCCCCTGTACTTTGATGCGGATGGTTTTGACACTGGCGTCTGGTCGTTTCCTTCCTGTTGCTTTTCTGGAGGGCTCCAAGTGATGCCTGTGCCTGATGCTTTCCTCTTTTGCAGAGAGCTACGCTCGGCTGGCTGGCCTTGTGCCTCGGGAGGCACTGAATGAGCTCTGGGGAGCGCATGCTGATGACCAGGTGTACCTAACGCAACGTCGGCTGAATCATGCTTCATAGGACATAACTGCATTGGCTCCGACTCATCCAGGAAGCAAGCTCTCCGCAGGCGGGAGACAATACGAGCAAGCGTCTGCGTCGTCGATTCTGGAATATCCATATTTGAAGTTTTCCGATCCGCAGCAGCAAGGCAGTCCCGAACAACGTTCATATACCCACTTCCGCACTTTGAGGCAAGCTTCTTTGCCCATATATTCCAAAGGCGGTCGTTAAAGTCTTTCAGAGTGTACTTCGATTTGAACACATCAAGGATTGGAACCCAGAGTCCGATCTCGAGAAGGATGAGCCCAAGTCCGTAAAGGTCGAAGCGGTTGTCATAGATCCTCGTGGAAGCTGGATTGACTCTCGGGTCTTCATGATGTCGATAGAGGTTGAAGGCTGGTTTTGTTGCCGTTGCCGACGATTCGATGTTGTATTCAGAGAACAGGTCGAAGGAGCAGAGGTATGGATGGGAATAGTCGAAATCTTGCAGCCTGAACTTCCCTGGCTGAGAAGCTTGCGCATGACGTCCCCGATTAGAGTTGGGGAAAAACACAATGTTCTCCCCACAAATGTCTCGATGAACCATGCTCTCCTCGTTGAGCTTGCTGAAAGCTTTTGCAAGGAAGTGTGCCATATGAAACCTGGATTCAAGTGGAGGGGGGAAGGTAGCCGCTGCGTTCCCAGATTTTGGAGTAGATTGTAGTATCTTCAGCAAGCTGACGGGCATGAGTTCGTCCGGGCTTTTCTGCATGTGGATAGGGCCAGCATAGGTGGAACTTGGCAGCTCGTAGACCAGGCCGTAGCGCGGTTGCTTTGGATCCTCGAAGAAACCTAGACACTTCAGTTGGCATACAGAGCTTCCGTCCATCGAACTCCTCGCACAGTAGTCGAGGTAGCGCTCGAGGCTCTGTTGCGGAGGCGCGCCAACTCCGGTAGCACGGTACGCCAAATCGTAGTTTGCGTACTCTACAAGAACCGGAATTGTCTCGTTGAAGCTTTTGGAAAAGTACCCAATCATTCTCGAGGTGGTCGAGGGCCGTTCCGCAGGACCGTATGGTGGAGGATCCTCCTCTGGCAGTGTGAGGCGGCTGAGTTCCAGTCTAGGAGGGACCTCGAGTGACGACTCTCCAGCCACGAGGGTACGTTCGGTAGACACACGACTTGGGGACATGACCAATGTCTCTGCCGATGCGCTGTAAGTATCGTAGATGTAGCCGAGTTTTGATGCCAAGGCGGCTTTCATCCACGAGCCCGTGGAGGCTGGTGAGAAGTTCTGTTTCTCACCTGGGTTCGTGGAAAAATTCCCTTGCTGCATTGAGCGCCTGTGCAGACTGAGATCGTAGAGGATATCAATACTCGTCGTCAGATCCTTGGCGAGTTCCTTGTACCGCTCGAGCTCGAGCTTCCGGTTACCGGTCTTTTCTCCACTGGCACTCTGCTCCCAGCTCTTACTGTCGGCGTCCTTTCCCACAATGCCGCTCATGGAGGAGTCTTGGGGAGAATCTGACATGAAAGCCTCGGCCTGCTCCAAACACTCCTTGATGGTCCCCATGACACTCGTCACGGTCTCGCTCAAACCGGCTCGAGCAACATTCTCATCGATGCTCTCTGATTCATTACTCCAGTCCAGGCCCCAGGTGATCAAGCGGTCCTTTTGGATCTTGAAGGTGCGGTTCAGAGAGTTCAGCTCGGGCAAGTTGTTGTTGCCTCGTGACGGCGCATAGCTGTTGCGCTCTTGTTGGGATGTGACGATATCATCTGAGATACGCTTGGTGGATGCGTAGAGGGCAGTCAGTTGTTTCTTGGGGTCATCCATCCCCGACATCTCTCGCTGCGTTGCCATAGTTCGAGACATGTCGTATCCCGTGCTTCGCGCCTGACTGCGCGTGCACTTCGGCCGCGGGTTTCACTCTGCAATTCGAGAGTTGCTGTTGTTGCTCGATAAAGCGCAGAGAGGTGAAGATAGAAGATGTCCGGATTCAGTTGTAATTTGTGGTTGTAGGCGGAGAGGGAGGAATTGGTTTGCGACAAGACAGATTATGGTCGGTGGTCCATTTTGCTGCTGCCTTGCGCTCTCTTGATCAGCACGCGTGGACCGTTCCCGCCTGCAGGCACAAGCCACCCTCCCCAATACACAGCCCCACTGCCCCAATGAGCCACACTTGTCAGCTCTAGGCGCCAGATGCCTGTCGCTGATGTCCGCAACCGCCAGCATCCCTCGACAAATGTTTCCAAGCCGCAAGGCAGACATCAATTCGGAGGATATACACACATTTCTTGATATACTATCATAGTCACTGCCTACGCGCTCGCTCTGGCGCCTGAAGAGGCAGCAGTCACTCCCTCAAGCGCATTCCAGTGAGAAGATTGTCCCATCCGTATTCCGTACTGTACAGGCATACGCGCATGCTGTCCAGACTCCTGAGCAGTACCTCCACTATATTTACAGCATATACAACAGACCAAGGCACGCGCTTTCAAGCAACGTACTTGGGAACCTTGAGTTGACCTCTCTTCCTGTCGTCAAACGGCACACCATATCTCCAGCCAGTCCCCTTGGCATCTCTGCCATTCTTCCCAGCATCCTCCACCTTGATCGCAGTGAATCTGAAATCGGCCTTTGCTCCTTCAACCTGCACCACCTTGACATTCTCCTTTTCCCACTTCCCTCTCTGCGCCTCCTTATCCTCCTTTGCTCGAATCTCAGCCTCTGCACGCATTTTCTTCAGCGCTATTTGCTGTTCTTTGGGAAGGTTTCTCTCTTTCACATTTTGTATCATCTCAGGGTGAGGAATGAGATCGTCGGCAGGGAGGAGGTCGGGGTCAAAGGCGCGACCGGCGTCCTCACGCGTAAAGCGTCGGGATTCCGAAGTAGGATAGAAGAGCTGCTTCCGGGTTGCCGGATGCACGGGTAGATCATTGATGGATTCGTGCAGAGGCTGATCCTGCAGCTTGAGGGGTGTTTGGGGGAGCATGGCAAGGACAGCTTTGGAATACTGTTTTGCGAGTTTTTGTCCCTATGAATTGCGCTGTTAGCTCCTATCATCAGACCGTACTCAGAAGAAAGATCCGAATAGAGAGCGTGGGGTCAGAAATTAATGTGGTGTAACCATGTGTATGTCTTCAAGACTAATCGAATTTTGTAGAATCATCATTCCACTTGGTGAGAGAGGATCCTTCAAAGTACCGTGAAAACTGAAAAGGTGACATACCGATTCCGCCCATTGCTTCTCAATGGTCTTTAACCGCACAACTGCGCCTACTCTCTCCAGCGTGACTCCCATCTTGCTACTCACAGCCCGAATACTCTTCCCCTCATGGACGACTTGCCGCCATATCTCCTCTCTCAGCGCCTCGCTCAACACCGACTGGCTCCTGAACTGCCGATTCAATGGAAACGGACTGAGGTCCTCCAGCGACGGAGGGGCCAATTCGGCCTCACCCTTCTCCTCAGCATTCTCGAGTCCATCCGAAGCCTCAGGATCAGATGATTCCTTCGGCTTCTTGTTTGGTGCTTTTGCGCGAAGCAGACGACCGTCTTTACCGTAGGCTCCTAGGTAATTTGTGCTGCCCGGAAGGGGATCTCTGAACGCCGCACCAGGGCCATTGAGCCATTCGTGCAGATCTTTCCGCAGTCGTGTGCTTTGACAGCTTGTTTGTGAGAATGGGCGTGCGGATGGAGATGGTCGGTGTTGGAATGGAGGTCGAGCTTGGGGTGTGGTGCACGGAGTTGCAGGATGAACAGAGGAAACGCGTATTCGAGGAGGCATCGCGGATGGCAGGTTGCCTTCAAGAGGGAAGGAAGGAAAGCCTTGTCGAAATGGAAAGGCGCAGGCGGGCAGACGTGTCAATGGGAGATGAAGCGGATCGATTATTTTTGCTGGTCGAACTCCGAGCTTCACGCCAAGCATTTTTGAGCTTGAACCACGTGATATCAACCCACAACTCGACTACGCCCAAGACTATCAACTGCTGTCTATCAGTCGTTTTACCAAGAAAAGCCCTGGCCTTCGAGAGTCATTGTTACGGTGGAAGACGATTCCTTTTGCTGCCTCACATTTCAACTATGCAGTATTCGCTCCATCTCGTTCATGTCCATATCACTGGAAGGTGAGAATTGCGTAGCAAGAGATCAGCATTTGCTTGTGAAGAGCTATCTTTTACTTAAAGCAATCCGCCCTGTCATGCCCAGAGATCCCAGTAAGGACAGCCACCAGAAATCTGGACTAAAATGCGGTTCGGCCTAGGTTCTTTATCCTTTATTATTGAGAGCGAAAAAGAACACGAGGCCACCGCTGATGGAGAAAAGACCTTTCCATGCAATCGAATTAAAATACCACAAGACTTTCCCTGCCATCCTAGACCACCGTGATGGCCAGCCATGCAAAGCGCCATACAATGTGTACCGACAGACATGCCAATTACAACTAGGCACCGAAGCCAGCTCTCTAAAGCTCGACTTGTCGATAGAGACAGTTTTGAAGTGTTTTTGAGCGAAATAAGAGACAAAACTAGACCAATCATAAGGGGAAAAAGTCGGCTTTAGGCAAGTACGCAGTTGAAGACAAAAACGCTCAACTGAAAGCTACAATTTCCATAAAACCACCATCAGTAGCATACGTTGCTGCGTGTGCAGATCATGACCCCTCATAAAACTCCATCCTAAAGCTTTTCGCGGCGTATCTGATGAGCCCATCATACAACGGCCGCGTCCAGTGCGTGCTGAGTCCACCGCACATAGAAGAGTGAAATGGTACAAGTTAGATATGGTTCTTGAACACCTCCGCAAATGCCACCTGTGTGATAGAAAATCGAGAAATGAAAAGGAGAAAATCCAGCAGCAACAACAGATAACAGGGGGAGAAAGCAAAACGCACTATGGGGAATCATCGCTGTTGTATGCTGATCGAACGACACGGAAGGAGCAGATATCACCTCCCGATGAACATTCACGGCCAAAATGCAAATGCATCTATACCGCGCCGTGTCCGATGCTTTCCGTTTGTGAATGGAGATGGATAAAGACAGAAAGGAACAGACTGAACGGAGAACACCTCGCAATGGCAGAAGCGACAGAACCTAGTGATATCCATGAGAGTAGAGATGAAAAGACTTGGTGCATCTTTTATGCAATGGCGCCGGGAACTCCGTTTTCGTCATTCATGGCGGCGTCGGCTGACCCGTCTATCTTCCCATCATGTAGGCATATTCGCCACCCATGCCTGGGAGGGTATTACCAGCAACGCTAGCCGCCATAGGCCCTCCGACCGAGTGAGTTCTCATGGGAGGAGGGTAAGCATTGTTCCCGAAATTTCCGAAGCTCGAGCCGCCGTTCATGTTGAGAGGGCCGGGGAGTCCAGGGGGAGCAGAGAGGCCTGGGGGTGGGCCAGTGGCGGTGGAGAACCCCGGTGGGTTTCCCATGCCGTTAGGCATGCCCGGAAAGCCTGACTGCGGGGTGAGGGGACTTGTCACACCCATGCCCGCGGATTGACCGGTTCGCACGCCGAGTGGGTTCTTTGAGAAACTCAGCCTGATACCACCCTTCACGCTGTTGTGGAGTGGGTGACCATAAAGCTCGTTGAGGGCCTTGGTAGCGAAAGACACGTCCTCAAACTCGACAAAGCACATGGGGCCGTTCTGTTTGGTTCGGAAGCAGAGGCGCTTGTATCCACGCTGCTTCGAGAACATGGCTTTAAGTTCATCCTCGGAGGTGTCGATGGGCAAGTTCCCAACATACAGAGTATTGCAAGGGGGGTTCTGATCCGCCGGGTTAACAGGTGGATAGTTGTGGCGCTGGTAATGCTGAGGCGTCAGCTGATAGGACGCGTTCGGACCGTGGCCAGGTATCATCGTATTGGGAGAGATGGCAGAAGTGGGAGATTGCATGTTCTGCCTGGGGGAGGTGAAACTGGACATGGGCGGCGAAGTCATCGAGTTCCCATTGACGGTGGACAGAGAAAGGCCGGCAAAACGAGCGAGTGGAGCAATGGACGGGTTGGTCTGGCGTCTCTGGGCAGCGGCATGATTTGATTCGCCGTTCTTTGCATACTCGACGGGGTTGGCCAGCAGTTTTCCGGTCTCGTCGTTGCCGTCATCTTCATTGATCATCGACTTGCTCGAGACAAAGGAATTGCCAATGGGCGATTTCGGCGAAAACAGATTCTGGATATGCGAGTTCCCCTCGGACTTTGGAAAGGGATCGGTCGCATTGGGAGGAGACATCTTTTCAAGCGACTGGAAGGTGTTGTTGTATCGTGAAGACTGGCGATTCGCATGGCTGCTCGACGACATGGAGGAGGCCGAACTCGAGTTGTGCCTCAACGGGCCTTCGCTTGTATTTCGCCTCAAGCTGTTCATCCCAACGGCGCCATCCTGGAAGACTTCGACAATCATGTTGGCGTCGTTGGCAGCGTTGGCCTTGCCGTTCAAGCGCTCCTTCGCCTCATGCGCGCCACCTAGGGTCTTGAAGTGGGCGATGGCAGAGAGAAAGCCTTGGTCCTCAGGGATGTCAGGGTTGATGAAGTCGACGTCCATGAGATCCTTCGCGAAGATGAGCATGCTACGGAGAGCCTCGGGGCCAGTGCTCCGGGGCAGCTTGCGAATGAAGATGGTCGCGCCCATGTCTGAATCGGGATTGCTGATGCTGTGTTCAAGCTTGCCAAAGCCGACAAGAGAAGTGTTGTTCTTTTCCGTCGCCTTCCGTTCTCCTATGGGCGAGAGCCTGTATGCATGCGACAATCCTCCTGCGACGCCTGGAAATGCGTCGGCCGTCAGCGACTGGGAGGAAGGGAACGACTGGGGTGGAGAAGATGCGGACGAGCTCAAGGAACCGTGCAAGAAGGATGAATTGATTGCGCCAGCTGGACTGGTGCCACTCGGACTCGGCCCACCGGCCATCGCTGTCGTTCTTTGTGCGCCAGTTGACCTTATCGAGGCGCGAGGACAAAGAGATGGGCGGCCACCACCCAGCGGCACGGCACGGACACGAAGACGGAAGTTTCGGAGGGGTTGTCAGGGCGCGATTGAGCAGCGCAGAAAAAGAGGGATGCGACCGCAGGCAATTGGATGGGCGGCGCGCTGCAGCAGAGTGTGGGAGGTGAGTGGGCGCGGGTGCGGGAGGTCGTGGTACTGGTACGGGTGCAAGGCTGGCTGCACAGGAACAGGAAAGGATCGAGACACGACGATTGCGGGCGGCGGAGAAAGGACAGACAGACGCGGGGCGGGCGCCGTCTGCGAGATGCAGGCTTGATCGAGCGAGGGGGAGTTTGGAGTGAGGACAGTGGTGAGCACTGAGGTGAGGTGAGGTGAGGTGAGGAGTGAGGACCGAGAGGAGGGAGATGCGGTGGTGATGTTTCAAAGGCGCTGTTTTGCAATGCGACGGACGGGCTCGACGGGGCTCAGGGCAGCAGATAAGCTCCTCGAATGGATAGGGAGGACAGGTCGGCCAGGACTGGATAGGCCGCTAACTTGCAACCGGCCGTTGGGTGGAGGGAGCCAGCTGAGAGCCTCGAAGGAACAAGCTCGAGTCGTTCCGCTGCGATGGGAGCTTGGCCGCGCTGTTGTCAAGCCAATGATAAGGCGCTGGGCGCGATCACGGCGGCGGTGGGGGGATGGAGCTGGAGGGAGACGGAGGGGGGACCACAGGGACGAGTGTGATGGGCGAAGAGGGTGAGCGCGTGGCTCGGTGATGAGTGAGGTGAGGTGGTTGATGGGTGAGTAAGTGAGAGAAAGAATTATGGGAGGAGAGAAGTGAGAAGAGAGGATTCGGTCTGGGATTATTGCGGAGTGGAGTGGAGGGGAGGGGAGGGGAGGGAGAGTGGGTGCAGGTGGATTGCAGTGGATTGCGGCCGGGGAGGATGTGATGTGATGTTCCCCCCAGACTCCAGAGATGGGAGGCGAGGCACAGCAGACGGGTGGGGTTTGGTCAGACCTGGAGACCTGGAGAGCTCCTCAGAGCACTGACTTCACCACCAGATGGCAGAAAGATGGCCCCAAGGTTGCGGTGCCGCAACTTGGACTCGACACGGTTCTGCACGCTGCAGCAGTCTGCAGTGTGCACTATCCTGCAGCAATCATCCCAGCTGCCGGGCGAAGTAGGTTGATTGCGCTGGTGGGTGCGGTGCTTGACTCTCAGGGCTGGTGGTTTACTCCGTACCAGGTACCTACTGTAGGATGATCCATTACTTACCACTCTGGTCTTGGTAAGGACTGGAGTCTGTGCCTTGGAGCTGTAGGTACGCTCTGGCAACGCTGTCCTCTACTGCAGGCCACACAGGTACGCTCACGATGCTTCCTCCATTGAGTCAATCCGCCCTCCCGACAGACTGTCCTGGACTGGCTCGCTGGCAATAGGCCGATTGCGCCATCTGGGACGATCCTGGAGGCTGGAGCATGATGAGCAGTTCGCGCTCTCCCCAGAGTCCACAGATCACTGCCACTGTCCACTGTTCAGTGCTCCAGCGACGCTCATGCTGATGCTGTACTCGTATGTACTCGACTCCCAGGAACACTACACTGTCACCACCAAACCCCACGACACCTCCCCCCATTGCACAACCTCAACAACCTTCTTTGGACCGGCCCGTCTCCTCCACGAAGAGCTCGTCTGCGACTGGCCCGCCGCGCTGCACCTCAATCAACTGCCATTCGGGTCCCAGCAGGCTCGTCTTCTTCGAGGGCGTCACTCCATGCGCTCTTTATCTCGGGCCGTTGAGGACGAGGCATTCGCAGCTGTAACAGGCGCGATGCAGATGCTGGCGCACTCCAGGGCGTCTTCCACGCTCCCTGTCCTTGTCCTCGCTGTGCTTGACGCTTGTTGGAGGCCCGAGAGCCAGAAAGACCAAAGTTTCCTCCCGCAGCTAGACGATCAGTGAACTGCGTCGTCGGCTGGGGATTGGATTGGCGGCACAGGCAGACGAGAGGCAAGGCCTGCTCCATCACTCAACACCCACTCGCCGTCGCGGAGAGCCCCTGTGGGTGCTCAGATGCTGGAGGACCCGACAGACCAGACATGCTGGCGGCGTGCATAGAGCTGAGCGCGAATCACGAGCTGCGAGATGCCTCTTGATTGATAAGGCTTACCCCGATCCCCCTCTCCAGGATCCCCCGGACAGTGGACAGTGGACACCACCATCAGTCTCGCAGAGTAATGTGGAAGCCAGGGAGCGCTAAGGTTTCTGCCCGAAAGCGTCGACGACGAGGACAGAGCCCTGCCCTGCCACCACTGAGCACTCACCACTCACCACCGACGTCGACGAGACCACCTTGTAACCACCATGGACGCTGACCAGGTTCCGCCGCCAGCAGGTCTCCAGACATCTAGACTCGACTCGCCATGACACAATTGCACGACTATCTCCTCCACCGGGTGCTCACCACCACCTCCTTGGGACAGCTCAGGACAGAGTACTTACACCCGGCGACGACGCTGTGTTGAACATCGTCAGCCTGGTAGGCTGTCGTCGACAGAACAGCCCTCACGTGCTGGGCCATGCTTACATCAGTGGCCACGTTGGGCTCGCACGACTGGTGGACGACGAGACCAGAGCCCCTCGTATCCCAGCATCCCTCGCACCGTACGCCCGCAGAGAGTTTGAAAGGCCCAAGAGGTAACATCCTCCACTGCGACCCCATGTCACGTCATCCACAACTCGCCCGTCACAGACTCGCAGCCATTACACGACGAAGCCGCGCGACTCCAAAAGAATCAGCTGTGTCAACCTCTACCGCAGGGCCCCACGACATCTCACTCTCCGTGTAACTCGTCGTCCCTCAAGATCCTGTTATCCGCCGAGCTGCCACGTGGAACCATATCCAATCTCAATCTCTCTGTACCACCACACTTCTCCTCTTTCGCGACCAAGCGGGCAGCCTGCCCTCACCCTCCTTGCAGCCTCGCACTCAAACCGCGCGACGGCGCGCGCCGCAGCCTTCCCTCTTTCCGCCCGGCTACACCCTCGGCCACCCGCCTTAACCTTGCTTTGTACGAGCTGAACCAAACCACCATATTTTCCATGTACCGCGGGACATGTCGTGAGATTGGCCACTCGCCGTCACATCGAGGGCCTCCCTCTCCCTCCTTGGCTGTCTCTGTGTCTGGGGCGGAATGGTGACGCTGATTCCTCTCGGGGAAACCGCCCCACTGAACCGTACGTGTGTATCCTGAAAGAACGAAAGCTTAATCCAATGTCTCAAAGCATCAAACCGGCCGGGTGAGTGCGCAAGAGACTGCAGGCAGCCGTAGTCGTTGCTTTGCCTTCTCCCAGTAATGCCCACCCACGTCAGGGTCCAAAAGGAGTACCGATCGAGGGATAGGGTTTCGAATCGGATCGAGGCTTATCTTCGTTCCGGTAGCACAAGTCGTTTGCTCCGTGGGGGTTTGACTTTTGGCCAGACCGGATCACAAGGTCCTGTGAGGTGCGAGGCTGCGAGCACTTTTTCATATCCGGGTCGTATTCCAAGGTTGTAGTTGAGCTTTGATATCACGTGATCGTGTTCGCTAGGTACCCAAAGGGTGGGCTGCGCTAGGAACCTTGGGAGCGTGTGGTTCAATTGCCTAGGTAAGTTCTGTGTGTAAGTCGCCGAGTCTTGTTACTCTTGTAGCTCGGTCTTGGAATCCATCGTCGATCCAAAGCTCTCACTCGAAGGTTGTTACTTGTGTACGGTCCAGCCACTAGGATCGCTTGAACTCGCTGTGCTGAGTATTCGACGAATGCGGCCTGTGACGCTTGGTAGGTACTTAACTGACCAGTCACGGAACTCAACTGTGGGTAGATTGCAGGTTTGTTTGAATCTTGCTCTCTCACCCAATCTGTGGAAAGAACAGCCTATGGATAAACTTATGTAGTTTGGAACCTTCCGAACTGGACATGTCAAGATCTACCACTTCGTACTAAGGCTGTGTTCTAAGTTTGTTCTAAGCATGTCCTAAACAAACGTTTACTTTGAGAATCCTTTTGATCGCATGTTCACTCTTGATTTCATATTGTGGGTGTGATATGATAATCAGACTGTTTCGAAGATCTTTAGTTCTCAACTCTGCAAATGCCATGCTGAAACGGTGGTGCAATAAACAATCTCTTTCCGAGTTGAGGATATGTTATACAAAGAAAATACAAAAGTTTCCAACCCCCTGCTCGCAGGTTCAAGCTAGAGCTCATATCAGATCAGAGTTGGGTATCAGCATATACAATACACACACACCACATCTCTCTTCACCCTGCCCCCTACCTATCCAACGCCTGACTCTGACACATCTGCCAATAAACCCCCCTCTTCGCAACCAACTCCCCATGCGTCCCCTTCTCGACCATCTTCCCGCCATCCCCCAGCACAAAAATGACATCCGCATTCTGCACCGTCGCAAGCCTATGCGCCACCACAACCATAGTCCTCCCCTTACCCGCCTTCTCAAACGCCGCCTGCACGAGCCGCTCGCTCTCGCTGTCTAGACTTGACGTCGCCTCGTCCAGCAGCAGCACGCGCGGATCGCGGATGAGCGCCCGCGCAATCGCAATGCGCTGTTTCTGCCCTCCCGACAGCGCGACGCCGCGGCTGCCGATATCGGTCTGGTAGCCCTCGGGCAGCGACTCGATGAAGGTGTGGATCTCAGCCATACGACAAACCTCCTCGAGCCTCTCCTTCGAGATGACCTCAGACTCGTCGACGCCGAGGAGGATGTTCTCCTTGACGCTCCCCTGGAACAACGTCGCCTCCTGCGCCACGAGCGAGAACTGCTTCCGATACTCCCTGACGTCAATATCCTTGATGTCGATGCCGTCAAACTTCATCGTGCCGCCCTGGACGTGGTAAAACTGCTCGAGCAGGCTGATGACGCTAGTCTTGCCGCAGCCCGAGGGCCCGACGAGCGCGGCGAATTGGCCCGCGCGGATGGAAAGGCTGAAGTTGCGGAAGATGGGCGTTTCGCGCGTCGGGTAGCGGAATTGGATGTTTTCAAAGTCGAGCGAGGCGCCTTGGGACGTCTTTTTGGGGAGCGGGGTGTAGGTTTTGCCGGTGCTTGAGGCGATGCGGAAGGAGAGGATGCGGTTGGCTGCTGCGCTTGCTTGGGCCATGTTGGGTCCGAAGGACATCCAGCCACCTGCTGCTTCGCTGCCCTGAAGAATTGTTAGCAAGATAGATGTATACAGGCAACGGAGAACTTACTTGGATGATGGCAACGTAGACGACGAGGAATTTCAGGGGCGTGTATTCCATGGTCGACATGAGCTGCCCTCCGTACCAGAATGTCAAAGCCATACAGAGCAAGGCTACACTGTTGCTAAGAGCAAAGATCAAAGTCGAAAGCCTGGCCTTCTTCGTGGCGGAAGTAACATGGCTCTGCAACAAAGCACTATACCTCCCACAGATAACCTCTTCGAGCGTTAAAGATGTGACCGTACGGAAAGCGCCAATAGCCTCAGCAGCGAACTTGGAGCTCTCAGCAAAAACAGCCGCGTTCATGGACTCGAACTGGATCTCAAAACGGATACGGTAGAAGCTTGCGGCAAGGATGATCGGCAGGGAGGAGAAGACGGCTACAAGAGAGAGTTTCCAGCCAAAGGCGAATGCGATGGCTATGCATCCGAAAAGGCCGAAAATGGCTACGAGGGCCATGGCCATGTTGATTCCCAACATCTCTTGCAGCTGCTGAGGATCACCGGAGATGCGCGATACCAAAGTTCCGACGGAGTGGTCCTCGTGGTCGAAGAACTTGATGGGCTGGTTTGAGATACTTTCAAAATATTCGCGTGTATACGCTGAGGAGACGTTCTGTGCTTCGTTAGTGCAAGCCGCTCATGCAGTGTGGGATTTGTCCTTACCATCGAATATGAATTCGAGGCCCAGCCTATAATGAAATAGGCCACGCCTACTCCAATGGCAAGGTACGTGAACCGGAGCGACCAGTACTCTGCGCCGCTAAGGAGAGCTTCAGTGCTGGTGGCTTGGAACACAGTGACGACCTGTGCCATAAGATATGCCTGCATGGGCTGAGCAACTGTGACTGTGTTAGCTCGGATCAAGCTTGTCATCACATAGTGACTGACCTCCTCCTCCCATAGAACCGAATATCGTGAGTGCCAACCAAGCGAAATGTTTCTTCTGCTCCTTGAGAAGAAGACCAAAACTTCGAATCAAACCCTTGTTCTTGTAGGCTACCTCGGCATTCCCGGTTTCAATGTCTTCCTTTTGATGAGCGTTGGCAGGGGCTGACTGAGTTCTCGTCATTGCGAGCTCGAGCGCGTCGTCCTCGGCCTTGTCTTCCATCAATTCAGGGTCATCCAGTGTGAGTTTCTGGGCATGGACGAGGCCGTGGTAGGCTCCTTCTCTGTCAATCAGCTCCTGATGGCTACCCTGTTCGATGACCTTTCCCTTTGCACAGACGACAATTTTGTCGGCCTTTTTGATGGTCGACAACCTGTGCGCGATGGTGATGGTCGTCCTGTTCTTAGCAACACGGTCTAGCGCAGCTTGCACCCGACGCTCGCCACGAACATCGATGGCACTTGTAGCCTCGTCGAAAATGAGAATCTGCGGCCGCTTGATGATGCTGCGAGCAATGGCGAGGCGTTGGCGTTGTCCACCGCTGAGCTTGATGCCACTATCGCCCACAGACGTATCGTATCCTTGGGGCAGTCGCGTGATGTACTCGTCTGCAAAGGCCTCCTTGCAAGCCTCTTCAACAAGTTGCTTCTTGACCTCTGCGCTCTCGTTCTCCCATTGAGACCCGATCAGACCTTGGGCAACGTTGTTGAAAATGGTGTCATTGAAGATGAATGGCTCTTGCTGAACAAGGCCAATCTGCTGCCTCCACCATTTCAAATCCATGTCTCGGATGTCGTGCTCACCGATCGTGATTTTACCACTCAACTTGATGGGAGGTGCTTGAGAGACAGTTGAGCTGGCGTCATCCTTGCTCTTCTCATTTTCCCCCATCTCTTTCTTCGTGGTTTCGGACCCGGAACTCGATCCTGTTTCGCTAGCCGTGTCTAGGTTTGCTAATTCATACCACCTCTCAAGCAAGCCAACAACGGTGCTTTTACCCGATCCGGATGGTCCAACAATGGCTGTGAGCTTTCCCGCCTCAAAGGTCACGTTCATGTTGTCTAGGACTTTGGAATGGGGCCGGCTCGGATAAGCAAAGACGACGTTGTTGAATGAAATGTCTGCCTTTGAAGACACTTCTGGCTCTTTCAAGCCGCCTCGACCAACTGTGGGGGAATCGATCATGTGGAAAAAGCTGGCAGCGGCTCCAGCAGCCTTCGTCGCAGAGATAACGGGAGTAACGACTTGGTGAAGAGACATGACACTCAATAGCACGGACATGAGCACGCTAGATAGTCACTGTCAGCGCGGTTTTCCTGTTACGATCATGTGATCAACTTACATCAAAACGTCGCCAACACTGTCGATATGCCCCTGGGTGTAAAGCTTGATACCAAACCAAAAGGTCAAGGCAAAATCAGCAAACATGGCAAAAAAGAAAGGGCTGAAGTTTGCACCCAAGAGTGGGCTTAGTTTCAGACCTCTCCTCCTGCTCTCCTCCATCCACCCAGCAAACTTCTTTGCCATCTTGTCTTCGGCACCGCAAGCAGAGACCATGCGGATAGCGCTGAAGACCTCGCTTGCAATAGCCGATGCCTTCTGGTCGGCATGATCTTTCGACTTTTGGAACTTGACCATAAAGGGAACGACAGCACTATAAACAACAAGGACGAAGAGGAGAATCGAGCTCGTCGCGAGGGTCAACTGCCACGAATAGATGAAAGCGATGACATAGGAAGCAACGAGTAGGGCAATCGACTGGAAGAAGGTACCAAGTTTCTCAGAAATGCCGATTTGGAGCAGATTGGCCTGGCTCGTGATGGTGCTCGCGGCGGAGCCTGGGGGAAGTTTGTCGAGAACGCTGATGGGTTGCGCGAAGAGAGATCTGAGGTACGCGAGACGGATGCTCGCTGATATGCGGAGACCGCAGATGCGGAAGATAAAAAGTGAGACGTAACTCAGGACGAATCGGCCAATCCAGATGTAGACAAGAAAGAGGGTCAATCGGTTGATATCGCTGACGAAGGCGCTCGCTGAAGCTCCTGAGCCGGGAGTGAAGAAGCTGTTGAAAGTGCCAACGAGCTGACCGAAAATGATGTTCATCAGGGGCATAGTCTGTAAAACTGTTGAGTTTCTCATGAAGCCTGTTTGATAGTGGAGGCACTTACCACCCCGACGCCAATAGAACAACCACACGCAAATGCCATTAGAAGTTTGTCCCATTTCGAGCCGTAGGAAAATATGCGCTGTCCCTGTCAGTATGAATTCCCAGATGACCAAAAAAAAGTGGAAAATGAAGGAAAACTTACAATATAAGACCCCATGGTGACTTTCTCGTCCGACTCGCTCTTGTACTTTGCCTTCTCATCCTCAGCCTCTTTGGTGACTTCATCTTTTTCTTCGATTCTTGCTATTTCCTCGGCCGCCTCTTTGACCTCGAGCGGCGGATGATCCACGGGCGCAGCATGCGGATTCTCCGTCGATGTGCCTGAGATTTCCCGCTTCTCGTCCATGGTGGCAACGTGCAAGTGAAGGTTAAAGACACGAAAAAATCAAACCCAACAACAACAGGTTATACCTTTACGGTAAACCTTCCCACACGACGCGATCAGGAAGCTGCGCACACAAGGGAAAGCAAAGGAGTGACGACCAAGTGAGAACGCTGGAACCGAGAAGCACGCAAAAAAATCGAGGTACTCGACAGTCGTCGGCAGACCGGTCGGAAGCTTTAAACGAAGCCCGTCCACTCGAAGAAGGGGGAAAAATCTAGATGCGCTGTTTCAAAACTAAACAGCCCGTCAAAGTGGTCGTCTTCCGTTGCCGACGGAGGTTTGCTCCAGATTCTTGAAACGCACTCGACGTATGAGCGGCGCATGGATCTGTGTCGTCTCGACGGGTGCGTGATAGAGAGCAGTCCGTCGGGAATGCGTGCGATGATGTGCAAGGTTGGAAACAAAGCCGAGACCCGATACACGATGTCGAGATTAAAAAGGTCTCAACGCTGTGCTGTGGTAGAGTGTATTTATATCGGCCCCGGGAACGCAGAGATGCCCTGAAACAGAGGTAGGAGGCTTGGAGAAAGTTGACAATTTTGCAGTGGGAAAGGCCTCACGAGCAACACAGCTGGGATGGTGGAGGGAGAACGGAATAGGCTTGTCGTTTGCTGGAGCAGCGATGCTTTTCAACATCAACAGTTCAACACCACGGTGACACCTTCACCTAATATCGTCACCGACAAGCTGCTGACTTGCTGCCTAGTCCAGGACGTGCCGAGCCCCTAAACGACAGTGGTAATGACACCGATGTCCACGGGATGGATGCATCCGGGATGCCGGCCAACTGCACACTCCTGGGAACACCTCACAGCCTCTCAGGGTTTAATTCGGCAAGAAGCGAGGTATACGAGATACGCGTATGGGCCACCTTGCCTTCTGGAAGGAAGGATATCCAATTGACAGTACAAGTTGAGTATGTTGGAACATAAATGAACTCGCTCTCCGCGGGGTCGCTAAGGTACTGTTCATTCTTCCCTTGCGTGGGTCGTCGGGCAAAGAACTAGGGGCCATGAAGGGGGTGCATTTGTGCGAAGTATAAGATATGTTGTTTACCTAGTTCACTTTGTGAAGAAATGTGAGAAATCTACGAGTCGGTCTATTGGCGGCGTAATACGCATTGAAGTGGCTTCTTATAGGTCCCTCCACTCATCGCATTCCATCCTCTATTTGCGCTATACTTGTAGATGTCGAAATAACGCGAGCATAGGTCATACTCTATCTTGAACAGGAACAATGCTGTGTCAAGTCAAGCATTACATGATGCGAACAATTGGGAGAAATAGCAAAATCTAGACCAACTTATGTTCAATTCAAAAGGCGAACACGAAGTGCCTGTTCCAGCGCGCCAAAAAGTGTTTTCCATTTTGCTCTCCGCGCCACATGCAGTCATGTTCTCGCATCTCTTCCCTCAAAGTAAACTCGATCCGGACCCCGGACGTTCCGTCTCCCGCTTCCTGTCCAGATGGATGCTGCAAAGCCTGCAAGTGACTCATGGAGCAACAGCAGAAAGACGGTGTATTCCAGCTTTCCAACCTTAGGGTCCAGTTTGGCGAACCTCGGGCTCGGGTTCGGGTCGCAATGATCTACAAGATCAACACTGCTGTCACTTCCGCAGCAGTCAAAGCAGTCAAAGCAGTACACCTGGAGGACGAAATTGGAAAATGCTCGCTCGCAAGATGCCACAAGAATGCGGTTAGTTGCCGTTGGTCAGCTTTGAGGCTTATACTTCAAATGTTCGTCCGAGAACTGGAAGCCAACTCGCACTGCTTGACTCTTTAAGATCATCTCAAGCCCACTTTGCGATCGTCGTGCAGTACCTGTGCAGATATTTATTATGTCTCACGCATGACTGGGACCTTGCGACGCTCTGTCAATCACCAGAAAGAGGGAATAATACGGACGAATGTTCCAACCCAAAGATAACTCATCCCATGCTTCAAGAGTTCGATATCGCATCCCATTGTTCAAGAACTCGATTAATGGAAGTCGAAATGCAGATGCAGAAAGATTTTGATATAAATTGAAAAGTCCATATACACATTAAGTACCCAGTATCAACTCCCATCCCCCTTTCACTTTCGGTACTATGTCTGCGCAGATACGCCAGTTCTCCGCAACAGATCAGTCCAAACCAGGAAGATTCCCAGACTCCCATAATCGACCAATCCAGATGAACGCACAAGAGACTAACAGGAAAGGTATCAATCACATCACATCAGCCCTTCCTCTATCCCTATCCTACCTCCCATCCCCAACCTCATACACAGGCCTCCCCTCACTATTGACCATCCCCTGCGTTATAGGCTGCGTGCCCAACTCCACAGGCGGCGTCTGCCCATGCCCCAACACATGCGAACCACTAACCTCGCTAACCGGACTCGCCAACCCGGGACTCGGGCTGCCCATCGGCGGGCTCATCGAGCCCGTCGCATTCGTCAACATCGGGCTGGCGTTCCCGCTCGGGTCCTTTGGCGGCGCGTAGAATCCGGCTTGCGTGTGGTCGCCGCCGAGTTCCGCCACGGAGGGCATGGGCACACCTTGTTGTTGCTGCTGGGCTTGGTTCTGGTCCATGGCTTGGACGTACGAGTAACGGGGGGCTTGGTTCTCGGTTGCCTGGGCCATTTTGCCTGCGTCGCCGTAATACTCTTGGTTTTGTTGAGGTGGGTATTGCTGCGGTGGGTACTGCTGGGGCGCGTATTGTCCGTTTGGCTGCTGCTGGGCCATCTGTGGTTGCTGGTCGTACTGCATGTTTGTGTTGGGCCCACCAGCGGGAGCGACAGGGGCGCCAGCGGCGGTTCCTGCGGCGCCGGCTGCGGTGTTCTTGCGTTTGCGAGCGCGCAGGCAGAAGAAGAGGAATGCGCCGATGGCACCGCAGAGGACAGCCAGACCGCCCACCACGCCGCCGACAATCGCGCCAATGGGGGTCGATTTCTTCGGCTCCGGGGTTGGAGTAGGAGTAGGCGTCGGCGTTGGTGTGGGGCCATTGCTGCCACTACTGACTGGGAGGGGAGAGGGTGTCACTGGGATGGATTGACCACCGCTCTCGCTGACGGCAGAAGGGGTGGAGGCTGCGAGGCTCTCAAGCTCGCTGCTTCGGAAGGATGACCACGACATGTCGGCGGTTTCGCCGTTGAAGGTCGTGAGGATGGTGTCCCAGCCGCCGACAGCCATGGAGCTCGCGTCGCATTGGAAAAAGCCAATGGAGGGAGTTTCCAACATGTACAGGTAACAGTATGGAGACGCCGAATCAGTGCTGTGGGAGGGTGAGTATTGGCCTAGAGGAGATGTACAAGACGAAGTTAGGACATACCAAAGAAGGACGTTGCTATTTTGCTGGCAAGCATGATCACACTTGGACGAGGAATAGATATCCACATAGTCGTAACAATTGCCTTGCCACTGGCACCGCTCATCATCACAGCATCCAACAGTACCGATGCTGCTGCCAGTAGGGATGACACCAGCGCAAGTGCTGCTGGCGTCGCAGGTTCTGCTGGCTCCCAACTCTCCATCCACGAAACCGCAAGTATTGTCCTGGGCCAGAAACGCAACGTACGGATCTGATGACTGCCTCTTGTCGTATCTCATATACCTCGGGACCGGAGGTGATGTAGGCTTTGGGCTCATGCCATTAAGGTTGAAAGCACCATCGAGGACAGGATCGGTGGGAGCTGGGAAGGTTCCGAGGAAGTTGTCGTATTTGATGGCAAGGGTGAGGGCAGGGAAGAGGTATGAGAAGGCGATCAAGGACGAGGGGGAAGTTGAGGCTGAGAACTTCATCTTGGCTGCGGATAGGATGTATATGTACAAGGAGGTGGTGTATTAACAAGAGATATTATGCGTTTTGAGACGAGTCGTGAAGGAATGCTGGTTGAAGAGAGGATGTTTCTGAATCTCTCGTCTGGTGGACGAACGATTGACTCCTTTCTCTTGAAGCCACAAGGAGCGCAAGCAGTGCGTGAACAAAACAGTTCCACAGAGAAGATCAAGGATCAAGAGAAGAAGGTAAACTCCCAAGGGAATGATAAGAGCCCCAGACAAGAGATGATCAGGCGGAAGAAGAACTCCAAAAATGCCCCAAGCCCCAGCTGCAAGTTCCTTCGCGTTTGCCCGCGTCTTTCGCCCTTCGAGGCTTCGACAACATGTCGGCCGTTCAGCCTCTCTTCAGCTCCCCCTCTCACCAGGCTCATTGAGGACAAGCAGAGTGCCACCAGCAACACGAGGCTGATCACAGTTCACGATGTGGCGTCCAGGCGACGCTGCGGTTGGAAGCGAAAGCGTGCTTGGCATTTGCTACCCCTAAAGGGGAAATTTATCTGCTTTTTGGCGAGACGGCCGGACATCGCTGGTGGCATCCACGGACGGCCTCACAGCCCTCGCTACGAAGAGTCTTGGTCTGGAAATCGACTGAAAATAGATTCGGGCTTGAGGCATGCTTGAAGAGGAAGAAAAAGCACCACGCCAACTTGTCACTTTTGCTTGATGGTCCTCTCGGGTCCTTCGAGAACATGTGATGATGCGATGTCCAAGACCTGTCACAATTGTTTCTCGAAACGCACTGCGCAATTGGCCAGCTTGTGCCATACAAAATGGAGACGGCTCCCACTGTGCAGTGTGAATGAAGCATCCAGGCTGCGCCCAAAGTTTGCCTTTTCACTTCGATTCTGGGTCACAACTCCTCCTGATCGGGTCGCTCCATGCCCAAAGCAGCCTTTTTGGATCAAAGTCTACTACATTGTCTTGTCTTGCTTGCCTCGGGTATCTCATGTTCGCCGAACATGCATTGAGCTCGCCGCCCAATCATTACCATTTCTCCTCTGTCTATTCATCAATATATCCCTTTCCAAGATTACCGCCAGAGGCCATACGGCCCAGTGGTGAACTTCCAGAGCTTCACCGTCCCATCTTCACTTCCTGTCGCATACAGCTTTCCATCCGGCGAAAAACTGACTGACCAGATAGGGCCATGATGTCCCTTTCCCATCTCTGCGCTTAGTTAGCAAAATATGCACTTTGCCTCGTATTCAGACCTGACTCACCTAATTCCTTCTCCTCGTCAAAGTCCCACACTCGTACCCAAGTATCTCCCGCGCCACCAGTTACGAACTTCCGGTGTCCACTATGCAATGCGACACTCGCCACATCGTTTCCGGTCTGCACGCTCTTGATGAGCTCGCCAGGACGAGCTCCGTCGAAGAAGTACACGGTCTTGCCTGCTGCCACGCTCAGGACACCACCACTGCTGATGCCTCCATCTGTTGCCGAAGTATCGAGCTCGCAGCTTCCCACTATCCCATCCACGGTGTAATCGCCTACAGGGGTTCTTGTCCGCAAGTCCCACCACCGCACCTTCTTGTCGTCTGCTGCTGTGATTACAATGTTCAAGTCAGTGCCCCAGACAATCGACTTGATCGTACCGCCATGGACGCCAGCGCCTATCTCGTAGCTAGGAGGTGGGGTTGTGCTCGTCTGGTTGCCGTCTGTGGGTGAGGAAGCTGAGCTGCTACTCCGCGAAAGATCGAAGATTCTCAGTTTTTTCTCCATGCCGCCAGTCGCAAGAATCTGCGGTCGCTGCTGGTTCGGAAAGGCTACCGCGCGTACAATGTGGTTGTGCTGAAGAGTATGTAGTGCTTCTCCCGTGTGGGTATCCCATACTTTGGCTGAGAAATCCGCCGAGCCAGTGGCCGCAAGTGTTGCATCTGACGAAAGTCGAGCTTGCCATACAGCGCCCTTGTGTCCGATGAAGGTGCCGATCCAGTCTCCTGTCTGGCCATCGCGCAACATGGGGTTGTTGTCTTTACATGCCGAGATGATGTAGTACTGGTCAACATCGACAAGCGAGGAGAAACTGAGGTGGGTAACAGGGCGCGAGTGACCATGGCAGGTTAGAGGGACAACTTTGATGGTGTCTATAGAGGCATTCTTGGTCAGCCCCCACACATGCGCCTGAGGGACCGTCGAGGGGTCTTTGCGACGAACTCACCAGTTGCCATGGCTCCAGCGCACTAACAGGTAGGGACTAGTCTGATCTTGGAGTGAAATTCGATGGAGCTGCAAGTGGGTACTCGATTCTGGGCACAAGTTGAATGCGACAGCTGTGTGGTTTTGGATTGTCTGGAATGAAACGACAGGGTTCAGTGAAGGCACAAGACCAGCAGGAGATGCCGAGTGTTGGAAAGGAAAGATGGAGGCGGCAGAGACAAAAGGAAATGGAACAGGGCACGGGCAAGCAGATTCGTGAAGTCGTAGCGGTCGTTAGGGAGTGTCGTTCTTCGTGGAGTTCATGGCGAAACGTGAGATTGCAGGAGAAGTTGAAAGGGAGCCCAAGGAGGCCGAAATTCATGCCCGCAGCCCGCAGCCCGCTTGGCCTGACGTCGCGGTCACGTGCATGGCAGTCGGCCGGCGTTTGCCCGCAACGAGCTTCCGACGACTTGTCTGCGCGCGCGTCGCGAGTTTCGTTTCGCTGTCACCCTCACGCCTGTTTGGACCTCCGACGACCTGTACCCGGGGACGTCCCACTCTCTTATCTCAGTCGTCATCTGTTTCCCTCTCTCGGCTCTACATGTCTCGCCAGCACTCTCACGCTGTGTTCTGTACGCCTTCGTACCTGAGTATGTTTACTGGAAACATCAATCGCAGGAACGGCCAGCATGCTGGGCTTCCTGGCCGGCCATGGGATGCCCGACCCTCCAATCGAGCCCTGCTCTCGCAGTCCCCAAGCGTCTTGTATGCCTCGACTAATTTCCTCTGGTTGCCTGGCTCCTGTTGAATGTATACTGTACCCACTGAGGCTTGGATCTGGCACAGTTCCTGGCTCAGCCTAGCCGGGCGCTTGAGATAGGTACCTTGCCATATATATCCCTACCAGTTCATCACAACATGGAATCATAGATCTCTCCTCTTGTTTCTTCTGTTCGCTTCTCCTTTCAATTCTCCTTACAGTCTGCTGGTCATGAATCTATCTTGTACATACTTTCCCTCATGATCTAGTCTTTTCAAAAGCCCAAGCTTGTTTGCATTCTTTTACCTGTCGAGCGATTCATCTTCACCCCTACAGAGTCGTTTCTACTGTACTACCTGAACAAACATTTTGAGCTTCTGACTATCATATACTCTTTTCCGGAGTAACGTTGCTCTTCAATTGTTGATTGCTCTTTTCTACCCGGTTTAGCTGCATACGTCTAAAAGCCTCACTCGTCCATCCTTCCTCTCCCTTTTCTCTGTAATTCCCCCATTTGATCTACAAAGACAGAACCTCTTTCTTCTCGCTCGTCGAATATCAGCATCTTTCGGGCCAATTGGCTCAGCTTACGTCATCACCGGCCGATCCCGCCCTGCTAGCGTATTGTTCTGTGGAGTATAAGTACGGGATGGCCCCTCGTGTAAGCCAGTCCTTATTATGGCGCTTCTGGGGTAAGATTCTCCATACCAATCTCAAAATAGTTTGCTAACCTGGGGATAGCCTGGACGACATTCCTCATGGTTCTATTTCATCATACTGATCGCGCAAAGGCCGCACCCACACCGGACTATATCCAAAGTCTTGGTGTGGTTGGTGGTGCTTGGGTCGAAAAGTATCCCACACAGAAGGTCCACTCGCTATCAGGAGTCTACACTCTCAAGATCAATGGGGAGAGTGTCGATGTCATTGACTACTCCAGCAGCATGACCCCTTACGATTATGCGCATTTTGGGGTCGGAACTTCTGGAGCCGTTCGTGTGGAAATCACAAAGAATGGTGGTGGTGCGGTCAACTCCTGTGCGGTCAGTCCTTGGAAGCTTGGGATCCAGGCATCTCGCAGCGGAAGCACGTGCTCGTTCACCGTCCAAGAGAAGCACTACCTCATCGTCAAGATAGACGATCTGCGGCCTCTTGTCCTGATGATGGATGACCTCGAAGACAAGCCAGACCTCAACGCCGCCAATGTTTATGATGTTGTCAAGAAGTACGGTGCAGACGACACAGGGGTACATTTTTCACATGAAGCGATGCAAAAGGCTCTGGATGATGCTTGCGCTGCAGGCGGTGGTACTGTGTACGTTCCACCTGGACTGTATCTCGTTGGGAACCTTGTCCTTCCTTCAAACACACGCTTTCATCTCGCTGGCGGCTCCGTCCTTCGTTACATGGGCTACCATGGCATATATGAAAAGTGGTTTTCAAAGTATGATCGCGGCTTTACGTTCTGGCTCCGTACCGCGATGCATTCCTCGAATGTGCAAATCACAGGACGCGGCGTCATCGACGGCAACGGTAAAGAAACCTTCGGCGTCCAATCAAACTACGGAGTCACCATTCTCGCTCCTATGGTTACGAGCAACTTCATTTACAATGGCCCCATCATCCGCGAAGCCAGTTT
Source organism: Aulographum hederae CBS 113979 (assembly GCA_010015705.1). Taxonomy (NCBI): domain Eukaryota; kingdom Fungi; phylum Ascomycota; class Dothideomycetes; order Aulographales; family Aulographaceae; genus Aulographum; species Aulographum hederae. The sequence continues at coordinate 577,910 of ML977147.1, forward strand.
CTGGGCCTTTAGCATGATCTCGGTGACAGGTGCACACATATCGAACCTCAAGATTCTTGACCGCATGGATATGGGCGAGAATGACGGCCTCGATATCAACCAGTCCAAAGACGTTGTCGTCTCGCGAGCAATTTCCATCGCTTGGGACGATCCGTTCAGCACAAAGACGTGGACGAAATCTGCCGGCGGAATCTTCTCTCGCGTCCCAGGCAACGACCCAGACGACCCCGCCGAGCCGACACCAAACCAAAACGTGCTTTTCGAGGACCTGGTCTCCTGGACTGGCTGCTGGGGCGCGAAAGTCGGCCAAGGACACGCTCAGGCCCATCGCAACATCACATTCCGCTCCTTGACCGTTTTCGACGCCGCCGTCGGCATCGGCGTCCACCATCGCTACGGCACGTCCCCCGCCGACGGCGTCCTCTTCGAAGACGTCGACATCGAGCGGCTGAGCTGGAGCAACGACGACAAGACCACGTGGCTCGCGGTATACGTGCAGGACAGCGACCGTGGCGTCGGTGAGATCAAGGATGTCACGGTCAGGAATGTGAGGTTGTGGACCATGGGCAAGACGCCGGCGATTGTGCAGGGATTTAGCGATCAGGTTAAGGTTACTAATGTTGTGTTGGAGAATATAAGGCCGGAGGGGCTGGGGAGGCCGGCGAGGACGTTGGAGGAGATCAATTTGACGAAGGTGGGATTCCAGGGGAGCCTTTCGTTGAAGTCATAGGGAGGGCTTGGGCGGTCTTGGGACGGGATTGGGAAGGCGGGCAATTGGGAAAGGGAAGGACAAGTGGAGGAGGTAGAGGGCGCTGTACATGGGGATATACCCGGATTTTCCTTTTATTCCGTTCATGACTCTCTTTCAACATCTAGCTACAGTCAATGTTTAGTTATTAGTTTCCAAAAAAAACAGCAGGCGAAAGGTTTTGTGGGATTCAGGCGCAGAGTGGGGGTTGAAGGCAAGTATGGTTCAAAAGCATGTATACTAAGAATCGAAATGAATGTAAATACTTTGTATATATAGATTGAGTCCAGTTGTTATAATTTGAAGTGAGGTGAGGTTCGATGCGACGTGTTTCCAGAATGCTGAGATATCTAACTCAGCCTAGGATAACTTGGATATCGGGATTTGTCAATTATGCGATCGTCCAGGCCGAAGGAAATATCTGTAGAAATTACTTGGGGAGAAGAAGTGACTTGATGATTGGAGTCAGGTGACAACTTCGGATATCGTGAAAATATGAAAGTGCAACGTCCATCTAGATAAAGTAGCCTTGGATAGTTGAATTCGGTGCAATCAGGGTTGTTTGGGCCCAATTCAATGGAACAATCGAGTAATGGCTCTTGGAGATGGGACAAGGTGAAAAACAGGTAGTATACAGATTTCCAAGAATTCGGGGATCGCGACGTCCGATTGATGAAAAATAGTCTTAGATGGTCGAAATTTTTGCATTTATGATTGTTTCTGTCGAAGACAGTACTTTGAGTAACGGTTCTGGGAGACAGGACAGAACTTGAAAGTCGAGTTTTGACCATAGCAAGTGGGGTAGAATAGTGCTTATGATCACTTATCACGGTAGCAAGCAGACGTCCAGAAATCAGTATATCCAATCGAAGCTGGCTTTGCTCAACACAAGTTGCAAGATTCGGGAAAGCTCCCACGAAGTAAATTCAGGACGCGGAATGAGTGCTGTATGGCAACTCGAAAGAGCACTTCAATTTTCAGCCGTGATGACGCTTTGGCAGTAATTCAGACTTTTGAGGGAGTCAACCTAATAAGTAGCGGATATTTGTGGTTACAATAACTTCAATTGCAGAGGAAGAAGCTGATCTATAGAAGAGTTAAGTTGTGGTTTCGTTGTTGACTGAACCTCACTTTACAGCCTCACCTCACTTAAACTCTATACAGGAGACGTATGAACTGAGATGAGGTGACCAACACAACGTTGCAGAAACATGTCATTTTCAAGAGGACAAAAAGTCGAACACCAAACAAACAATCCAATACCAGAACGGCTGTGCATTGTAAGTATGACCTGTGTAGAAGTTGTCAGGATGTTTAAATATCCAAAACCCACCTAACTTGGTTGTCCGGGCAGGAGCTCCAACTCATTGGATAGCAGAACTTCCTCAATTTAGGAGATCTGGACTATTTTCTCCAGGGTTGGATGGTGAAAATCATACATTGTTGGCGGATCTGACAGTTTTGTGGTAGTAGTGTCTTTGAGTTGTGAGGTGGGGGATCTGACTGTTGTATGGAAGTGGTGTCCGGTCTATAATGCTGAGGACTGCATAACTGAACGATGAGCAGGACTCTAGGTATAAGATGTTATTGAACAGGTCTTCGCGTATGTGTTTTATTTTCAATTGGCTTGATAAGGGAACAGATTTTTGTTGTTTTGATTTTAAGGCAATTCTTTGCAGAAGTACTCGCAGAAAAATTATGCCATTTGACGTAATTCTGAGCAGACTTCCGCGAAGGACAGCAAAACAAAAGGGGCAGAACAAGGGTACAATTCTCGGTATTTTGCAGTGGTTGCGAACAAGATATGTGACTAACAACAGAAAAAGATAGGAATGCCAAAATTTGGAGGAAATACCCCTGAATGGGGTTGGACTTCGGACTCAGCTCCGGTGACCTGGACTTCGATCCCATGCGAAAAAGGATGAAGGGCCCGTGGGGCCCTAAGGACTCCCGCGTTCTCGCACAGGGCCGTATCTTCTTTACCATGAAACAAGTCATCTTGCTGGTAACTTACTTGGTGCAATCGAAGGTGGTTGAGGGAAGCGTTCTCGACAATTCTTGCGATAGGGTATTGCGATGCTTGGCTCGGCAATTGACCACTCGCGAGGCCAGAGGAAAGTTCAAGGCAAAGGACAAGCTGTCCTCAATTGCAGTCACCATACCATATTCAAAACACGATGTTGCAAGAAGAAGATGTCCCACAAAGTCATGCATGGCCGTCGCAGCAAGGGAGAGGGCTCAGGAGGTTGATAACTTCAAGTCTCCAACCCGTCTGCTCCCCCTTTCTTCCGCAGATGAAGCCGATGACAGCATGGCAGTCATGCACGGACGGCTTTCAAAAGCCGAAGGCTTGATTCGGCGGCCCGCCGGAACTTGGGGAGGCGGAAGAGGCGTGGTGATCGGACATTTTGAGCCTCTGGCCCTGCTTTGGCCTCTGCTTTGGCCCTTTTCCTGAGGCCCCGTCTGCCTGACCTACGGTCCTGCGCACGACATCTGCCATCGCCGCCGCTTGCACCTGCACTCGCGGGCAGCCTACTGACATGTTCAGACGATCGCATTGATCAGTGTTGTCGCATCAGCGTCTCTGCTGCTGCGCGGAGTCGTCCTGGTTTCCTGGTTTCCTGGAGTTCTGCACTCCCGTTTCGTGGTGCGGTCCGGAGTCCGAGGGGGGGAGAAACAGCACAGCACGAGTGCGGTTGCAGGCGACGGTGGAGAGCCGGGCGCCGGGGCGGGCATCAGGTACAATTGTACCTTTTCTGTGTCAGCCACAGGCTGGAGTTGGGATAGTCGCTACAGTCAAGGCGGCCGTCAGTGCTCCAGCCAGACCAGTGCTTATCCGTGGCTGTGGAGTCGTCGGCCCTGCAGCAGCTAATTATAAAAATGGCAGAGTGACGGGCTTGGCATCGATTACTGTGTGCGCCTGCACTGTGTACCTAGTGTGCAGTCCCTGAAGTGAGATTCAGATGGACGAGCGGTGATGGAAATGGATACGATGCGCTGGGGGAGGGGAGGAGCTGTGGAGGAGCTGTGGAGCAGACCAGGTGATGATATCAGACGTCTAATGAGGAGCGGCTGTTGCATTCCATCTGCCTCCAGCGGCGGAGCGTGGTCGGCAACGGCAGGCCGGTTGAAGTCGGCTTGGGTTGGAGATATCCCCAACGGTTGTTGAAGCTTTTCGTCCCTATAGAGGATCGCCTACAAAGGCTCCTCAACCACCAATTGCCGCGCGCTGCAGAGGGGGACGACGCGCCCAACACACGAGTCACGCTCTGGGATTTGGCAGGCGTTCCTGAGCGGTTGGATCTGGTGCATCAGCAATTCAGCATGCCGTGTGTTCACTGTTTGCGACTCGAGTCTTGATCTCTGCTTCAGCGCGCCATCTCTGATGTCGCTATAAAATGATATTTGAGGCGCACAAGCCACCCGGCCCATCGTCTCCCCAACTCAACCCTTTCCGGCGGCTTTACGGGGTTTCGGGCGCCCCAAGCTGAGACTATTCGCAGTCGCTGTGGTTGCTGGGAGGCCAGGAAGGGCGTTAGGCCCGGAGCGGTACCGCTGATTGCCTGCCAAATGTGCCAATGCCATGCACCGCGGGATGCAGTCAGAGTTGAAGCCGCCGCTGCTCAGCTCAACGCGCTCGGACGAGCTATGGGGGATGCCCGTAATTAACACCATGCTGGAGACGCCCTGGCATATATACTGCAACTCGTCGCCGCCTCTCGCGACGCCCTATCTACACCTTCTGCGACCTGTCGTGCTCCCCTTCACTCCAACAATCCTAATCCTCCCCACTCCCATCCTGTCCTCCTTCTCCCTCTGTCGTCCCGGTCTCCACTGAGCGACATTGCATGCGAGCGAGTGTGTAGCAGCCTCTCGGCCTCCCGCTACCACAACTACAATCGGCACTTTTCTAATACCCCTCAATAGACTTGATTCTCCTTCTTTAATTCTCCAACTAGACATTGGCAAGGGCAGCCATTTGTTTGGACGGTTTTACAGTTCGCGTCGTCATAACCACAGCTATTTCCGCCGACAGCTGAAGCTAATTTCTCCACCTCCCCACCGAATTCCACCCCTTTCACCCATCTCTCACAAACCACACAACCACCGCAAACATGGGCAATCCCACAGACGGCCCCTCCCATTCGAATGGAGCTCCCAGCTCGAATGCGGCCAAGTACAATCTCGCGGACCATTTCATCGGAGGCAACCATTTGGGCGTGGCGTCTCCGTCGAAGGTCAGGGAGTTTGTGGCTAGCCATGGAGGACACACTGTGATCACAAACGTGCGTAGGCAAAAAAGTGCCATTGTAAGACTGCAGAGGGTAGAATCTGACCAGACATCAGGTTCTCATCGCAAATAACGGTATCGCCGCAGTCAAGGAGATCCGCTCAGTGCGGAAATGGGCATACGAGACATTTGGCGATGAGCGGGCAATTCAATTCACCGTCATGGCGACGCCTGAAGATTTGCAGGCGAACGCCGATTACATCAGGATGGCGGATCAATACGTTGAGGTAGGTGGGAAATTCTGGGTTGAATGATTCTGGGGACTGACGAGTGTAGGTGCCGGGCGGTACCAACAACAACAACTACGCCAACGTCGAGCTCATCGTCGACGTTGCAGAGCGCATGGGCGTCCACGCCGTCTGGGCAGGATGGTAAGGAGAAAATACTCAAAGTCAACGGCAAAATACTGACAGGATTCAGGGGTCACGCTTCGGAAAACCCCAAACTCCCCGAATCGCTTGCCGCATCCCCCAACAAGATCGTCTTCATTGGTCCTCCTGGATCTGCCATGCGATCTCTTGGTGACAAAATCTCCTCCACCATCGTCGCGCAGCACGCCAAAGTTCCCTGCATTCCGTGGTCTGGAGAAGGCGTTGACCAGGTCAAGGTTGGCGATGATGGCATTGTCACGGTCGAGGACCACGTCTACGACATGGGCTGCACACACAACCACGAGGAGGGTCTCGCAATGGCCAAGAAGATCGGTTTCCCGGTCATGGTGAAGGCCTCCGAGGGTGGTGGTGGAAAGGGTATCCGCAAGGTCGAATCTGAGGAGGGCTTCGAGGCACTCTACAAGGCGGCCGCGAACGAAATTCCCGGATCTCCCATTTTCATCATGAAGCTCGCTGGAAATGCGCGTCATTTGGAAGTCCAGTTGCTCGCTGATCAGTACGGAAACAACATCTCCCTTTTTGGACGTGATTGCTCCGTCCAGCGCAGGCACCAGAAGATCATCGAAGAGGCGCCAGTCACTGTCGCAAACCCCAACACATTCCATGCTATGGAGAAAGCCGCCGTGTCCCTAGGCAAGCTCGTCGGCTACGTCTCCGCTGGTACTGTTGAATACCTCTACTCGCACTCCGATGACAAATTTTACTTCCTGGAATTGAACCCCCGTCTCCAGGTCGAGCATCCCACCACCGAAATGGTCAGCGGGGTCAATCTTCCGGCAGCTCAGTTGCAAATTGCGATGGGTCTCCCCATGCACCGTATTCGCGATATTCGTCTCCTCTATGGCGTTGATCAGCACGCTGATACCGAGATCGATTTCGATTTCACCAAGGAGTCCAGTCACCTCAACCAGCGACGACCAACTCCCAAGGGCCACACCACTGCGTGTCGTATCACTTCCGAGGATCCTGGCGAGGGATTCAAGCCCTCCAGCGGTACGATGCACGACCTGAACTTCAGGAGTAGCTCCAACGTCTGGGGTTATTTCTCCGTCAGTACTGCATCCAGCATCCACAGCTTCTCGGACAGTCAGTTTGGTCACATCTTCGCTTATGGCGAAAACCGTCAAGCCTCCCGCAAGCACATGGTTGTCGCTCTCAAGGAATTGAGCATTCGTGGTGATTTCAGGACCACTGTCGAATATCTCATCAAGCTGCTTGAGACTCCGGCTTTCGAGGACAACACCATCACCACTGGCTGGTTGGACGAGCTGATCTCCAAGAAGCTGACTGCGGAACGACCCGATCCCATGGTCGCTGTCGTCTGTGGTGCTGTCACCAAGGCTCACATTGCGAGCGATGCTTGCTTGGCCGAGTACAAGACCAGCTTGGAGAAGGGTCAAGTTCCTTCCAAGGACGTCCTGAAGACTGTCTTCCCGGTCGACTTCATCTATGAGGGCAATAGGTACAAGTTCACCGCCGCACGCTCCAGCCTTGACAGCTACAACCTCTTCATCAACGGATCCAAGTGTGCCGTCGGCATCAGGACCCTCTCCGATGGTGGTCTCTTGGTTCTTCTTGGTGGCAAGTCTCACAACGTGTACTGGAAGGAGGAAGTCGGTGCTACTCGTCTCTCCGTTGACAGCAAGACTTGCTTGCTCGAGCAGGAGAACGACCCGACGCAGCTCCGCACTCCCTCCCCCGGTAAGCTTGTGAAATTCACCCTCGAGAATGGCGAGCACGTCAAGAAAGGTCAGGCTTTCGCTGAAGTCGAGGTCATGAAGATGTATATGCCCCTCATCGCCCAGGAGGACGGTATCGTCAACCTGATCAAGCAGCCGGGCGCCACTCTCGAGGCTGGTGACATTCTTGGTATACTTGCCCTCGATGATCCCTCCAAGGTCAAGTCTGCCCAGCCCTTCCTTGGCCAGCTTCCAGATCTTGGACCGCCTCAAGTCATGGGTGCCAAACCTCCTCAGCGATTCACTCACCTGTTTGGCATTCTCCAGAACATCCTCCTAGGCTATGACAACCAGGTCATCATGCAAAGCTCTCTCAAGGAGCTCATCGAAGTTCTCAAGAATCCGGAACTGCCCTACGGCGAATGGAATGCAGAGGCGTCTGCTTTGCACTCTCGTATGCCCCAAAAACTTGATGCGGGACTGAGCCAGATTGTTGAGAGGGCCCACAGCCGTGGTGTTGAGTTCCCTGCGAAGCAGCTTTTCAAGGCTTTCAACCGCTTCTTGGAGGAGAGTGTTGATGCTGCCGATCAGGAGCTCCTTCGAACTGGTGTTGCGCCCTTGATTGAAGTCATGACCAAGTATCAGGATGGTCTCCAGGTCCACGAGTACAACGTCATGATAAACTTGCTTGAGCAGTACTACAACATCGAGCAACTCTTCTCTACTCGCAACTCCCGCGACGAGGAAGTTATTCTCAAGCTCAGGGATGAAAACAAGGACAACGTCAGCAGCGTCATCCACACCATCCTCTCTCATGCCAAGGTCACTGCAAAGAGCAACTTGATCGTCGCCATTCTGGACGTCTACCGCCCGAACAGGCCTGGTGTTGGCAACGTGGCCAAATACTTCAAGAATGCTCTCCGCAAGCTCGCCGAGCTCGAATCCAGGCAGACTGCCAAAGTCACGCTCAAGGCCCGTGAGGTTCTCATCCAGTGCGCCATGCCTTCCCTCGAGGAGAGGACTACCCAGATGGAGCACATCCTTCGTTCCTCCGTGGTTGAGCACCGCTATGGAGAGACTGGCTGGGACCACCGCCAGCCCGACTTCAACGTCATCAAGGAAGTTGTTGATTCTAGGTACACCGTCTTCGACGTGTTGCCTCATTTCTTCGCTCATTCGGATCCGTGGGTCGCGTTGGCTGCTCTTGAAGTCTACACCCGCCGCGCTTATCGTGCCTACCAGCTGACGAGCATCGACTACCACACCGATGCCGATGTCCCTTACGTCCTGAGCTGGGACTTTGCTCTTCGCAAGGTTGGCGAGTCCGAGTTTGGCCTGCCCATTGAGTCGTCCTACCCGTCAACTCCCTCAACCCCCTCCACCTTCCAAGGTGACCAGGCTTACGGCAAACGCATCCACTCCATCAGTGACATGAGCTACCTCAATGCCCGCTCTGAGCCCGAACAGGTTCGCAAGGGTGCTGTTGTTCCCGTCCCCTTCCTCGATGACGCCGAGGAGTTCCTTGGCCGCGCTCTCGAGACCTTCCCGACCAAGGACGGCAAGCCGCAACTCAACCGCAATGCCTCTGGCATCATTCCTGAGCTTGCCAAGTCTCGCCGCCCCACTACTCCTGCCGTTGCCCTCTCTGGCACTGACGAATTGACCGCTGTGTGCAACGTTGCTGTCCGGGACGCTGAGAGCTTCGATGATAAGGAGATCCTTTCGCGCATTGTTCCCATCATCAACGAATACAAGCAGGAGCTCATCTCCAGGCGTGTGCGCCGTGTCACCTTCATCTGTGGCCACAAGGACGGTACATACCCTGGCTACTACACTTTCCGTGGCCCCGCCTACGAGGAAGACACCAGCATCCGTCACATCGAACCCGCCTTGGCCTTCCAGCTGGAGCTTGGGCGTCTTTCCAAGTTCAACATCAAGCCCGTCTTTACCGAGAACCGTAACATCCACATTTACGAGGCTGTTGGAAAGGGTGCAGAGAATGACAAGCGCTACTTCACTCGTGCTGTCGTCCGTCCGGGCCATCTGCGAGAGGAGATTCCTACCGCGGAGTACATGGTCTCTGAAGCCGACAGGCTTATGAACGACATCATGGACGCTATGGAGATCATCGGCAACAACAACTCCGACATGAACCATATTTTCATCAACTTCTCGGCTGTGTTCCCTCTCGAGCCCAAGGAGGTTGAGGAAGCTTTGGCCAGCTTCATTGAGCGCTTCGGCCGCCGTGCTTGGAGGCTTCGCGTCACTGGTGTCGAGGTCCGCATCATTTGCACTGACCCTGACACTGGCGTTCCCTACCCTCTCCGTGTCGTCATTACCAACACCTCCGGATACATTGTCAACGTTGAGCTTTATGCCGAGCGCAAGTCCGACAAGGGTGGCGAATGGATCTTCCAAAGCATTGGTGGCACCACCAGGGTCGGTTCCATGCACCTCCAGCCCGTCTCAACCCCATACAGCACCAAGGGAGCCCTTCAGCCCAAGCGTTATAAGGCCCACATCATGGGCACTCAGTACGTCTACGACTTCCCCGAGCTGTTCCGTCAAGCCATCGAGAACAGCTGGATCAGCGCTGTTGCCAAGCACCCTCACCTCAAGGACACCGCCCCGGTCAAGGGCGAGTGCATCGAGTACAACGAGCTCGTCATTGATGATAGCGACAACCTCGCAGAGGTCAACCGCGAGCCCGGCTCCAACACCATCGGTATGGTCGGGTGGATCGTCACCGCGAAGACTCCTGAGTACCCTCGCGGCCGCAAGTTCATCATCATTGCCAACGACATCACTTACAAGATTGGCTCTTTCGGTCCCAAGGAAGACGCCTTCTTCCACAAGTGCTCCGAGCTGGCTCGCAAGATGGGTATCCCTCGTATCTATCTTTCTGCCAACTCTGGTGCTCGTATCGGTATGGCCGAGGAGATGATTCCCCACTTCAGCGTCGAGTGGAAGGTGCCTGGCAAGCCCGAGGCTGGTTTCAAGTACCTCTACCTCACTCCTGAGAAGAAGAAGCGGTTCGAGGATGGCAACAGGCGCGACGTCATCACCGAGGAGGTCAAGGAGGGTAACGAGATCAGGCACAAGATCGTCACCGTCATCGGTGCTGAGGACGGTCTTGGTGTTGAGTGCTTGAAGGGCTCTGGTCTGATCGCTGGTGAGACTTCTCGTGCCTACGAGGACATCTTCACCATCACCTTGGTCACCTGCCGTTCCGTTGGTATTGGTGCCTACCTTGTCCGCCTCGGCCAGCGTGCCATCCAGATCGAGGGACAGCCCATCATCCTTACCGGTGCTCAGGCTATCAACAAGCTCCTTGGTCGTGAGGTGTACACCTCCAACTTGCAACTTGGTGGTACCCAGATCATGTACAAGAACGGTGTCTCCCACATGACCGCCGACCACGACTTTGAGGGTGTCTCCAAGATTGTCAGCTGGATGTCCTTCGTTCCGGACAAGAAGAACAACCCAGTTCCCATTGCTCCTTCCAGCGACACCTGGGACCGCGAAATCTCCTACTTCCCTCCCCAGAAGCAGCCATACGACGTAAGGTGGTTGATTGCTGGACAGGAAAGCGAGGAAGGCTACCTCTCTGGTCTCTTCGATCGTGGCTCGTTCGAGGAGGCTCTTGGTGGCTGGGCCCGCACCGTCGTTGTTGGCCGTGCTCGCCTTGGTGGTATTCCCGTCGGTGTCATTGCCGTCGAGACCCGCTCTGTCGAGAACGTCACCCCCGCTGACCCCGCCAACCCCGACTCCATCGAGCAAGTTACCTCCGAGGCTGGTGGTGTTTGGTACCCCAACTCTGCGTTCAAGACTGCTCAGGCCATTCGCGACTTCAACAACGGTGAACAACTGCCCTTGATGATCTTGGCTAACTGGAGAGGTTTCTCTGGTGGTCAGCGTGATATGTACAACGAGGTTCTCAAGTACGGCTCCTACATCGTCGATGCTCTCGTCAAGTACGAGCAGCCAACCTTCGTGTACATCCCGCCGTTCGGTGAGCTCCGTGGTGGTTCCTGGGTAAGTAACAACGACTACCGTGTTCACCTGCAAAGTGCTAATCCTTCTATAGGTCGTCGTCGACCCGACCATCAACCCCTTGGTTATGGAGATGTACGCCGACGAGGAATCTCGAGGTGGCGTTCTCGAGCCCGAAGGTATCGTCGGCATCAAGTTCAAGAAAGAGAAGCAGCTCGAAACCATGGCCCGCCTCGATGCCACCTACGGCGACCTCAAGCGTCGTTCCGCCGACCCCAACGTCAGCCGCGAGGAGCAAGCCGAGATCAAGCAGAAGATGAGCGAGCGCGAGCAACTTCTCCTTCCCGTGTATGGCCAAGTCTCTCTTCAATTCGCCGATCTCCACGATCGTGCCGGCCGTATGCAAGCCAAGAACACCATCCGCATGCCGTTGGTATGGAAGGAGGCCAGGCGCTTCTTCTACTGGAGATTGAGGAGGAGATTGAACGAGGAGTACATCCTCAAGCGCATGGCGTCGGCCGAGTCCAAGGAGCTCATCTCGTCCAACGCGCTCGTCGCCAAGTCCAACCGCCTCGAGAAGCTGCGTGCGTGGAGCGGCGTCGAGAAGTTCGACACCAACGATAAGGGTGTCGCCGTGTGGTACGAGGAAAACAGGAAGGAGATCAACTCCAAGGTGGATATGATGAAGAAGGAGGGTATCGCGGCGGATGTTGCTGGCCTGATGAGGAAGGATCGTGAGGGTGCGCTGAAGGGCGTGAAGCAGATGATGGAGATGATGCCGGTGCAGGAGAGGGAGGAGCTTCTCAAGATGCTGTCGAAGGCGTAAACGAGAATGGATTCGGAAAATACTCAGGACGGGGTATAGAGTGGGGGAAATGAGGTGAATGGCGCATGCGAGAGGCGGCCGGAGTCTTCCGTAAGAGTTGGAGTTGGTGAAGGAAACAAGGGAGAGGGCCTGGCTGATGCCCAAGGCTGCGTTTTTCTCCTTGATCGCTTCCGGATCCGCTTTCCGCTCGAAACGTTTGGTCTCCCCATTTGGCTCCTCGGAAAAATTCGCTCCTGTACATTGATTGGACCTTCTTGTCTTTTTTGCTCATGGCGCTTGGGGATATTTGCTCGTATTTCCTACTAATGCTTGCGCGTTTATACGGATTTGATGGATCGGAGGGGGGTGGAGGCATCGAGCCTTTGGCTTTTTCTGTTCTCTTTTTCTTTCTTTTCATTTTGCACTACATCTATCTTTCGATGTGATTGATTAACTATTGGCTGAGTATGAGGCTTTGGGGGAGGGAAAGGCTGAGGCCCAAGGTCTTTTTCTTTTCCTGGGTTCTTGAAAGGGCTCTGGGGTGTAGAAATTCATATATTTGAGTATAAATTGTAACTCTGGTGCATTGATTCGATTTTGAGTGCATTTGTGGCAAGTGCGTTTGTGATTGTGGATGTCACTGGGGACTCTGAAGTCTGAGCGAGGCTCGAAGAGCAAGTCCTCTGTTAATGCTTGCCCGTGCCTACCTACCCTTCTCGTGGCCGTCGTCCATTCGTTGTTCCTATTCGAGGTACCTGCCTGGTAGGGGAAGGCAGCACGTGCAACTACCAGAACCCGGAACATGTCTGGCAGCAATATAACCAGTCTAAGACTTGAGATTCACAATTGGAGCTGGGGGTAGCGGATCCCTTCCCATGGGATCCGAATCCAGACTAACCCCAGCCAGGCTCCAATTCAAATAGTCCCCTACACAAAACCCGGGGTAACAACCCCGGGTTTGAGTCCCAATAGTTAGGGGTTGCAAAAAAAAAAAAAAGTGGGGGATTGAAAATAGGCATAATAGCCTGTTCTGGCCCTAATGGGAGGGGTGTTCAGTTTTGTGCACTTTTTTGCCATCTTTTTTCATCATTTTTAGCGGTGAGCCAGGTGAGTGGTTTGGTGAGTGAGAAGGGCATGTGATGTGGGCGAATGGCCGAAGGGCCGAAGGCAAATATCCATGGCAGATCGGCAGCGACCTTCGAACCTTGGAACGCATGATGAGTAGAGAACAAGCCCTGGATTCTTCCTGATTCAGTGAAATGGTGATTGTGTTCCGATGTGAATGGGCGGCACTTTAGCCTTCAGGATCTATCTGGGGAAGGAAGGATCGAGGGGGCTAGCGTACCTGTCGGAGTCTTTGGGGTAATAGTTGCCAAGCTCCGAGGATACTGCGTGATCACGTTGGGAGTGCAATAACGCAGTGAAAGGCGAGGTGTTTGAGAGATCAAAGATGTGTAGATTGTGATTTAAAGTGTGATCTGTCTCCCTCCGTGGGTAGCATGCCAGAGATGCTAGATATCTGCCTGATCACATGATGTCTGACTAAGCAGTCACGTGATTAGTCTCTGACATGACCTTAGGTCGTCCTCGGAACCTCAACCGCACCTACCTTTTCTGTGGTCCATCTCCATTCCCAATCCCATCTGAGACTGCCTTTCTGGGATGGGTGGAAGGAACGGGCGGGCGACTTTGGTAGCGGCGATCAGCTCATGATTTCCCACTCTTTGGCCAGCAAACAAATGAAGATAGCTGGAAAGCCCCAATATTGAGCGGAATGTGGTTTGGTTGATCGACAAATTTGGAATGGGACAGACTCAGCGAAAGAGGAAGAGGATGCAGAGAGAAACTGGAAAGAAACAATGGTGAGCATAACGCATGTGTGTAAAGGCTCCTTGGAGAACTTGGGATAGACATCAGGATAATTGTGTGCTTTCAAAAAGGTTATCAATGGGACCTCTGATTGAACGTTGACGGTCTCCACCTCTCACAGCGAGACGGAATTTCAAAGTCCTACCTAAATTGTGCATGGCAGAAGATTGTAATTCTTGAAGAGATCCCGAGGTCGTCAATTCGTTGCTTGAGTACAAACACTAATGTTCACGTGATGTCATATTGAGAAACTCGCTACTATATAAGGAACTTCTGAAGAGGGAAAACAATCGAACATTCTCAGCACATTGAGAAAAGTGCTTCGTGATCTGGTATAACTTCCCACTTTCTCCTCATTTGGAAAAGTCCGGTCAAACGTGGATCTTGCATTGACATATTGGATCAGGAAACAATTTCTTCGTCTGACATGTTCTAGTGGCAACTGCAACCATACCAACACTCCAAAGTCCGCCGTTCAGAGACTTGAGATTCGAAACATTAGAAAGCGAACCAAAGGCTACTCTCTCCAACTGAGATCTGTAAGGCTCAGAGTTGAGCCCATCCTGTCTGAAAGCTCGTCGACAGACATGGCTGTTCCTTTGAAAGAAAAGCTGGCGAGCGAGCCAGGGCGCCTGTTGACGTGCAATGTCGCCCGTCTTGCAAGCCTTCTCATGGAAGAAAACTGTGAGGATCGTAGTGATGTTCCTCCAAGACTGGGTAAGAGCGTATCCTTGACATGTGAGACTTTCTGCCCGGGAGCGTGTATTGAATCTGGCCCTGCGACTAGTGTAGGGGGGAGCTTGATCTTCAAAATATCCTCCAGTCTGGAAGCCTCTTCTGGGGTGGTTTCAGACTTCAGATCGCACGCTTGGTCCATTGTGTCGTTGTATTTGAGCTGTTCCAGTAGCATATTGCCGGGGTCTTCCCTTGAGGCTTTAAGGATATGGCGAATTGCAATTCCAAATCGCAGCATTCCAGTCTCGTTATCGCTATCGCTATCTGGGGGACCTATTTTCCTCCAGATCATAGAGCATACAGTAAATAGGAATTCTGCTGCGGATAAAGATAAAGGTGTCGAATCCCCAACTTCGCGAAGCCAAGCACGGTGAGGATCTGTGTTGTTGGCCCGGAGATGCAACTCCCACAAGTGTTCAAAGAGGGACAAAGTCAAGGACCTATACCTAGAATAGGGCGCGTCACGATCAAACCTTCGGACGGTTTCTTCGTGCGGCGGCCCGTTCGACATGTTAATTTGGGAAAACGCTGCCCGGTGGAGACGCTCGGTCACTTGAAAGTAACACCACAATAAGCAATTGTGCAAACGCGGTTGAGCTTCTCCGATGTTCTGTAGTTCAGCATATGGATAAGGAAGCGTCAAATCCTGGTAGCAATGCTTTGTTTCAGGATAGGGCCAAACACCGATTGCCCGGTAATAAGTGCAAATTGCGAGACGTCTGTTAAGTGCAAAAGCCATATGAAACACATGCATGGAAGCGTACCCCTGAAGGACTGAGTGCAAAGACAAACGGTCCGTCCGATATTCATTGTATGCTTGTTCCGCAAGCGATTGGCATCTATTCCACACTTCACGGAATTCAAGTCCGAGAACTTTCGAACTTCTCAGACGGGCGAGCTCGAGCAATGCTCTCAGCAACGTCTCCTTCGCCCTGAGCTGTCCGTTTGAGCGGGACTTCCTCTGTTCATGGCTAAGCTCTTGAGAAAAGAGGTTTCGAACAAGCACACATTCATCTTCTGTTCTTGCTGCACAGGCACAGGCAACCGAAAGTATGAGCGTGTCTTTGGCATCCATTTTGTAGCGCTGGCGAACAAGAAGATAAATGGGAAATGCAAAGGAGGCTTTGCCAACGGTGACAAGATAGTCAGCGGCATTCAAAAGATGTTGAATTTCTTCTTCTGAATAAGTGTGTATCGGTAATTGGCAATCAAGCGGCGATTCTGGAGGTGGAATTTCGAAATGCCTGCAACTGTGTTTGGAAGAGTCATCTTGGTTGACGAATGACACGATGGATGCGCTTTCCGATAAATCATCTGGCAAGTGAGCAGCTTCCAAGCTGGTAGGGTCTGATTCTTCAGGACTATTTGCTTCGAAATCGCCGACCGCTTCCGTAGCTAAAACATCCGGAACGGTTTCTTCGTGTGGGCTGTGTGACTGCTGCTGTACTGGCGATACCACTGGCTTAGAGCTTTGGAGAGCAGACGGCGGAGTTTCCGAGCATGAGAGTTTTGGGCGCTTGATTGGCCTTAACAGGGAACGACCATCATCCGAACTGGGGTTGCTCTGATCAAGAGCCCGCTTTGTGAGTAGCTTTTGAGGTCTCTGGAGGTTGGAATGGTGCAGGGCTTCGGGCGCGCCCAGCACTTTCCATAAAGGTCGACGGCTGGGGCGTGGAGCGAGAATGGTGTGCAGGGACGGGCTTGGGCTTGATGAGGTACTTCGTGAAGTTCCACCTCTTGAACTGTTCAACATATTGCTTGTCTCTATTTGCATTAGCACGGGTACATGGTGTGTACGGATGTGGAGAGTGAACATACGAAGGTGAAAAAGCAGGGGTCGTTTCCATCAAGTCGAGAATCTCTTTCACTGTCCGATTCTCGCAGATATAGAGCTGGTGTAGCTCCGCCTTGCGTCGCTCCCATTCGACAGGTGCGATTCGTTTTGCCCGAGACGATGATCCAGTGTACTGAATGACTGAAAAATCAGCCATATTGGCATTCTTCGCCGTCCTGTCGTTAAACCAGATGAGAGACGGGTTGTGGGAATTTGGGGGTACTTCGCCGGAGACCCACCTCGCACGAGGCTTGAGAGAACTTCTTATACTCTGTAGGCCTCAGCCTCAATAGGACAGCCCCCATCAATACTGTGCCTCCAAGCGCGGCCGCGCGAGGCTATGTCCCGAATGACAGATCCCGCTTTGAGTGTAGCGCCGCGAGGCTGTCGACAAAATGACAGCTACCATCAATGTACTAGCGCCAACTCAGCGTAGATAAGATAAGATCAAATCATCGGCACCGAGAACTGAGGTCCAACTTCAGCTCGCACCTCGTGACCTCGTATGGATATCTCCCTTCTCGATGCTCTAGTCCTTTGGCCCTGTCGAATATGTGTTCTGCTCCTGTCCTTAGTATTCTTCGAAAGCATAGTTCAATATACCTAGGTAAGCAGGTGCAAAACCGCGCCGTGAGTTGAGTACGACATGAACACTTGGGACTACTCCACGCACGTCAAGCCGAGAGAATTTGCTCCTTTCCGCATTCATATGGTCGAAAGATGTGTTATCCGCCAAAAGCATGGGACGTCTTCCATATATCGGCAACTACAAAATCAATAGGCCTCTCTCCCTAGTATCCATCCATGAGTATCTTCAAACCCATCTAAAAGTCCATCCGCCATGCAATCCCAGATCTAACCCACCATCTATCTCCCCCGAGCAAAGCGATATCCTCCAAGAAACCCTCTACGGCTTCGGCTTGTACTTGTAGCCAGGGAACTGATTGAACAGACTCGTATCATACGTCGGCAACTGCGGGCAACCCAGCGAGCTTGTCACAGGATTGAGCTTGCCGGCCAAGAAGTTCACCGCACCAGTGATGTCGCTGACAATCCCCTTTAGCACACTCGGTACGGCTTGCTGGGAAGCCTGCAGCGCAAAGCAGATTGCGTTATTGCCCTGGGCAAGGGTCGTGGCATCGAAGACGCCGCCGGTCAGGTCGCCGGGGTTGACACCGACGAAGGAGTTGACTGTGCCGGTGTTGCCGCCTACACGGATAACGTCGGGGTAGCGGAGGATGAGAATTGCGACATCCGCCTATAAAGAACACGCTGTCAGCACTGTCGTCCTAATGACCGTAGAAAGTTTTGCGGATAACTTACACCAGCGGCAGCAGCGCCATACGGATTGGAAGAGGGACGCCTGTACCAGTTCTCTGGGATCCGTTCTTTGCCCTTGTTGTAAACGTGTGCGCCATCTGGACCGGAGATGGCGAAGAATTGCTTGAGAACGTCTTGGGTAAGGAAGCCGTTCTTGTTTTCGGCCGAGTGGTTGGACATGAGGTTGATGACGAAGTGGTGGGCGATGGGCGGCACGAGACCAGCAAAGGGCTGTTCATGAGGTATTAGATGGTTGTTGCAGGGCGGAGATGGAGAATGGAGTTGGAGTTCTTACAGCAGAGAAGAAGTAGGGGTTGTTCTGGACAGAGAAGTCGTGAACCTCCTTGTTGTGGGTGCGGAGGATGTCGATCGTGAACTCTCCATCCACGGCCTTGTTGTACAAGGACTCAAACTTGGACAGGATGAGGGAGGCGGCATCGCCATTGTTCAAGTACGCATCAGCCTGCCTGGGTTAGCGACTCGGAATGTCAGACGTGTATGGTGGTCTCAGCTCACGCGTGTGGGAGAAGCATCGCTCTCGTAGTTGTTATGAGAGAACGAAATGCCCGAAGGGTTGGAAAGCAATCCGCCCAAAAGGCCAGGAGAGTATCCCTGGCCGATGGACCAGGTTCCACGGGTAGGGTCACCAGTGAAGACGATTGCGAAGGCGGAAAGGGCAGCAGCAAACTCTGGGCCAAACCCGTAAGCGGCTCCAAGCCCAGTGACGGCTTAAAGTTGGGTTAGCTACCTTGGATACATCATTATGATTATGGAGCGAACTCACTCTGCTCGAGGGTGGTGATGCCGCTCCTAGGGAGGAAGCCGTGGTTGGCCGCGCTAGGATATCTGTGAGCACTGATTTTCCATCTTCAGTATATGGCTACTGTACTTACGCGTTCAAGCCAGGGCAAGGACCACGCTTGTCATTCGGGCCAGGATCACGGTATTCGTGAGTGGTACCGGGTCGCACATCGACGAACTGCTCCGTCGCATCGAAGACAAGGCTGTCTATGGGACCAGAGTTGTGCTCGTTCTGACTGAGAGGCAGGGTGGGAATCTGACGCTTGACGAACTCGGCATATTCCTCGCTGAGGTGGGGGAATGCTATGACACTGGCGGCCAGGGGAAGAAGATGAAGGAGTTGCATATTGCAAAATGATAGGAGGAAGATGACCTTGCAAAGGGGATGGAGGAGGATTCGATCGTGCTTGGATCGCTGTTCAAGTTTCCTACTTCAAAATGTTGGAAAAAAGCTACCTCTTATACTCGAGGCTCCAGCAAGACCTGAAGATGCTTCATCGCGCAATCCATTGTGGCTCTTTCACAATGTTCTCTTCTCTTCAAAAACTATGTCCAAACATGGAAGTGATTGACTTAGATGGGAATTCTTCTCTTCGACAGAGAACAAACATAGCGCTAAGGTTGCAGCCTCCGTCGGGGAAAGACCAGTCAGGCCTAAGGTTGTAGCCTCGTATACCTGCGTGACATACGCCTCCTGCTCATCTTGCATCGTTTTGTCGAGAAGAAAGTACGATCAGAATGGACTTGCATATTCCATAAGAGCTGAATGCAGTACATGAAAAGATTTACTGTCAGGATAGAGCTAAATTTCGGAGACTGCGAGCTAAAAGGAAAAAAAAGGGGGAGACAAAGCACTCCATTGCAACTCATCGCGCTCATCCAAAGACGGTGGCTTCAAGAAAAAGACATGAAATGGGAGGATGTTGAAGCACTGAAGTTCTTGTGATTGAAAGTGTAAGCCAATAGGAGAGACTCCGATTCGAATGCAGCCGTTCGAAAACTTCGGAGGATTGTGAAGCAATTCAATTACGTCTGACAAACGACTCGGCTCTAATTCGCTTGCCCAAATGGAGTCTAAGAGAAAAAGGGCAACTGTAAGGGTTGAGGTACACAGAAACGGCACGGTGACCTCTCAAAATCTGTTCGGCGACCACTTCAAGAACGTTGCTGTGGCTTGGGTTGTTGGTTTCGAGGTTGTTGGTTGTGCTTGTTGTGCAGTACTAGCGCGATACGCCATCGTGAGGCACAATGACGATCCATGTCATCCTGAAAACAGCCGGTGCATTTTCTCAAGAAATCCAATGCGATTGAATTGATTTGTGCGAATGGAGGCTGTGAATGGCGTGCGCGGGCCATGCCGGAGGTTGGATACGGATCGTCAGGGAAATGCAGAGAGATCTGCCACAATTCTGAGCGCCCTCTTCAAAATTCCCCTGTCAGCTTTTCAACAATTTCAGGGCCATCTCCAAAGCAGCAGTGAAGGTCTGAATTGGTATACACGAGCGGTTTGAGCAACTGCTGCTGCAAAATGGAGATTTTCAGCCCCAAGAGCCTGGACGGTGGTTGTTTCGTTAGGCTGAAGTCGCCGTATGTGATCGTCAAGTTGCTGGAGGACACCAACATCTTTTAAGAAATAAACCCTCTTTTTTATTCAGCATTTCAAAATGGCCTGCAACCTTCCAGCTCTTCTCCAGAAACCCAGAAAACATAATCCTGCCGGCTGTGGAGGAACCTCTGAATGATGTCCGTGTGAAGAGTTGTGGTGTCTGTGGATCAGGCTGAGACGCTCGAAACTCAATTGGAGTGGGAAAACAGACTGCGCATCGTAGGTGGGAGAGGTGTGCAGGCAGTTCAACCGCTCCTTAGGAGAGAGTTCTCATGGTTCGGGGGAGTACGTTTGACGTCTAGGAACTCTCGAACCGCGGACCGAAGTTCGAATCTGTTGGCAAGTTGAAAAGTCTCGCTGTTGCAATCAACACCAACAGCTTTATAATGCATTCCAAACCATTCGCTAGACTGCAATGGCCTCCAATCCACTTTTTAAATGTTTGATGCCATGAGTTTTGATTGCTCATCTCTTCAAACCCAGAGTTTCCAAAAGCAGGCCATCTAGGCACCAACCCTCATTCCAGAGTCAGTGAAGTCCTAAACAGCTTTTCCATGTCAGCAGCAGACTGCTCCACAGAAGTCCAAGAATATTTGCTGGATCGGGTTCGCCAGGAAAGAGACTTGTATGACATGCGAGAGGGACGGAGAGCGGTGGCAATCCGAAGCATTGATCGTATCGACGGCGTGAGACTGGACCGGTTAGCCTCGATGGACGAGTCTGTTGAGACCACTCTACTTTGCACTCGGTGCAAACCGTGTCCATGGCCAGGACCAATCTCAGGTGATGGAAGTAGTGCCGGTAGTGACACCATCAAGGTCTCATCAACAAGTCGATCTGCTCGCTCATCGATGTACCCAATGTTGTCTGATCTTTGGGCAAAGAGGTCTTTTTCGTACAGAGCATTGAGCAAATCGCTAAACACAAGACCTCCGGACCATCTTCTGGAACACAAACTCCTAGCAGCGTCGCAAAAACAGCGAATGCATGCCTTCGATTTTGTCTTATGGCTCTTTACAACGTTGCCATTGATCATTTCGAGCGTCAATGCCAGTATGTCTATTGCAAGTGCTCCTAAGCAAGTTTCATCCGGGTCGTCCCGAAATAGAATTGAGTCACTGGACTTGTTTGCAAAGAACAGTTTCCAAAGTGGGTCAAATATGTCCGAAAGGCTCACCAGATGAGTCGAAAGGCACATAGTCGATGGTGAGGAATCGGTCCCGCCAGGAGTCGGACCAAAACGCCGGCGGAGAAACAGGCGAGCGTCTGTTCCAACTTCAACAATACTTCCCACCTGCATCTTTCCTAACTCTTGCGAGCACCACTCCACACAAGCCGCAATAGGTTCAAAAATTACAGGCCAAGCATGATCAGATATAAAGTCATGGAAAAGCTCCACCCTTTTCATCACCCAGAGCAAAAGCCAATATGTGAGCAGGCCGTAGCATGGTTTTTTCTTGCTCATCAAACATAAAAGTCCTTCCTCGGAGCGATTTCCCAGGAATAATTCATGCAATTTTTGAACGACGGGCTCTTCGTTGAGATCTGCATGTGAGCTGATGAGCTGTAGAAGTACCTTCAGGATCTTCTGCTTCGGCTCGAGTCTTTCGCTCGTCTGTTGTTTTCGCAGTTCCAGAACCACGATCTCTCGAGCTTCTCTTTGTTCGACCAAAGAAGTTGCCGAACGGGCACAAGAAACTGTGACTTGAAAGGTGTCTTGGGAGCGAGACCGATAAGCCTGATGTACTGTAGAATATAAAGAGAATGCTCCAGGTCTTCCGGTTGAAAGCAAATAGTCTGCAGCGTGTTTCATGTCTTCGATTTCCACATCAGAATATTCTTCGGCTTCTTTCCCACAATCCAAGGGTCGCACTCGTTGCGGTTTGCCACATGTTGCCGCATTCGTATCAGAGTATCCTTCGATCGCTTCTTCGCTACCTCGGGATCGGACTGGGGATGATGTGCCACATGTTGTTGCCTTTACTTCGATGTGTTCGTTGGGCTCTTTCTCACAGTCCAAAGGTTGGAGTGGTTGTGGCATGTCACATGTTTCCTTGCTCGCATCGAAGTGTTCTTCAAGCTCTTTCTCACAATCCAAAGGTTGCAATGCTTGTGGCATGTCACATGTTGCCTTACTCGCATCGAAGTGTTCTTCGGCCACATGCCCACAATCCAGGGACGGAAAAGGTTCTGGTGTGCGACACAATGCTGCGTATGCACTGGCATATCGTCTTGCGGAATTCTTGTTCTCCAAGGGCCGAACTGGTCGTGATGATCGAGAGGCTAGCAAATCATCTCCGTATGTCAACAGCATGCGATCCGTAGCTTTTTCCAAGTCCACGGCTTCACTGAAGCATGGGGGACACGACCTATCGCAGACCTGAATTCCTAGATACTTTGCGCTCTCCGTTTCCTTGGATTTTGAGTGCTCACTCACGCTTGTAGAGATAGCAAGCCCTGAAGTAGCCTCTAAAGGTTTGGCATGTTCTTCGCGTTTAGAAACGTCGCAAGGCAGGTGGGGCAAGTCGGATGTGTGTTGATCAGGCTGCCTCATAGACGAGCTTTGATCCAACTTTTGGCGTTTTCCCAGCGGTTCGTGATCGTTCTCCTCAGAGGTGGGCAGGGAAGAGTCTTGTGGAAGGACCCTTTTCGCCGAGGGTTTTTCTGGCTCAGTTGACGATAAGAAGCTGCATCCGCTG
Source organism: Aulographum hederae CBS 113979 (assembly GCA_010015705.1). Lineage (NCBI taxonomy): Eukaryota > Fungi > Ascomycota > Dothideomycetes > Aulographales > Aulographaceae > Aulographum > Aulographum hederae. Next base: position 600,682 of record ML977147.1, read on the forward strand.
TTCGGTGTTGACAATGTGTCTTGACCAGAAGTTATCATTGAAGGAAGAGAGGGAGAAAAATGATCATGGTCGACCTCGCGGTCCGCCCTGTTGGCGGTGGTCGAATATCTTGAGAAGCCCCATTTTTTGAATTGCTCAATGAATTGGTTGAGTCTGCTTCGTGTCAGTGCTCCCTGCCGCAGTGTCTAATCGAGACTATGAACATACGTTGGGTTGAAAGTATCAGTACGGCCCATGATTGAGTGGATGTCTTTGACGGTCTTCCTCTCTGACATGAAGTATTGATGAAGCAAACCCCTGCGGCTCTCCCATTCCTCCTTTGGGATGCGCCTGGTCTTCGATCCATGTTGTTCGTTTGGCTTATATTGGATAATGGTTGGAGTAGCCATCGCAAAAAGTAGGTTGAAACTTTTAGCGGAGGTTTGAGAAAGTATACGCAGGTATGTATCCTCAACTGTCCAGCACAGTAGGCTTTTTTTTGCAAGTGTCCGAGGAGATTGCAAGGCAGGATATCATGAGAGGCTGCCGGCCTCTCTGCTGTGAGTTGCACGTCAGCCGTCAAGATCCGCCACATTTGGGATTACCAGATGCGGTTTAGCGCCAATGGGACGGCATCTTGTCTCCTCTCCCTCTCCTTTCCTCTCCATGCCCGGAGAACATCAACGTCAGAAGATCCAATTGATCCCTGCAGAGAACGGCTGCAAGCTAAGCTTGCTGATGCATGGCAATGCCTTCCAGTCGCTTCCGTACCTGATCTACGCCGGGCATCTGCCGTTCTGCCTCGCGCACTATTCCATTTTGAGTAATTCCAAGTTGGCAATTCCTTGACAACGTACTCACGGAGCTCACCACTGCTCCTTTTTAGGCAATTCACATTTAGTTCTATTCGTCAAGATGCAATGTCCCGCGTAGGAAGACGTGCTGAAACAATGCAAAGCCTTTTTGCCAGCTGCGAAGGCAATTTCACAAGAGAGGCCCAAAAGGCATCGTCCTAAAAGGGAAATTCAGAATTGAAGCGTGTAGGCTTATAGCATACTCGGACTTTGCTCACCTACCTATATAAAATCTGGTTCTTACGACTGTCCACTCTCTAAGCCCACTACTCACCAAACTTCTGATCTTCCATCAATCATCTCAACACTTTTTTTGGCTGGAGTTAGACTCCATTCTCAAGATGACCACCCCTTCCGACAATCTACCAGATGACGAGTCCAGCAGAGCTGTCAATCTATGCTGTCAACGTTGCCAGCATCTGAACGAATTCTTTCCAGAGACCTCTTCCCATCCGCAACTCTGTCATCATGCAAATAACCAACCCAATGGCCGCAACGCCCCTGAAGGCTCCGTACGCAGTACCGCTCCCCTCACGACATTCACTCTCCGAGGCCACGACCACGAGACTGCACAAACCGAGCGCAGAAGTGGAATGAGCATGCATCCACTTGATGCTTGGCTGCGCGAGACCTCTGGACAGAGCCACTGGGTCCCACCGGCTCCATCGTCTGCTATCAATGAACGGGTGAACTCCGAACGAAGACAATACCCAAGCTCTTATCCTCTGGAGTTGGAACTGCTTTCGATAGCGCAGTAAGTACACAGGTGGTCTTCGTGCTCGATCAAGTGCTTGGGCTCACAGTCAAACAGAGATAGTGGCGAGCAAGCTCCAACAAAAGAATAGACGGACGATTAAATCTGACGGGTATGAACGCACTTATTGGTCGTGGCTGGATATTGAATTAGCATAGTGAACTGCGCACTCTTGTAAATTTCTTTGTCGAGGCATCTGATGGAGACATTTTGAAGGATTTGCCCTGTTTTCCTTGATATATCTTTTGCTTCGTTCTTAAGCGCGGAGCGCAAATCGAGGTACATGACAAGAGCTCTTGGTCGCACTGCAATGAAATTAGGCCCTCATGTCTCAACATACCCTTCAAAGTTTGACACTCTCTGGTCGAACCTGCACCATCTCCGGTTCTCCAAAGGTTTTCTTAACCTCCTCCACCTCGAGCAGCGTCCGATACCACTTGATCGTCTCAGGATAGTCTTTCCTCATCTCTTCATCAATATAGAACATAAAACCCCAAAACAAACTAGCAGCAACACTCAAATCCGCCAAACTGGGCTCTTCACCATCAACAAACCACCTCTTCCCCTCCTTACGCACACCCTTCAAATGCCCTTCAATCCTCCTCATGGCCCTCACCATCGCAGTCTCCTTCTCCATCCTCACCTTCTCATCCTTCGGAAGAGCACCAAAAAGTTGCAGTACCAGCGGTAAGCAGTTGGCGAAAACCTCCGAATCAGCCAGCGAGATCCACTGCTGAATGAGCGCGCGTTGCTTCACATCAACGCCGAGGAGCTGCTCGCGCTTGGGGCCCGACTCGGCGACGAAGAAGGCCATGGCGGCCGTTTCGGCCAGGCAGAAACCGTCTGCGGTCTCCATGACGGGGTACTTTCCCATGGGGAACTTTGCGAGATATTCGGGGGTTTTAGGTGTGGTGAACATATCGAAGGTTTCGTCGACGGCGATTTCGAGGTTATTGAAGTTTGCAACGGCTAGGATCTGGATATTTGAATGTTAGATCGTGCGGTTTGGGTGAGTTTGGGATGGATTTCTTCTTGCTTTCAGCGATTTCGCATGCTTTAATGCACGTGATGTGTACAGAGTCGCAAAGGGCGCCATATTGGATTGATTGTTGCAGGTTTGTTGTGGATATTGAAGAAGGTTGTCCTCTGAGACGGAATTGGTGAAATAAAGGGTGTTTAAATAGAGGAGAATATGATCTTTCACCCCTTTACTGGTTCTGCATTTCCATGCATACTCCTCCGTTTCTGGTCCGAAGGACACTCAGTGCATTGCAATATGTTAAGCCTCCCGAGAGTCTTCCGAGGGTGTCCCGGCTGGAAACTGTCAATATAGTTTCACGAATGAGGGTTTTGTCATTGCTTACCAAGTTGCAGGTTGAGCAAAGGGCGAGAGGTGGTGAAAGACATGGGTTGCGAGCTTTAGCGTGAACCTCAGATCAGCCTGGCACATCACGTGAGTGCAGTGCCTGATTGAAGGTTGATTTGAGCCTGGACTACTCGCAAATGCTCTGAAATGAGGCAAAAATAACTTCTCTTTACTCTTCAGGCTTTGAAAATGAGGGTGACGTGAAGTGAATCCCATCAAAATTCAGCGACACGTGACTTCCAGCGTCCGTGCTGTGCCAGACGGGAACGGGAAGCGAGATGAGATACGACGTCTTTCTTCATGCAAGTTGCGTTTGTCGCCGTCCGCACTTCAGGTACAAAGGTCATCATCTGCTGCCGTCTGTCTTGAACATACTCTGGTTCTGTATCTCCCAAAAGAACCTCCTCAACATGCTGTCTCTTGCCAGCTGCAATATACATGGATGAACCCAGGACGGTCCCTCCACGGTGTTGGTATTGAGCCTTGAGAGCATATGGTCCTGCAGAGAGGTTTGAAAGGGATTGAGATCATACTGAGCAATCTCTGGTGCTTTTGGGACACGCAAGCCAGCTTGGCCATGGCGGATCGTTCCTCTGACCCGCTCAGACGCTGTCGAGGAGCTCCTGGTGCTCGAGAAAGCAAGAGACATGTGCCCGTGGAACGAAAAGAGAGAAATTGGGCTGCTCCAGGTATGTATGGAAATGATAGCTCGAAATCCCAAAGGGCATAGGTACGACGGCTTCGTCCAGTTCGCTGCAGTCAACGGTTTCCACATCCGGAACACCAGGGCCTGGGCTTTCGAAAAAGGATCTTCATTTACGAATACGCTACACACTACAAGGCATCTGCGTCTACACTCGCTCCCATACCCAATTTTGTCTACCCAATTGGTCTATGAAGCGAACGATACTCTTTCCGAGAACCCAGCTCCCAGACTCTGTTTCCAATCTTTTTGTCCGGGTTCTTATTCTTCATAAAACGATCGTACACATTTTGTATCCTCCCAGGTGCTCCAATCAATGCGATTTCATTATACGTGGAAAGAGACGGCCGGCTGGCTAGAAAAATGCAAAGCGCGGAAAACAAGGATATCATCAAGGTTTTGGATTGAATGCAATTGGCGATGAGCCAGACGATGAGGGAACGGTCAAATGGCGGGAGGAGGAGGGGGTGGTCTCTGAATAAGAGGCTCGTCGTAGGGATGTACCGGAGTTGGCCCCAGAAGAGAAGGACCGTGGGACTGGCGACGTTGTGACGAAGGATCCCGAGTTGAGGGTGCCTGTGAGGAATTGCTCTGCTCTGGATCGAAGAACGAGTCCGAGGACGAAGCGGTCGAGGCCCTAGCATCCATCCGGTTGCGAGCTTCACGGTTGGGAAGCCGACGGCGAGCGTTGATGAACCAATTGTTGACCTGGATCCAAGTTAGCGTACTGGTTCAAGAGCAAAGTTCAATTCGCAGATGAAGCTTACCTGGTTCAGCGAGAGGCCCGTTTCCCGGCACAGAACGCTCTTTTGATCCTCAGTCGGATAGGGCGAGTCCCTATGCTCTTCAAACCACTTCCTCATTAGCCGCGTGGCTTCCTTAGGGAGATTCCCTCTCCTTCTGCGTGTATAGGATCCGGAATACGTTTGAGGATCATCTCGACCATAGCGAACCTGCGCATGACGTTGCTGCTCTAACGACCAACCCGGCTCAGCATGAGGGTGCGGTGCTCGCATAACACTGTCGATCCTGTCGTGGCTGTGGTCACGAAGAGCTATCGCAGAGTACTCCACGTCGTTTGGTTGGTACCATCGCGGATACGGCTGGCGGTTAAGCAGATGCTGTTCTTGAAATCCGTGCGGTACACCGCTCATGCGATCTCGTTCATACGCCGGCCTGTCCTGTGGCGAATATGGCCTCTGAGATGTTGGCGAACGCGGGTAAGCCATCCTGCGGTCATAATCATGAGGTGGTTGTGGAAGATCAGTCGACAAGGAGGCCCTATGACGTGGAAAGGTGAAGCTCGCGTCAAGGCCAGACGTCCCTCGGAAGTCGGATCCACTATGATATGGCCGTTCGCTTGGGTAATTGTCCATGGGGCGGTGTACCTCAGGGCCAGGAGCTCGAGCCTCCGAGTGTGGATATTGGCGATATTCCGGTGGATATGACGACTGCCGCTGGGGCTCGGAAGCTCCTCTTGAAGCTTGCGGCGTCGGTTGTTCCGTCATCGGGGGGCTCGTTGAGTGTTGGTACTGATAACGTGGAGCTGGCGTATCATGTGGTCGAGTCTGAGGACTCAATGGCATCCTTGGAGGCTCTAGTATCGGGATACGATCATCTCGTGCTCGCTCGGAAGCAGTGAACGGCCGATTGTAGGGATTCTCCGGCCCAGAGGGCTGTTGGTAACCAGGATGCATGATGTGGACTTGGTCGCTAGGCGCTGGTCTGGCTTCTCCATTTGGAATGCGTCGCGTCGGCACTCCTTGGTCTGGCGAAGTTGCTGTGCTATGCGCTGTTGATGAAAGGCTAGGTCGAGATGAGTGCTGGTGTGCGCTGCTTTCACCGCTGCGGGTAGCTGAGCACACGCCCGGACTGTAGCTCAGGGGAGAATCGCCAGTTCGACGTCTCTTATGAGGCGATTCGTCATTAGGATCGTACACTGCGCCTCTAATGCGTTCAATGCCGGACCCATTGAGCATCTACTCGAGTCAATACCACGAAACCTCGACTACAACAAGCCACACAAGGGATACTCACAGCACTGATTGAAGGGAGTTGCACAGGCTCAAAAGGACGACCTCCCTCCAAAGGACGGGGAGCAGGGGCAGACTGGTACTGGGGAGGGGACGACGGAGCAGCTTGGTAAGAACGCTGCGAGCGTCCGGTGCTGTCGATGAGTCTCTCGTTAGCAATAGGAAGAGGTGGGATGGGCGGCATGGCAGATGTTGGTTGAGAGTGGTGAGGCGAGGAATTGGTGGCAGCATATTGCTCCCTTGAAACGTCGGCTCGGGGTAGGTCAGGGAGAGTATGGGTTTGGAGAGAGAGGGAATCTGGCGTAAGTCGTCCTTGCGGAGCGTATCCTGGAGGCGGACGCTGTTGCTCAAAGTTGCGAGAGGGCCACCGAGGAGATCGAATCGTTCCTTCTTGAATGCGTCGGGGGGCTTCATAGTCGTAGCCGGCTCCCATTTTTCGAAAATAGTGAGGTTCTTGGAGAGTGAGATACTCCATGGAGAACAAAAGTCTGTCTTAAATGGTGAGTGGACGTTTAACGGGGCTGAACGGCTTGCCATTTTCACACGCAATATCGACACGCTGACCACGCCGTTCTCAACTGATGTCTAGGCATGTGTAGGCCGTTGAACAAGACACGCATGACAGATGCTCCCACGATCTCGTGCTGACCACCGTTGGGACGGTTGGAGGACCGCGATTTCACGAAGCCCGCAAATGAAAAATAAGGTACTCACAAATAGCTATCTTGACTTCAACAGATCCGCTGGTGAAGTGCCGGGTTGAAGAAATCAGTCAAGAGGTAGTCAGGCAAGGGGAATCTGCTGAGGTTCGTTCGACGATGATGGTGCAGTCAACTGCTGGCCCTTCTCCCCTCTCTTCAACAACAACCACTCCAGATTGGACTCGAAAATGAGACAAGCATTGAATTCGTTCTCGTCCGCGCACACATTCGTCTTGTGTGCAGTAATACAGGCGTGCGGGTAGCCGGGGGCAGCAGGACAAACTGCTGGCGGCTGACAGGTTGCAAAGGGATGGATGGGGATGCGCTCAGGACGAGATGGAGGCACACTCTGACCCAGGGCCAGCTGCAGCGGGCCGCCAAAACGGGGCTTAAGGTATGGCCTGGGGAGGGGAGCAGCCACACGACGGCAAGCCAAGCCTTCCGGAGCCAGTCTGAGCTTTTTGACAGGTGAATGTAAGCTTGACTTTGAACATTTTCTCCGATGGATCATGGCTGGAGACGGCGCGACCGCGAATCACGGACAAGCAGACGTCGTTTTGGGGGAGAAGTTTAAAATGGTGCATGAGCCGGACGGCGGCCACGCTCGCGCCAACATATGGGCCGTTTTGCCTCATGTTCCGTCAGAGTCGGTCTCTATAACACTGATCGTCTTAATGCAACCACCAGGGCCGCCGCCGCTCGTGTTGAACTGCCCCCCGGGTTCATCCCACCCATACTCTGGCCATCAGATCTCTGCCATATCTGCAGTGGGATCTGTCAGAAACAGACTTCTGCTGCGCCAACAAAACGCTCCACGGAAACAACATCATGCCCCAGTCCCCAGCGTTGCTTTTATGCAGAGTGCACACTGGACCATTTGTGAGGGTGTCCCAATCTGGGCTGGGCGGACAGCGAAATGCAATTGACTCGAGCGCGGCTACTGTCAGTCCGCTTGCAGTATGGATGAATTGGGCCAACATGCGCGAGCATCTCTGCCCTGCAGCTAAATGGCTCACGATCCAGCAGAAGCCTGACTGATCAGTGAGACACCGCGTCACCATCAGATCCGTGTCTGCATAAGCGACGCAATGTTTCCAGTGCAAGGAAATAGAGAAGCTCAAACCTACGTAAGGTGTTCGCGCGGCCTCGCACAAAAGAGACAGGTGAACTCTCACGGATAGAGAGATGGAAACAGCCGGTTTCACGATTTAGGGCCACTGGCACGCTCCGGAGGACTGTTACATGTTCATGTCCACCTCGACGCCCACTTCAACCTCCAGCCTCCCACACTTCCATCCCAAAAGGGACGGCTTTTGGGGGCGTCTGTGTATGGTGACTCGTGGAGACTGGAGTGTGAAGAGTTGAGAGCGGACAGGACGCCGGCCGAAGTCGCCGAACGGGAATAACAGCGTGGTTGGACTTGGGGCCAGCTGCGTGACGAGAATAATAAAAACAGCTGGCATTTTAATATGTCGACTCTGCAATCAAACATTAAACATGGACCATGGAAAAGGAGAGCACAGCAGCAGTGCCAGCTTCACGAGTGGTGTTTACTTAAACGTTCCAACAATTGACTCATTTTTAGCCAGTTTAGATTAACTGGCTGAAGCCAAATAATCCGGTCGAGCCAGAGCAGCTAGAAGGAGCTATAGCGGTGGCTACTAACACTCCCACAAAACGAAGCATAAGTGGAGTACGGGGGATCGACGAACGGCCGGGGATTCCCTTGACATTGAAAGGCGCAACTTGCGGTCAGGGGTCCCATCTTTTGACGTTTCGAACGGGCTTCCAAACACAGTTGAGTCTAGCTTATTAGTGGACTAGCTGATGGAGCCTCTTTTCCAGGTTGGTGGAAACAGATGCTGCTGGGGAGTGGGAACGAGGGAACACGTCTGGGAACAAAAGAGGCAGTGGATGGCGGAGAGAGAGGCAGCAAGGCCAGGGGAACACGGGACTTGGCAGACTTCACACGCCGACGACACTGCATCACCTTCACTACTTTTGAGGTTGCGATGCACACAGAAGGGCCACCTGAGACGCGGACATGCTGGCAGCCTGGCACTTGCTGGGCATTGAGCAACGAATCCTTTCCGCAATTTTGACAGCTGCTTGACATCGGCCAAGACGCGTGGGGACTGTCCTAGTCCAGCGCTCCCGATCAGCCCTCTGGCGCCGCCATGTTCTGGTGACGAGTCGGGTATGGCACCATGTGGACTGTGGAGTGGGGCCATGGAGGTTATTTTGATATCATTTCTGGAGGTTGACCGTTCGGCGAGTCAGGACTCAGGAGTCATCAGCCTCAGCCTGGACACAGCACACACACAGGACTCGAGAACGAGCTCGACCGGAAACAGCCTCTCTCCAGCAAGCGACTCCACAGGTGCGCCGAACCCGGACGCCACCGAACATCCAATATCTCCGTCCGTTGAGGGTTGACAGATCTCCCTGCGGCACCTGCGCCAGCCGATACGTGTAAAACTTCGTCGCTTGAACGCTGCGCTGCTGCTGCAACAGAAAGGCCCCGGCGGCGCAGCCAGGTTCCTGGAGAAGCTTAAACATGACAGAAGAGATCCCGTCCCCCCCATTCCCGGCACCAGCGTGCGGCCGTCATCATCTGGCCGCCTCCAAAAATACCACTGGCGACCTCGTCCCCAGCCTTCAGGCTTCAAGGCCTCAAGGGACTGGAGTCAGGGACCGGCGTGACGCGATCGTCGTCTGTGCTTAGACTACTACAATCTGCATTCTGCGCCTCCAAGTGAAGCCATGTTAAGGTTTGACGTTAGGGTGATGACGGTCGGAGTCTTTTCAACGTCCAAGCGAGGTTGCAAAGTCAACAAAGCGCCGACTGATGAAAGCTCGAAACGGGCTGTCTGTCTCTCCCCGGATCAAACGACTTGCGACTTTTTTTACGAGAAAGCTTTCGGATCAGGCTCCGGTTCCCTACCGCCAGCAGCATGCGGACTTGCACGCTGCCATGCAGTCAACATGTGCCTGCGCGCATGAACGACATGGCCGCCAATCGTGTGTTTGATCTTTGCCATTCCACGTCTAGCAGCAGCAGCAGTCAGTCTTGTAGGTACAGTACCCGGTTATGAGTACGGAGTACATCAGTCACCAGTGCCACCCTTCAACAGCGTCAGCACTCAGCAGTCACTGTCATCATCTCCAGCCCGGCGGTGCGGTTCATGGATTGGTAAATGGTAAATGGCAGAGCAGATCGAGTCCTTGCTTCTGAAATGATATCAGACTTTCACACCGAGCGCGGAGAGCCGATAGGCCCGCCTGAGCGACGCATCTGTGATGAGGATGGGCCGGGTGATTGGGACTGCTGGCTGGCCTGTGGGTGGTGGGTGTGGGTGTGGGCACTGGGCGATTGACAGAGGGACGATTGACACCTGCTAGCGGCCGCATCAGGAACCAAACGGGCGTGCTGCATGTCAACAAAATGCTGTGTTAGCGCCCAGCGCTATCGTTGGTGACTGAAACAAGCGCAGTCTACGGAGCAAAAATGGTCGACGGCGCCCACAGCTGCTGAGCTGCCATTTTCTCAGCTTGAGATCGTTACGCCGCTTGACATGTTGGTGGTGTGGGTCGAGACACCTGGTCCCTGAAGCAGTGGAGACTGGAGAAGCTCGACTCGGAATGCCTCGAGTGCTCGACTGGGGAGCATCTAACATCTCACGCTGTTGCGCCATTCGCTAGCCGGCATCGACTCGGGGCTGCAGCGGTGCATCCTCCGCTCCCCCTTCACATCCACCACTACTGCATCAGCCCAGGAGAGTTGCACCATCGCAGATTTATCCATCAATCAATTCGGCCGGCAAGGAACTTGGAGGCGAGGAGAAGCGTCCGAAAGGGACTCACTGGCGCTGGCGTACCGTTGATTCTGCATCTGATGATCATGATCATTCATCTGAATCGTCCTCGAGCCACCAGACCGATATGGCCGTTGGCTGGCAGCTGGGCTGACCCGGCGTCAATATGCAACCCTCCACCGCCCGCTGATTTCTCCCCTCGCTGTCGCATGCTCGTGACATGCACTGGCATGGCAGCTCGCCGTCGAGTTTCGAGGGGAGATTGATCACGAGCAGCCCGTTCTCTAGAGGCTTCTCGACTTCTGCGTGCTGCTTGCAGACAGACTTGAGATTGGCCAGTTGTCCGGAGTTTTATCATCCAGGGCAGCAAGCACCCGTCAACTTTCACGTCGTCGGCCCTCGTCGTCCCTTGAGTGCTTGTCCCTTCACAGCGTGTCCCGACGACAGCGGCTGGACCCGCGCCCTGGGTCACGTTCGGCATGGGTGCTCAGATGCTGTCGTCGTACCTGGATGTGGCCGTCCTCTGGCGGGCGTTTGAGATGGAGGCAGTGTTCACGAGGGAGTGGAAGACAGGCTCCAGGTTTCGACGGCGCCCTGCCAGTGTGCACCCTCCAGGGCATATTACCATCAAAAATTTCTTCATGGCCTGGCGCAGTGGCAGCAACTCGGTGCGGTTGTGCAACGGAACGCTCAAAGGTGAGCACTGAGGTCTGCTATATGCCGTGGATCGTTACGTCAGACGGCTTTCCTTCTCGATCGAATCTTCCAACTTGGCCTGCTCCAAGACCCAACCTCTCATCGCTGGAATCCGCTCCCAGTGCTGTGGAGCTGGAATCGCAACCCTTGCTCGACACGTAACGAACCTCCTTGCCTGCCAATGTCCAGATATATCTCGAAGAAATCGAAATGAACAAGAGGAAGGGAAGCGCATGCAGCGAGCCGCCCCCAAGACGTCCAGCAAGACGCCCGATCTCGCAGCGCAACCACTCTTGCGGTTGCCGCTGCCTCGAGCACACGTTTCCCACCCAGGCGCGTTGGAGTCGGACACTTGGACTCGACATTGAGGTCTGCTTTCCCCGCACCAGGTCTTGGGAAGAAAAGCAGTGCCCGCCCGTGGTCCAGTGACGCCGTGCTTCTGGTCGGCTCCGGTCCTGGGGGTTGGACTCTGGCATTTGGACTGGCCACTGCCACTGGAGGTGACAGAGGCACAGAGGACAGACTCAGATGGCCGTCTTTGCAGCCTCCTTCTGTGCGGACCAGCATCTTCCCTTGACGTCCAACGGCCGAGACGTCTTTCGTCAAATCGGCATGGCCAGGAGAGAGAGTTACGCGCTCGCCCCGCCTTGGCTGCTTGCTGCAATCATCATGCAATGCACGAGCAAGCAGCAGCAGCCAACTTCGTGGTCGTCGCTGATGACTCGTCGTCGCGGCCGTGGTTTGTCTCGGAGATCCAAGAAGCCGATCGTAGCTGCCTCGCTGATCTGCTTCGTTTCTTCTTCCGTCCATCCACGTGCCGCAGATCCCGTTCCGGTCGGCGAATTCGCTCGAGGTCGTCCTGTCTCCTTCCCCTGCCAGGCGCTGCCGCGTCGCGGCATCCCACGTTTTTCGAGGCATCAACAGCCGGCTCGTCTCCAACGGCCGACCCACTCTTGCCCGAGCAGAGCCTAGTGTGGTTGTGATCGTCGCGACGGGGCCAGCTCGAACCGATTACTCAGCTCTGCCGAGTGCAGCTAAAGGTTCCCTAGATCCCCAGCCGACGGCAGCTCTTGCTTCCGTTGTGATCATCGTCGCTTCAGCTGAGCTGGATCCAGCCACAGAGCTTCTATTTGACGTCGGATCATGGAATGCCAGCCTTCTGGAAACAGCGATGCATCCTCTATGTCGGTTTGGCCATGATGGCCCGATTGGGATGCACCGAGAACCTCTCCAGAAGGGTCCCCCCTGGCCCACATGGAAAATTGGATCTAAATCTGGTGATGGTGTTCTGCAAATTGGGACCCAATGCATACTAATGTCTAGCCAACCGCGACTGAAATCCATCCACGTAAATGCCATTCAACGGTCCATCAAGGTCCAGTCCAAGTCCAAGCGACATTCACATTCCATTCAAGATAACGGAGATAGACCTCAAAACCGGGAGGACTTGAAGAAAGGCAGAACTCGGGACCACACCACACGCTTCAGTTGTCTATGGAAACTGCCATCGGAAATAAACCTCAAAATTAATGTTCAGGTTCGAGGTCCACTCAACTGCATGCATGAATTAACTGTCTGCAACGCTAGGTAAGAGTCAAGAGGTAAGTTTTCTCCAAAGCAGGTCCCAACATGGCAACATGTCACACTTTTCAACAACCTTCACTTTTGGGCTCATGTCCATAACCGAAGTGTAGACAATTTGACTTCCACCATATGCTGATTTCCGCTCTCACACTGCTGTCGTATCCACCTTGTCAATTTTAGAATCTATCGACCGTACAAAGTCAGAACTAGCTCATCAGGCAAATACGTTTCACCCAGTAGCAGTCATAGTCAGAATAATTTCATCCCTACAAGACGAGGTTTCACCGTAGAACCCAGATTAGAAGTCCATTACAACAGTCATTATCTTTAGTTCTTCATCTTCGTATGTTGTCATTGTGTCCGCCGGCTAGTCCGCATTGTTTCAATAGTCAAGCAGTTAAAAGTTCGATTCTAGACTGACCGATTTCTGTCGATCGAGATATGAACTGCTCTGATCAATAACTCTAGGTAAAACACTGGTGTAGTAAGCTCCATTTAGAACTCAGGAGTGATTAACGAATCTAACCAACTGACTAGAAGTCAGAATTACAGTAATTTCGCTGATCTACCATCGAATTGAGGTTCGTACAACTCTATTGAATTGGGGCCTGACATTAGAGATACGACGGGGTTACGAAAAGAAAATTCAGCCTACAACTCCCGAGCTACCAGCCACAGACTGAAGGTCCTCCAAAATACAATTTATACCTCAATCGGTCCGGCACTTCAACGCATTCTATTTTCTATTTGGGGAATTGTTACAAGAATCAGAAATAGAACAATCCAATCCGAATAACAGCAGGAGCACTGTGCGGTCTTTCGTAGTCTCGTCATCATGATGTTCGGCATGGTTGAGAAGAGGTCGTATATATCATTATCCTACCACTTCTACTCTTCTGTAAATAAAGAGGTTGGAAACCGAGTTCTCACATGACTACAGGCTCGAAAGGGACACGGCCATATCTGGACTTTTAGTGCAATCACTTCTAGGAATAGTCGATACGGCAAAACAACTAGCACACTAGAAATACCTGAAGCAAAAATTCACTCACTTCGAGTTTTCTCCGATGCTACTTCCAGGACCATATTACGAGACCGAAAAAACGGGCGCCCCATAAGTTGAAACAACATGAACAACAGCAAAACAGACAGACCTCTTCCAGTCCCTTCCTTTTCAATCCAGCCCGTTCACTGACACTGCAAAAAACCAGTTTGGCAGCTCAGCAATTACTGAATGTAGTAACCGTTTTCTGTGGCCCACTGCCTGGGCCCTACTTGCAAAATCTCCGACTTCACAAGTGGAACGGATGTTTTGATCGCGTGCCTTTACGTGAGTGACAGCACAACTGCCTCTCAACCATTTCTCAGTCAGTTTTTTTCTGATCCGTAAGGCGTTGATGAAGATATTTGGATATGACACGTGTCAGCTCAACAGCTACCTGACTTTAAGTGACGGTTTTCTTTGCCGGCTGGTCAGGGTCTAACCGCGAATATATACGTTTTCCATCATTGGGATGGCGAATAGTCCCTTTTTCCGCCTCTACGTAAAATAACTGGAGCTTCAACAGTGATAGTATGAACCACCCAACTTTTTTTTCTTGAAATGATTTCTTCTAGTAACGGTAACTGTGATGTACGCTGTTTACAGCTTCCAGAATGAAGGACGTTCTGCTCACACGTGGATGACAGTGTAATAGACAGTCCCGTTCCCAGTACCGTTTTTAACGTGCTTCAAATACGTAAAGGGTTTGACATGACACGTGGCAGCTCAACAGTCACTATATACAGTAACCGTTGTACGTACTTTTGACAGGCCAGGCTCGAAACACATTTGTCGGATTTTGCATGGTTGGACATGACGTTGACGGTTTCATCGATGAGTCGTACAGACTCGAGCGTTTGTTGAGGTGTTGAGGGCAGCTTCTAGGTGGATGTTCGGAGACTCGGACCGAGAGGGAGGACTCCGGAGGACCAACGGACGTTCTCGAGGAGAGAGAGGGGAAGAGGATGAATAAACAAAAGAAGGTGGTAGATGTTGCAGGAGGTACGTGACATTGTGTCAAAACGTTTACACAATAACGAAACAGAATGGAAGGGAGTGACCAGAGATACTCCTTTCCTTAGATCACATGATCTTTCGTTCATACTCCAAAGCTGTTAGGAGGCGCGCAGACGTGCTTCGTATAGGGATGTATCCATCTTTGAAGAAGGGGACCGTTTCGATGTCTCAGTCTCTGGTTATTCAGTGGCTTTTTCTTTCTCGCTGCTCCTCCTTTCGCTGTCCTTCCGCAGAATCGCCAGAGGGGTGAGATTTCACCAACTCACCTATCCCCTCCCCACTTCCCAATTCACCTCACTTGCTTCTGTCAATATAATGCCGCTAAGTCCAATATCTTCCAACTGAAGCACTGACTCCGCTAGCTTAGTGGTACGTAATATTCACCACGCCGGAACGGGATAATCTGCTCAGCCATGGGTTCAATTCCCAGACCGACCACCTTAGTTTGCCATATTCACCGCATTTATCAACCCCCGACCGCACCGACCGATTTGAAAAAACAGTTGCCCAGAGCCTGTTCTTAACAACTCTCTAAGGGTGGTTAAGTTTTGCCATTTTTAATTCTTGGCCAGTACTATCCTTGGACATGCATAAGGGACCGTCGAAGGCGGATCTTTGACAGTACATTCGAGACAATGCAATGTTCGTACGCGAGAGGTGATGACAATGATCTCATAAGGCCCGTCTCCTCTCTGGCAAGTCATTACCTTTGGCTTGACGAGGCACGCCAACATCCTCGACAGCTAATGCGAGCAGCACTTCGGCCATTTCTGTGGAGGTACGGGCCATCTGTGTGGGAATCCGGGGAGTTGACGACACGCTGTTGAAGTCTTTCACCAGACATTTGAACAGGACGCATTGCATGAGAGAGACTAATAAAAGTTGGAAGACAAATCAACTATACTGAAACACGATCGACTAAAAGAAATGATAACTGGGTAACACGAGATTGCAATACAAGAAGGTGAATCAAATGTTGCTCCAATGAGATCGGCGGACAGGAAACTAGTGAACAGCGAATGAAGTCGGTTGAGATCGAAACTTCAACCCGATGCAGGGTTATACAAACAACCCCAAGAAAACCAATGCCTATGTTTCAACGACCGCTTGGGGATGACATGATGCCGCTGGAACGCTAGATGTGGTGAGGTCAAAACGAATGCTCCATACACACTCCGTGCACCATGCTACCATTTGTACCCGGCTCTTGAACACCTGGAACGTCCAACATAGAAAAAGAACGCAATGAGATCGACAGACAGGAAGGGGGATACAATCACAAGGGCTTAGTACCGAACCAAGATAAAAGCAATTTGGACCAGCGGACGAACTATGAAAGTGAGGTAGAGTACTTGGAGGCCCAACCATTGCGCCGACGATGGCAGGGCTTAAGGAAAGGCCCAGACGCGTGCCTCGGTTCGCCGGCGAGATCGAATGAAGGTTGGAAGGGATAGATGGGGTGTGGTATCGGAAGATGATCTGGAGTTCGACTATCTTCTCTGTGATTGAATTAGCGACATTCGTATTTGAATCGGAGCTATGAGACTTACCCCGATCCATACCTGGCCCGCGCATCACTTGTACACTGTGCATTGATCGCATCTGATATGCCCGCACGAGATGCACGATGCCTCTACGAGCTTAGGTCCATCGAAACAAACATGGCAACTCCACAACCCCGTCCTCTCCATGGTGCTGGCATGGTCACTGTGGCCATCGAATATGGAGTTTGGATCCTGGTAAAGCTCGACCAAGATATCGTGGATCGGGTCATTCGTACGGGTCTCCTCATCAAATATCGAAGGGAGATCAATTTCCAGGAATCGCTGTGAAGGTGCACTTGTTGCAGCGGCGATGTTGGCAGTCGGTGTTGAGGCACTGCGAATAGATGTTGATGAGCCAAACCTCACGGCATCTATGGCAAATCCAGTGCGTAGCGGCCAGCTGAGGCATCGTGGAAAAGATTCTTCGATATCGATATGGAGATTGTTCTTGCGGAAGGGCATGTAAAGGCACAATGGAGACTTTGGAGGCTTGAAACAAGTCTGGCAGGAGCAGGTGAAGGGTTTGGTGGTGCTTTGAGATGCTGGAGGGTATCGGTTCTTTTAAATATGGCGATCCTACTGTGATGTTATAGAGAAAACGCCTGACGTGAGAGAGTCATATACCGTCCGCTGGAGTATACCGGAGTGACCGAAGGTAGGAAGGGCGACATCGTCCTTGTTGCCCTCTTGCCTCGCCAACGGTGTCCACAGTAGGGCGGAAATAATGAAACTGACAGCTTCGCCATGTTGTTGGCAACCGTTTAGTCTGCCCGATTTGGAGATGTTTCAGGATCACGCCCTGAGGCCGACAAGAAGCGGATCAGGAGGTGCGAGGGCAGTGCTCGGAGACTGGCAACTTGACAAGACAGCATATGCGAAAAGACTCCATAGATCGAGCTTGATGGGTCGCAGTTGCCCTGGACTTCGTAGATTCTTGCCATTGCGCCTGTAAGATGGTTCCAAGGCGGATAAAATTGTGGGTCACTGTTGAGCTCGGTCGAGGCATGTCAGCTTGCGGAAACAGATGACCTCGCCAGTAGCAGCAACAGCAACAAAGAGTGGTCGCAATGGTAGTGCGCAACAGGATAACAACACCGGGCCGCCAACCAACACGGATCTATATTGCGGTCAGAGAAGTAAAAGGGCGGAGCAGTACTCGGTCCGATGCTGAGAGATCATGGCGTGCGGTTTTCCGAAAGGTGACCGTGACCCCGTGCTATCGCTTGATACCAGTATTGAGGAGCTCCCGTGATGAAATTGTCATTGCCTTGTAGCCTAAGTGATCGTTGACTGGTGACTTTATTTTGCGTTGAAAGGAAATTTGCATCAGGAACCCTGAACGATTAGTGTGGACAAGGAAAGTTTCGAGAGGAAGATTTCTCAATTGGACCGTAAATTAGACAACTCTCTAGCAGAGTAGATGCTACTCCAGATATGGGAAGAGGGGGAGTAAGGGCTGAAGGCTTTACAAACTCCTGAACTGATCGCAAAGACGAATGACATAATTGAACATGCGAACGCAACCGCAGCGGGCGGGGGGGACACGCCTGAATTGATCGTAAAGACGAATGACATAGATGAACATGTGAGCGCGACCGCGTCGGTCGGGAAGGACACTCCGAAATCGCCCATACAAGAAATACCAGACGTCGTATTGCACTGCCTTCCAGAAGATGCCCGGGCAGAATCATTTGCCCGGTGAGGCTAAGACGTTGCTAAGGACGTTGATCTCAGCCAGTTAGCATCCCACTGTACAGCTGTGGCAGTAAACAAGATATCATAAACAGAGATGAGCCCCAAAAGGGCGCGGCAGACGAAACCTTTAACAATTTCGTACTGTCAACAGGCCATTAGATAGCAACATGGAGCGTAGTGAAACAAGCTGCCAACAATCCGAGGTTCCGGGTTTGGAGCGCTGCAAAATCGTAGAATGAGGCTTCGCATGGCAAGAGCTATCTCTCGTGATCTGCATTGAACCGCGCTGCGCCACGAGGTCCGATGTCTAAGTGAGTGACGTCCCACGCACTCATACCACGGCGGAGTTGGGCAGGTAGACTTGAAGCCTGACAGCCTCCGAACAGAACAGACGAGGCTGTCGCCGGTGTAGAGACCAATGGTTGGGAGCCCTTGGCCGAAAAAGAGGACAGTTGAGTCGTTGAGAGTGGACTGCGGTGAGCTGGCAAGGGCGAAGGGCGGAAAAGACGGGCAGCTCCGATTCCAGGCAGCTATGAGCCTTAGTACAAAAGAGCAGGGCGAGGGCTGTGTAGCGTTCGACTGAAAATGGGAAATGCAGTCTGCCGAGTGGACTGCTCAGGCAGTCAACGGAGGTCAGATAGAATATATACTACCACTGAGGCTCAAACCGGAAAGGGTGGGCTGATTCTAAGCTCGACATGCCGGGCAAGGGCCATATAGCTTCTGTTAACTCTGAGATGTCTTCCTGTCAAGGTCGAAGTCAAAAGACTCGAAAAGAAAGGAAGATGCCGCAAACAACGAGGCTCTTCACGGTGGAGGCCATCGAGCGAGAAGACTGATTGGTTCGAGTCTTGCAATGGGGGCATATGGGGGAACCAGACCGGATGCATATCGAATTTGCCTTGCTCAAATGGATTGACCGGTCAGTCAATGTCTCAGACACGGACAGCGTCTGTTCAGCAGGTCCGTCGATTGTTTGCAATGGGATACGGTGAGAGCGGGCAGGACCACAAAGGGTTGGTCTCGCAGGCGGGCGTATTTGAGGCATCACAGGACTGCGGCAAGGTTGTACATCGAGGCTCGAGTTTGAGGTGCGAGGCTGGCCGGGCTGGGAAGTACAGCAGGGGAGCAAGGCACGTCGTCACGCTCGGTGAGGTGCAGGTGGTGGATTTGATGCCAAGAGTGTTTAGTCAGCTTCACCCCCGACTTTGGACCACAGACTGAGGTCGGCCTGTCGGCGCCGCGGCGGACTCCAGTTCTCCCCCAGTCCTCCAGCTCCTTGCACTCCCTGGCCTGTCGCCTGTGCGGCCAACTCCCACGAACGCCCGGCCAGCATTGTTCGAGACAGCTACGGAGCACCGCTCGCAGCATTCATTCTCTCCCAGGCTTTAGCAAGGCACTGTGGTGACCATCTCCAGCAAGCGACAGGACCAGTCCATCATGAACCTCCCGCCAACACACCAACGCTCAACACCTTTCGTCATGCGCCTTGATGCGCAGACCCCCCACCCTCTCTAAGTTATGTCCAGCCTCGAAGCTCAGCGGAAGGTGAATGCCGGTGCTTCACGGCTTATTCCCCTGCTGCTCTTCGGGATCCTTGGCTATTGCACCTGGGTGCTTGTGGATAGGGTATGCAGTAAGTTGTCTCTCACAGCAACAATAGCTGCATGAATTCATTCCAACACTCTGCTATAGTTCATTACCTCCTCAACCCCCCGTCCGACCTTGACATACCCAGACGGACCGGAGCAGCGATCGCTATCCTCATCCTTTACTTCGTACTTCTCCCGCTCTGGGCTCTGCCCTACATTCGCACACTCCAGGTGATTGTGACGAATCCTGGCTTCACAGAACTCCGACGAGACCAGGAAGCAGACCTTGAGAAAGGGCACCAGCCATCGTTCCTGCGATCATGCGGAAATACCACAATTGCAGATGGACAGACAGAAAATGATGCCATACCCAAACCCGCCATGGATCGGGCTGCTGTCTTAGCCGGCACTGTCAATCCTCCTCCTGGCCTGGACGAGTTTTGGACTAGAGACGCATTCATGTGTGATCGTAATGGGCTGCCCATCTTCTGCAATATGTGCAACAATTGGAAACCTGATAGAACGCATCATTGCAGTGAGGTAAATCGCTGTGTGCGCCGGATGGACCACTTCTGCCCATGGTATGTCGTCTGTGTTCTTGAAGCTGTTTCTTTTGGCGCACTTATCGGTTCCATGCTCATACTCAGAAGGGCCGGCGGCATCATCTCAGAGACAAACATGAAATTCTTCATCCAGTTTCTCTGTTACGCCACAATTTTCACAGCTTTTCTGCTCATTACAATGGCTGTATTAATTGCAGACCGCAGGCAAAAGGTACGTATCTCTCTGTTCCGTGCTGAGCCGCTATTTTGTTGGAGGGTCAGGCGTACCACACCACGAGGCCTTACCCTGTAGCACAACCTCCTTCTCATAGGCAGATCTCTGCGTGAGCGATCTCTGCCCAAACCTTAAACGAACTCCATCAGATCTTTCAAATTGACCCTGGTACAATCATCAGATACTAACGTCCTCCGCAGATGGGTAGCATTGAAGTGCATTGGGTGGTCGTGTTAGGCTTGTAAGTTCAGAGACCCACGATGATCTTGATTGTTACTCATTCAATCAGATCTGCCCTATTCTTTCTTTTCGGTGCCGGTATGGCCGGAAACACAGTGATGCAAGCACTGCAGAACACGACCACTGTCGAGAAGGTGCATAGAGGTTACCGGACCGACTATATCGCTGTCCTGATCGATCCAACCATGCAGCAACTTCCTCCTGCAGCCCCTGAGAGCACATGGCGGGACGGTCCAACTCCATATGTCGGCTCAATTGTTTACCCTCTGCGCCCCTCAAATGGACACTCGGAAACATGGAATTTTAATCCGGCACTTCGGGATCAACAGGGACATGAGCTGTACCCAAACTCGCGACGGTTTGCGGTTCTGTGCCTAGCGCCTAGTCAAAACCCCTGGGATATCTCGCCCTTGAGGAACATGAAATCTCTAATGGGCGAAGAGATCCTGGATTGGTTTTTCCCTATAAAGTACAGCCCATACATGGTGCATGACTATCAAGATGGCTATTACCCTTTTGGCGCTGTGCTCGAACGGTTGAAAGCGGATGCTGGCCTTACGCCAGCAAGAGCGAACATAGATCAGCCACATCGACGTCGACGACGGAGGCGGAGAAGACGCCACTCGAGTCGAAGTAGAACTGCAGATGGGCAGGAGATGGAGTCGCGAGCGGAATCTGGAGATGGTTCACATTGATCGAAGGACCGGAGCGAGAACTTCTAACAAGTGAACAATCCTTTGTATCATAGTTTCAGTTGCCCAAGTCGGGTGTAGGTATACATCTATTCGGTATGGGTTAACGGCATGGACGGTCACGGCATGGGTGGATTCTATAGCGAGGAGTTGGGAGACACTATCTCTTCACAAGTTCACAGTCCGGGACAGTAGCACGAGTAGCTACACATACCTATGCAGTATATATACAGTGTGGAACTTACAACTGCTGTCCCGTCCCTTTCAAGGTTGAGTCTCTACTTGCGCGCGGAATTAGTCCACAACTGACTCGTTACCCAGGTGCTTCGGACTGATCAATATCGACTTGAACCGTGAATGAGCCGTCCGCTTTGTAAGTTGACACTGTTGGAGTCCCTGAAGCGGCTTAGTTCCGGATCTCCACCAGGAATGTTAGAGGCAGTATCCGACTGCCGAGTTTGACGCTTCGAAGCCCGAGTGGGAACATGACCGAGAAGTCGCTTCTCCAGCTTCTGACCCCGCAATTGTCGAGTAGCGGCCTCCACACTATGGGGTTCGCCCGTCCAACGGCACGACTTGAGGCTCGCCGTGTCCAGTAGACGGCCGTCACCTGCGAACCGCCCAGCAACATGACGGGCGCAAAACAAGTGCCGAGAGAGACTGACTGAAGCCACCCACGTCCCACGCGCATTCCGCATGCATATTGGAGATGGCCGGGGGTGTTCACAAATCCTGGGGTATGGCGGGTGAGCTCAAATAGGGACGGTGGCCTTCCTCAAATTCCCGTCGAGCCATCGCGTCTTGGGTAAGTCGTAGAGGCGTGCGCTGTCCTCGTGTGCATATTTTTCAATTTCTTCATTCTCGTACCGCATAGTCGATCCGTTGTCTTTGGTCTATATCTATACTCTATCTCCTCGTCGCGGCGATTTACTGCGCGTCTTTGCGTTGCGACACCAGTCTGTCGTCCCAAGATGGCTTCCCCGGATACCCCTCCGACAACCTACTACGATGAGAAACCTCCCATCGTGGAGGGGAAATCCCAAGCCGCGCAGATCGACTCGATCGATGCTCTTGCTACCGCGCCCACGACCACTGCAGCGACATTTGCGCATCTCGACGAGAAGAAGATCTTGCGAAAGATGGACCTTCGGCTGATTCCCATGCTTGCGCTCCTGTACCTCCTTTCCTTCCTGGACCGAGGAAACATCGGGAATGCGAAAATCGAGGGACTACAGGAGGATCTGAATATGACAGGTCCACAGTACAACTGGACACTGACAATCTTCTTCTTCTCGTACGCCGCCTTCGAGGTGCCGAGCAACTTGCTGCTGAAGAAATTGCGGCCGAGCATATGGCTGCCCGCAATCATGGTGGCGTGGGGAGTCGTCATGACGCTGATGGGCATTGTGCAGAGCTATAGCGGATTGCTTGCTGCGCGCTTCTTCCTGGGTGTCGCTGAAGCTGGGCTGTTTCCAGGAGTTGCGTATTATATCACCATGTGGTACTGCAGACATGAGGCACAATTGCGCCAGGCTCTGTTCTTCAGTGCTGCCAGTGTCGCTGGTGCATTTAGTGGGCTCCTAGCGTATGGTATCGCACATATGGACGGAGTTGGTGGGCTAGAGGGATGGCGATGGTAAGGAGACACCAATATTGAGATCTGGTCAAACGAAATCTAACCATGGCCCCTAGGATTTTCATTCTCGAAGGTATCCTCACCGTCCTTGTCGCCGTCTCCGCCTTCTTCGTCCTCTACGACTTCCCAGAAACCGCCTCCTTCCTCACCTCCGAAGAGCGCGCCTTTGTCGTCTGGCGCCTCAAATACCAAGCCCAGGCGCAGCAAGCCAGCACCGACACGGCTCCCGGCACACTCGTCGCTCAAGCCGACGAGTTCCGCTGGCAGTATGTCCGCGACGCCTTCAAGGACTGGCAGATCTGGGTCAATATTCTCGTTTACTGGGGGATTGTGTGCCCGCTGTATGGAATCAGTCTGTTCTTGCCGACCATCATTAAGAATATTGGATATACGAGTAGTACGGCGCAGCTGCTGACGGTACCGATTTACATCACGGCAGCGTGTTTGGCCGTGGCCGTGGCGTGGTGGAGTGACAAGGACGGGAGGAGGAGTCCATTCATAGGGACTTGCTTGGTTATCATGATGGTTGGCTTCATCCTGTGAGCATCTTCTCCTCTGGGCTCTTTCGAGAGGACCCGAGACATTTATTTTGGATGCCCTGCTAATGAATCATCCAAGGTGCATTGCGGCCCCTACCTCGAAGCCCGGCCTCGTCTACGCCGGCGTCTTCATAGCCGCCTGCGCCCTCTATCCCGCCTTCCCCGGCAACATCACCTGGCTCAGCAACAACTTGGCCGGCAGCGGCAAACGCAACTGCGGCATGGCCATCCAAATCGGCGTCGGCAATCTCGCCGGAGGTAAGCCATTCCCACTTACCCACCTCCCCTTTTTCCCTCATACAACATCTTCCTAACTTACGCGCCACCCCAACAGCAATGGCATCAAACTTCTACCGCCAAAAAGACGCGCCATCCTACCACCTCGGCCACGGTCTCGAAATCGGCTTCATCGTCCTCGGCATCGTCGCCCTGCTCGTCCTCGTCGTCAACTACCGCCGCATCAACGCCAAGCGCGAGCGCCAGGTTGCCGACGGCTTGCACAATGGCTATACACCTGAGGAGATGAGCGCGTTGGGGGATCGCGCGTTGACGTTTCGGTATATTTTGTAGGTGGAAGGGATGTCTGATGGGGGACGGTTTGATGGAAAGGTGTGGGGAGAGAGTTGTGGTAATTTGGTTGCATGGATGCTTGGGAGCTGTAGATAGGTATGTCTATAGACGAGTATGGATGTATCATGTCAAGTGAGCCACCTGTTTTTGACTTCGCTCACGTGATGAGATTGAGATATCTGTACAGTTTTGTCTCACTGACCTCACCTCACTGCCGCCCCAATGACTCAAATATTCGTACCTACAAAAATGACTCAACCCTCCCCGAAGCTTCTGACAAGATTTCAATCATGCTGGACGTGTAAGCTTTCGCAAATCCAAGCCATCCAAGGGGCAAATTTCGACTGGGACGTTATAATTCAGATTGCCCAGAGGAACAACAACCAGCATCTGAATCTAAAATACCGGGTTCATGAATCACCACAACTGTTACAATTCCCGTTCATCGAGGTTCAATGCAAGTATGTGATAGTAGTATGTTTGAAAGAGAAGAGGGAAAAAACGCCTGCAATGACTGCACGCACCTATCAATCAATCCTCTAGCACAAAAGGCTACCGACGCCGTTCATCCAATCGGAAATTCCCTCGTACTCTAGATCGAGAAGGTCTCTCCCTAGGTAGTCCCTTCAGGACGCCCTCTACGCCCTAACCCCGACGAAGAAAAGGAGAGAGAAAGGTATCATTCATGAGAGAGAGAGAGAGAGGTATCGCAGCAGCAATGGCAGCAGCTTCCAAAACAAGAAAATGCAACTATGCTTTCCCCTTTCTCCATTCCCGTCGCACCGAAATGCAAAACACCTCCGCTTGAGTGATTCGTTATGCACATATTGCATCCAACTCATGGTAATGTAGGGGATACCACCCCGTGTCCATTCATCACATCACGTGACAAACTTCTCTAGTCAAATCACATGACTTCGACTCAAGTGAGACGACCTCACCTCACCTTAGGAAAAGAACACCTTCACCGCCTTACTAGCTCACTCCCTTAGATTCTCATTAAGCACCAATTCCACCACAATCTGGCACTTCTCAATCTCGGGATGCTGCATGCCAACCTTGACGCTCCTCCTCTTCCCGGACGCCGGCTGGGCCTGCCCGCCCGAATTCTGCCCGCCGAGCCCATCATCCAGGCACCTGACATCGCGTCCACTGATGACCTGCCTTAGGCGTCCGTTCAACGCATTTCTCACCTCGACGAAATCGTGGTCGAAGAGCAGGACGTATGGTCCATAGACAGCAGCCGCTTTGGCCTTGCCGACAAACTCCATGATGACGCTGCGAGAGATCTCGCCGAGTTTGTTGATATAGACGGCGCACTCCTCGTAACAGAGGAGGAATTCCTCGCCGCCTGCTTGGGGCGTGCTGCCCTCGCTTCCGCTTGGAAGGCGGAACATACCCAGAGGTTGCTGGTTCTGCAGGCGTAGGGCAATCTTCTGGACGCCCTCCATTCGAAGATCGGGAATGGTGACTGGTTGCTTTTTATCGAGAGTTAGGACTTCGAAGCCCTTGACGCTGCTCACTGCGAGGCTCGATGAGAACAGGTTGATGGCGTGGCACTCGGTCGGGATGTAAAATTCGTCGTATTCGCGGAAGAACTCTGTGCGACCGGATCGGCCAGAAGCGATGCTGCCGAGGGCTCCAAATCGAGAGCGGCGTTCAGTGGATTTCTGCAAGACGGGCTCGAGTACCTGGAGGATCTTAGCGATTGTTAAGCACACGGTACGTCGTGATATGATATAAAACGCGCAGGGGCAAATGGGACGCGAGCATACCTTGAACGTAGAGCTGATGCCATCCTTCTTCTTGTAGAAGACGAGAGTGCGGTCCTTCATCTTGCCAGTTGCGAAGAATCCGACGTCGCGGGAACCGGAAAGCTTCTGAGGAGCCCGACGCGCCGAGTCGTTGTTGGGTGGGCCACCACCGACCGGGCAGACAACGTCGAGGTGGTAGGCGATCAATGACTTGTCCGCAATCAGGAGGAAGAGGCTGAACTCCTCGAGGACAGCGATTTGAGTTACTTTGTTCGCAGGAATTACCTGGTGAGTATGTTAGCACGGCCCACCGGACCACATTCACAGTTGAGCTGCTTGCCTTTGCCCAACCTCGCGGGTTGTCCATTTGGCTGATATACACCCCATTGTCAGTACCGACGGCGACCATCTGGGCTCCACCACTCTGTTGAAATGCGGTTGCACAGTTGACACGAGCCCGGCAGATGGGAACTGGACGACCCGTGCTTGCGTATAGCTTTTCCACATCTCTAATCGCACGATCAAGTGGAGTTCCTCTTGTCATGATAGTCTTTGGCATGGTCGCAGCACTCTCATAGCCAAAGGCGGAATCTGCCATGACTCGAAGACGGAAGGGCTCAGCATTCTGTGTGAAGAGCGATGCTGCGTGCCGCGTCTTTGCCTCTTCAATCTTGTCACACCAGATATCCCTGTTGGCGGAGGTGGGAGCGTAGAGAGTGTATATTTCCTTGCCAAGATGCTTGATGCGGAAAGGGTACAATATCCTGTCGTCCTTGGGATCTAGCACTGTAGTCGTGACAGTTGTTCGGGCGGAGTTTGTCGTAGCAAGGGATGCGAGGGAAGTGCTGGTGTTGGAGTGGGAAAGCTGGCCGGGAATAGGACTTTGGTTGGATTGAGAGCGATGCCGAGTATCGATAGCACCTGGTCTTTGTGGGACAACAGAAACGCTCGCGAATGGGCCCTTGACTCCGGACTTTTGAACAGGATCGTCGTTACGGCTCTCCAAAACTAGCAAATCCATGGGAATTGGCTGTCAAATGGTGAGTACTTGCATGGAACATGATGAAAGGGAATACTAACAAGTCTGGAAACGTCGTACATCTCCGACTTGACGGAGCCATCGCTGTTTCGCTGTATGATCGTCTTCGCAAGGACAAGGTAGTGGTCGAAAAGCAAAGCGTGTTGATCAACCCACGAGAATTTGTTCTGACCCATACGCTGCAGGTCACCTTGATACAAAAGCTCTCGTCCAAGATGCTCCAGATTCAGTTCAACCCTACTCATGTCCGGTCGCAACTGAAGCTTGTTCTGGAGGTATGTCAGGCTGACCTTGCGATCCATCTCTCCGACTCTAGCGTCACATTCATTCGTGACGAGTCGGATCTCTTCGATTGCCAGCGCCAAGTTGGTCTTCTCCTGGCTGTCTTCTCGCATCTTTAGAAGAGCGCTTTGCAAGAGCAAGCCATACTGCTGTAACCTGGTGATGGGAGACTTGAGAAAGTTGTCCCAACCCAGTCGGTTCGATCGTGGATCTTTGGCAACCGTATCAATGAAGTTTTTAAAGAGCATGTTCTTTTCCTTCTCTTCGCGAATTTTGAACGTGGCTCTAGGAAACGCGGCGGCGTAGGCGATGTAGGCGTTTTTCGCTTTCCGAATCCACTCCCGGAATATGTCGCTGAAACCAATGACCCAAGGCCCTTGTTCTTGCTGACGGTACTTTAGTTGCGGTAGTAGGTATTCTTCGTTGACATTTTTAACATCATCGACTTTGCCAAACGCATCGTTGATGAAAGCTTCCAATTTCTTCGGTGGCAGGATGGCTGGCTGCGCGTTGCGAAGTGCGTCTCTGTAGAGTTGCTGGAGAACCATCAAATTCTTCATGTAAGTCTCCTCCTTCTGAACAACTTCATACATGATGTTCTGGTAGTCGATCTTCTTCTTGTCCACATTTTGAAGATCTTCCATTTTGATGTTGTAGTACGCCATCCAGCCATCGGCATTCAGGGTTGAGTGTTGATGAAGATCGATCTTCTTGACAATCCGCTGGCAGTGATGAGCATAACAACGTCCAGTACCCTCAGAACTGTGCACTTTGGAGGAGTAGCATCCTGAGCCGGTCAGCTGATATAGTACACCAGTCATCGTCCTGTTTCCAATGTTTATCCATTCTTCCTCGTGGTCCAAAACATTGGCATCTTCCATCTCTTGCACAACCCTCGCGGCTAGCGTTTCAGCGTCTGCCATCTTCATGGTTGGCACTTTGTGCGTGAACAGTTGCAAAAGTCCTTCAACCAGACCTTCCTCGCGCAAATATTGCTCGCCTTCGGTCATCAACTTGAGCCATGAAATAATACAGCTCAATGCCCATGGTTCCTGGCATTTCTGGAAGTCTGCCGTAGTGAGTTTGGCGGGATTATATCGGCCCCTCGCTGGCAATGTTGGAAGATCAAGCGTAACGGCACTTTCGTTGCCGCTGTCACCAAGATATGCTGACGATCGAGGTTGTTGGCCACGAAGCCTGCGTTCCTCGGCATCCGTCTTTGACCGGATCGGTGGCAAGGTGTGGGGCGTGCTGGCGTGGCTGCTCAAGGAGACATGAGTACGAGGTATCGTCGGTCCATTTTGTGTCACATAGCCCTCCGGAGCTGCTGGATAAGAAGATCGTCCAGCGTTGTATCCATTCTGTCTCCAATCTTGCGGATAAGGTCCGGAGGCAGAATGGGAATACTGATGGCCATACTCGTTGCCTGGCGTCGGAGGAAGTGGCCGGGTGGACGACATGCCAGGATGGAAAATAAAAGGATCGTGCATCGGCTCGGTGCCATCGTCACCTTCGTCGTAGCTTCTTCTTCGGCCTTCACCAGGCTCTGACAAACCTCCCGTTCCGAATGTGTCCGTCCTGGCGAAACCCAGGGCGTCGCCATAGTCATACATCTGGTTGGAATCCGACTGCCTGAGGGAACTGGACTGTGAAAGAGGCTGTCCTTGTTGACCATGGCTTTGTATCTTACTGAGGGAAGAGTTTCGTGGTATTAGCTCTTCAGCATCACCGCCGTGACTCATGGGAGGGAGGAAGCCTCCACCAAGGCTAGACATGTCTACGCCTGCGCCAAACTCAGCATCATCGTCGTCTTCGTCACCTGTGGTGGAATCGTCGAATTGATTCGGAGTTGATGGCGGAGCATCTCGATGGGAACTCAAGGGTGCAAACCCGGGCCAGTATCCTCCAGTGCTTTCTCTCCGGTTGGAGTCTCCTGCGCGACGACGGTCCTCTGCTTCTTCTTCGTCAGCTACCCGCATAGCTTCCACGCCAGCCGCTGCTTCAGCATCGCTGCCATCGTCTTCGTCAAAAGGCCGTCGCGGATACCGCGCGCTCTCGGGCGTCAAATGGCCATTTGCATAATCCTGGTGGGTGTTGTATGATCCAGATCTTCCGGAGTGTGACCGTTGTGGATCCTGGTCTTCCGTGCCTTCAACCTCAATCCTCGGGCTCTGCATGCCCGAGCTGCCAGGTCCCATTACAGCTCTCTCAACTTCGTCGTATAGGTCGGCTTGTGATATCTCCTCAGGCGAAGATTCGTCCGAGAAATTCTGCCCGGGGTAGTACCGACTCCCGTCTCTTCCATTGGATTGTCCAAAATAGTCCGAGTCACCTGGAGCTTCTTGTGGAAGGCCTGGCAGAGGATTGTTGGTGGGATGGCGGGTTGTGTTATTTCGACGGGGAGAATGCGCTGGAGGAGGGGGACCGGGGGTGGGTGGCATGTTGTACGCCGCATCAGAAAAGGGGGAAGGAGACTGAAAATCACCCTGGCCCGATGAACTCTGCCTCGACCCATGCCGCTGGAGCGGCGGAGACGGAGCTGAACTGTGGCGTTGATATGGGTCTGGATAGTGAGCATAAGACTGGCTTGTCGCGCGGTTCCCTGAGGGGAACTGCTGCCAGTCATCGCCCGGTGAAGTTGCGCTGTCTAGGATTGTGGGCAAAGGAGGTGCTACGGGGACTGAGGCGAGGCGAGGAGGAACTGGCGGAGGGGCCGGGTGAGGGGCATGCGCGCCGCCGTAGATACTCGTGCGAGAATTCCGTGCAGACGCGTATGGCGGTTGGGTCTGGGTGGGGGAAGCAAACCCGAATGATTGCGATGTGGGAGAGAACTGCGAGGATGTAGGAGAGAATGCTCCTTGGGGGTAATGTTGCGGATATGCACTGATACTGCCCTGCCGCTGAAGATCTCCACTGTAGTCGGCCGGATTGTACGCTTGCGGGTGTCCAGCGGTACTCAAGCGATGGGCGGAAAATCTCGGGGGGCTCTGAGAGCTGGGCGATGCGTATGCCTGCGGGTTGTAGGCAGGTTGGGCTGCTTGATACTGCGACCGAAGGCTCTGGGAGGTCGAGGTCCGGGGCGGTGGTGGAGGGACACCTGATCCTCCTATGAAGAGTTCGTCACTCTGCTGCTGGGCAGTTCCTGTCCTCCGCTGGGCGTATGAGTCTCCATAGGCATTGCCAGTGTCAATCCCGTATGGCGGTTGATTGCCAGGCTCTTGACCATAATTGTCGGCGCTGGGGGTATATTGACTCGGGTATTGACTGGCGGGAGGCTGGTCCGGCGGCGAGCCGTAGCCGTAGTACTGCTGGCCGTTCTGGTACTGCGCCATGGTTGTTTGCGCCGTCAATCTGGGCGAGGTTGAGCTGGTCGTCTTTGCGATTCCAGCAGGCCGACGACGTGCGGATCAGGTCCACGCTGCCACATCTGCGCTAGACATTCGACGGCGCGAGCATGCGGGGTGCGAGGGAAGTGCGCGCGGGTTGTTCTTGGGGCGAGTCTGGAGACTGGAGAGGGGTGTGGAGGTGTGGAGGTGTAGGTTTGGTGGTGCGGAGGTAGGCTGGACTTGGACTCGTGGAGTGTGGAGCGGATGTCAGCACTCAGCACTCAGCACTGAGCACTGAGCAGCAGTCGAGCAGGCGGGCGTGGGGGCAGGGATTGCGGTAACGCGAGCAAGAGGCAAAAGTTTGGAGCGTGTTTGACGGGGTCGAGCGATTGTTTGTGTGTTATGGCAGGCTGGAGGGGAGGCAAGGCAGAGTTGGAGATGGAGCTGCCCAAGTCCCAGTGGTGCAACTGCACGCTCTCACCCTCAGCTGGACGAGGCCACGCTAGCTCCCAATTCGGCCAAGGTGACGAGAGATTGATCACCTCAGGGTCGGAGTCTTCAAGTCTACAAGTCTACACTCCAGGGCGGCGGCCTCTGCTGCGCCTTCATACGCGACATATCTTCCAAATACCCCTACGGCATCCCTATACCCCAGCCTCGAGATGGCTCGCTCTACCACGGCATCATCACTCATCACTCATCACATCCCACAACCTCTGCACGGCCACAGCACAGCAGCACAGCACCGCAATCACCGCCCGACCGCTGGCTCTGCGAGTCTGGGACTCTGGAGAGTTGACGAGGCGTACTTGCCGAGACGCACCCAATATTGCCCCTAGATTGATCGCGCTCGCAACTCATCAGGGACGGAGAGGTCTAGGTGCGGCCAGCTTCATCTTCATGTCATACTCGTCTACCTTCAGCTTTCATATCTTACGGCGCGACCAACTGGCGACGTCTCTCTTCTCCCCGTCTGGGACTTGGTCAGCCCTATCAGGCCAAGCAGCTGCACGATTCCCAGGGAGAGCCCGCGCTCTGCTCTGCCTTCCCTGCTAGCATTGCTGAAGTGCTCACTCAGAGTGCCGCCTGTCGATGGGCCTGCATGGCATCATGTCCATCGCTCCTTAAATATGACGCCTACTTGCTGCCGAACGTGAAATCGACGCTCTATAACAGGTACCAGATAGCTTGCAAGCTTCTCAGACTGCTGGCCGTCGCAGCTTGCCCCCTCTGAAAACCCATCTCTTTGAACTGTGCCGCAAGCATGGTATACTTAATCTAACAGCAATATCTTTGTGTTTCGCCGTATAGAGGACTCGCACTCCCATCGATGCGATTGCGCCCACACCACCAGGACTCCAACCTAGACCCCTACATCATACCCTACATCTCGCTTCGCTGGACCAAAGCCGCAAGCTCTCCCCTCGAAGCTTCCTGTCGGGTCTTGGTCATATACAAGTCAGTGTTGCCGATCAAACATGTGCTTGACTTGAACAAGCTCAATACATCAAGCATAGACGGCACAGTGTACAGGCAGAAAATCACTTCGAGTGTCGTTCGCCAGGCGAACTGGACGCTCGAGCTGATGGTTGTGAATGTGCGGGTACGGTCCCGAACTTCAATTGCTAGTCCCGGATACATCCGCGCGGAAGCATATTCCGTTCCAAGGGTTGAGCCTCCCTGGGGTCTGTCTGAGGCTTCCCCTGCTTCTAGCCTTGGGTTCTCGAAAAAGCGAGCTGGCAGTGTGCCTTGAATTGAATGCTGAGGCCGGACAGATCAATTCAAGGAACTATTCCTGTCGCCGAGTTCGAACGTTGACCACACCCAGGACTCCTGAAAGCCGAGTTTGAGCCTCTGATTCACGGAAGAGGGAGGTACCTCCTCTTTTGTATTTGTAGCCAACCCCGCATTAACACTCTCCACAGCCTTGAGGTAAGCTGTCAAGCCCGAGTAGCCCGGACATTTAGTCACAGTGGAAGCCATACCAAAAGTTGCCATTATTTTCGCCGCATCTTCGTCTCAACCGCAATGTAAACCGGCATTCCTTCTCTCTGCATCTCTTCTCTCGTCAGAATCACAATGATGTTGCCAGCTTATCTGTAAATTCCAATCAAAAACCTTCTCAGGAAGATGAAGAAAAAAACGGCAAGCCTAGACATCTACTGTTAGGTCAGTCTGAGCGCCCAACAAAGTTCAGTGTGGCCTCGGCCACCACATCCTCGCAAAGCGCAGACGAGTATACCTATGGTGCACTGTTAGTATAATGGCCGGGGCTAGGTTCACTCGAAGTTTGGTAGAAGAGTTGACTAAGGTGAGTTGAGCAATTAGAATAGGTTGGTGAGGTAGGTGAGGCTAACAGCCTGGGGTGAGTTGAGGTGAGTTGGGGTGAGCTTCTTGAGTTGGAGGTACAGCATATGTTTGATTGGGAGAAAGACCAGCAATGTCGTATGGATAGACACTGGAAATCGCCGACATATCCTCCGTCCAGCCACCTTTGCATCCACCAGTGGACATCGTCGATTGTTGCGATTCCTCACATCCAACAATCCAAGACGGAAAATCTCTTCTTCGCATGCATGATATCCTCTTATGAGCTTTTGTATGATTTTGGCTCTTCCCGTCTCTTAAACCGACGAGATGCTTTCAAGTCTCATTAATATCTACTTCTAGGTATGCGCTACCTAGTTCTTTATAGCTACTAAGCTCTTGCCGTATACTTACCTTATTATAGCTATAAAGAGAGAGACAAGAAGAAAGCAGAGGTCAAGTAAACAAGAGGGAAGGAGAAAAAATAGGTGAGAGTAAGACAAAAAGTTCAGAGAAAGTATTAAGACTTGAGCTCAGAGAAGGAAGTAATGAACCCAAAAGAATGAAGAGGAAACATCACGTAGTAGATTTTCTCAACAGAGAATAGAAGAGTAAACTGAAAAGAAAGTAGGAGGAAGCACGGAAGGAACAAAAGGGAGGAAATAAGAAAAGAAAGTATAAGATTGTATGAGACGGAGGAAAGGGTTGAGAAGAGATCAGGGAAGAGATTCATAAAAGACAAAGAGAGGGGAGAAAAGAGAGTAAAAATTTACCTCGGTGGGTGTGGAAAGAAAGCAAGAAGCAGCGGGGGATGGGTTGTATATATACTTCCATTTCTTGCCCCGTTGATAGAACGTTGCGGACCGTTAGAACAGTTTCGATCATGGAAGCTGCGCGAACGCTAC
Organism: Aulographum hederae CBS 113979; assembly: GCA_010015705.1. Lineage (NCBI taxonomy): Eukaryota > Fungi > Ascomycota > Dothideomycetes > Aulographales > Aulographaceae > Aulographum > Aulographum hederae. The sequence continues at coordinate 634,124 of ML977147.1, forward strand.
TCATGAACCGACGAGCATGTATGGCCAAAAAAATGGTTGCAATAATGAATCAGATCGCTGTTGGCTTCCCGTCACGCACAATGATACTCGCTACCTTCAAACAACCCGTCAATGCCCATGCCAACCCAACAGTCCCCATAAGATTTTCTAGTATGACAAATGACAAGCTTTGGAATGTTCCATCCGGTCGAGAGTTTGGCAACAACGCTAACACCACCTCCTGATATAACGCCCAGAATGGACCACACGAGCCAAACATTTTCCCTACTCGTCGTACATTTTCACCAACTCTTCCTCAGGCACATCCCTCAAGAGGACATGCAGATGCTCTAGGCCCCGAATACTCTGCAGCCGCGTCCAGTTCTTGAACCACAATATCCGGTCGTCGAACTTCTCCTCATCCTGCACATACTTGCCAAAAGTCTCCTCCACAAACTTCCCCACGGTCTCGCAGCCCTCACGTGACAGCTCCCCTGTCTCCGGTATAGCGGGCAACGGCGTTTTGAGCCACACGACCACGTGCGAGATGCCTGCCGCGAGACCATACGGCCAGTCGTTGGGCAGGATCTTGTAGTCGTTCCGTGCCGCGAAGGGAACTGGATTCTCACATTCGAGCGTTGGGGGATCGGTAGGTAGGGGAGCCCATTTCAGCCGTACGTCGAGGAGGTATTTGGTCATGGAACCATACTCGGCTTTTGTAGCCGCAGACCATGTGCGATATGCGCGGAGGTCCGAGGGGAATCGCGTGAGGGCATCGAGGTCGTTCCGAGCTTTGTAGAAGGATTAGCAGATAATTGCCGTCTTCAAAACAGCAGGGAAAGTTTCCTACCAATCACATCCTTCAGCTCCTCCCAAGTCATGCGGTTGTAGTCCTCATCTTTCATGGCCATGATCTGTTTGTCTTTTTCTGTGAGGTCGCTTTCAAAGACTTCGCCTGTCGGGGTTTCGGAAATAGGGGCTTCCAGTCAAGTCAGTCAGAAATTTGTTTGAGTACCTAATTGATGAAAGATGGATACTTGTACTTGTATGGAGCATTCTTTTCAGAATATAAATACAGAACGAAGTGAATAGGAGGAACTCCAACGGACACCCGTTTATCACCTCAAGGAGAGTTGTTTGACTCACATGCCATGGTGAACAAACCAAGTTATCTAGTACATACACACAGACGCTGAGTAGTGTTGATATCCTGAAGTCTAGTGACAGCAGCTGTCGAGGGCAATGGAGCAAACGAATGTATAAGGTGAGGTTGAATTGGGCTGGGAGATATTGCCTGATTAGGCAGTATCGTGGAAAGGGTGGTCGCCAAGGCTTTCCCAGAATCATCAGACGCCGAGCTCGGCAGCCGTATCCCGCATCCCGCATCCCGAGACATTCCCAGGACAACGATCGTCTACTCCCTACTCTCCCCCTCTATAAGTGCATAATCCTCTCCTCCTCTGCCTTTGAGTTGGGGGATGTTATAGGCGGCGAGTTGACATCAGGAGGCAGCATTCGCGAATCCCATATCCCGGAGGTTTACCAGAGGAGCCTGTTCAACTCCCTCAACAATTTCCCTTCGCCTGCGTCTCTACCTCCAGTCGCCCGCCATGGTGGACCTTTTCTCCTCCCAGTTTGTCAATGGGGTGTGGATTCCAGCTGCTCTCCTTCTCGTCGGTACCTACATCGTCAAGAGCGAGTGGTTGCCTTTCGCCGCGGGCTTAGCTGCTTTTCTCGCTGGTTACAAGATCAAGAACAGCCGTACGTTGATTTTCCAGACTCTGCCTCACAAGAGCTTTGCGCGTAGAAAAGCCACTCTGCGATTGCATTTGGCGAAGAAATTGGAGACATACCTAGGACACATGCTGACGCGATTCCTCGTATAGTTGTCCGACCAGTCCTCAAACCCGACAAGTTCCAGGACTTTGAGCTGAAAGAAAAGACTATTCTCTCCCACAACACCGCCATGTGAGGACCCCTCGTGTCTGACATTGTATGATCACTGCTGACCTATCCTAGCTACCGCTTCGGTCTCCCAACCCCCAACTCCATCCTCGGCCTTCCCATCGGCCAGCACATCTCCCTCAGAGCCGTGATTGATAGCAAAGAAGTCGTCCGATCCTATACTCCCATCTCTTCCGATGTCACTCCCGGCTATTTCGACCTCCTCATCAAGTCCTACCCCACCGGCAATATATCCAAACATGTAGCGGGTCTGAACGTCGGACAGACGATGAGCGTCAAGGGTCCCAAGGGTGCCATGGTCTACAAACCGAACATGGTGAGGCGCTTCGGTATGATCTCTGGAGGAACGGGTATCACACCGATGCTGCAAGTCGTACGTGCGATCATCAGGGGAAGAGCTGCGGGCGACAAGACGGAGGTGGATCTGATATTCGCCAATGTCAACCCCGAAGATATCCTGCTGAAAGAGGATTTGGACGACCTTGTGAAATCAGACCCGGGTTTCAGGGTCTATTATGTATTGAACAATCCACCCGAGGCATGGACCGGTGGAGTCGGCTTTGTGACTGCCGATATGATCAAGGTGAGTGACCGTAAACGGCTGGCCACGCGAACCCGAAACAATATCGAATCGCTGCCCGACTTCTCCGCTGTCACTCATTCCCCACATGGCACATTCCCTAGCCTGCCCAGCCCGTGACACACTCTCGGAAACCCTTTTCATGCCATGACAGAACTCAGCTGACGCAATACCACAGACCCACTTCCCAGCCCCAGCCAAGGACATCAAGATCCTCATCTGCGGACCCCCGCCCATGGTCTCCGCCATGAAGAAAGCCACCGAGAGTCTTGGCTACGAAAAGGCGCGTCCGGTCAGCAAGCTCGAGGATCAGGTCTTCTGTTTCTAGACGCGCACGTACGCGTGCACGGCTGGACAGGGTCCGCGCTCGGGAGTTGGAGTGGTTGACATGTTTTACCACGTCGACGGGTTGGGGAGGGTTGGGCGTCCCTTCTGGATTGGAACCGGAACGGGTAAAGGCTAACGTCTTGATTCTCGTGCATCCTGGCTGGACTCGTCAGAGCAGAGAAGGATCGAGATGCCTTGCAAATATGGTAACGTCGAAAGACACAGTCAGGCGCTAAATACTGATCTGGATGATTATAGATGTGTAGATGATGAGATACTAAGCGCATTGCAATGAAAGTACAGATATCATAAGAATACTTTATGGAATGACTACACGTTGAAAACTGGATTACAATCGTCGAGGTAGAAGCAGATGTCTGGAAGTACAGATGTACACGTGACCATAAGATAAACCCAACGCCCCTCCTTACATCCTCACACCCTTCAATACCGTAATGCCATCTGAAGCGACCGAATGAGAGTGAAGAAATACTGAAAAGCACCAAAGCATGTTGCAACCTTCTTCTCCCCCTCCCAGTCGCCCCGCAAACCGCAATTGTAACCCCTCCTCACGCCCCTCTCCCTCGCTCCCCTCAAACACCCCCCTCCCCCGCAACAACCTTCGTCAAAAACTCCAAAGTGACGGGACTCGCCGCCGGCTCCCCCATATGCTTCCTCGAACTCGGCACAGGCCCATCCAACACCCTCAACTCCTTCGGTCCGGGAAACCCCATCACAAGCTCCGAGTCCTCAATCGGATAAATGGTATCCATCTTTCCATTAACAACAAGAATCTTGCACTCGCCGTGGCCCTTCTCCAGCACGCCGGTCGTCAGCAGCGAAAACGACTTTTGCAGCTCGTCGAGCGATGTCGGGCAGCTCGACTGCGTGTAGCCGAACGGCGGATGCGCCGGGGAAGCGCTATTGGCGTAGTCGGATCCGATGCCGAATTTGAAGCTCAGCGCGCGCGGGAGGTCGGCGTGGTATTCACCGCCGGGGACGATGCGCATCCAAGCGGGCGAGAAGGCGTGGTGGACGTATGCACCTTGGACCACGGAGGCGAGGAGGCGGGCGTGGTGGGTATGCGCCAGACGCAGCGAGTAATACGCGCCGGTGGAGTAGCCCCAGGCCATCACCTTCGAGGCGTCGAGTTCAGGCTGCGCGGTGATCCAGTCGAGGAGGCTGCTGAAGAGACGGTCTGGGGATTCTGGGTCCGAGGGCGCGGCGGGACAGTCGCCGCAGCCGGGGATGTCGAGCGAGATGGTGGCCCAGCCTTGGTTTTGGAAGAAGGCAGTGTGCGGGGGAGGGGTGTCGCCGCGGTGGCCGTCGAGGCCCGTGACTTGGATCACGACGGGGACTTTCTCGACTTCGGAAGAGTGGATGATCTTGACTTTTGAGGCGGGGTAGCGGTACAAGATTGGGATGGTGAGCCCGTCTCCTGCGGCGATGGAGGCGTGGTGATGGGGGATTTCGACACTGGCCACCGGGTCTACGCCGAAAGAAGCTGCCGAGAGATGAGCTTTCTTCTGGAGAGACCATATATGCCTGCGTAGAGGAGTATGAAGGACAGGATATCGAGCGATATGGCAGAGCGCCGCCGCTCGAAGGTACAGCGAGCCAGCCGCGATGCCGCTGGTTGAGGTAAAGGCCTTTCTGCGCTGATCACAGGGGAAGCCAGACATGATCGAAACCGATGAGATGGATGAGGGTGGCGATTTGGGCTTCGAGAAGGTCGATTCCATGGAGTCCGATCCTGTTGAAGCAGGTGAGAGCACGACATACGACGACATTGTCGATGCGGGCGAACCATTGTCGCTGTTGTTGAGAAGCTCGTGAGCCTGATATATCAAGTCTCGGATGTGAGGGAGGAATTCAACTGGCCATGCTTCATCGAAGGGGTCGTTGATGCCTTTCTTCGAAAAGGTCAGTCTTCAATCTCAAGTCATGTCCAGCAATCAACTTACCTCTGCCAGAGAAGCAAAGATGGGATCAAAGTCGGAGACATCAGCACCTTGGTTGAAGGGGTAGGCGTTCCTCTGGCATTGCATCCGCCATTCTCCCTCCCACAGAGCCTTCACGTTGCCGTGATGCTGGTAACGGGATGCCACAGATGCAGCATCGCCAACCTGAAAAGACTGGATCTCAGATTTGAAGGAAAGCGCTCTGGGCTTGGGAGGAATTTGAGGAGGCTCTTTCTTCTCCCCTTTCATCTCAAAGCCAGAAGCCACACATGTTTCAAGAACAGCAGTCATGATGGATCAAGAGAACGGCTTGCAGTTGGGAAGGTATTCCGGAAGCTGTGGATCGGGACGGTTCACGACAGTACCTACATACATATATGTAAGGTCCGAATGCGGGATGACAACGGCCGCCATGTTGTAAGCAAGGTCCAGCTGTCGGGCGATAGGGGGGCATGTTCCTTTCTTGGAGACATCCAAGAACGCAGAGCTTACGACGTTCCTGGTGATCCAAGAGGCAGAACAATGGCGCGTATAGCTTGGCAGGATGCACGACGATGGAGTCCTAGAGGATCAAGAGTCGCACAGTCAAGCTCCGTTGGCCGACTTGATGGCTTACAGATGGCGGAGGACGAAAACGGGGAGACCAAACGTGGTCTAGCTCGGGCTTGCGAAGAGTGATGTTCAACTTGAAGGCACAATCGAGCGCTGACAGACGGGTGTGATAAACACGGAAGAGGCGCCTCGGTGCAACGTGAAAGTACCGTAGTGCAGCAATTACCGTGTCGATGCAGCCGGGTGGGTATGCAATCCGGGGTGATGGTAGCTTTCAACAACAAGAACAACGACAAGAAAGAGGTTCACGTGGACAGACAGGAAGTTGAGCGCGAGATGCAGATATCGACGGAAATATGATAGGGCAGACGTAAGGATGAAAGGATCTCTAGAATGGCAGAAACTTGCTCTGCTGTGGTTGTTTTCGGGTCGACTTACAACTTCCATGGCTCCAAACTCTTGTTGGTACAACAGTACTTGGCTTGGCTGTTGTCAAGTGTGCCCGGTCTTGGTGACGGGAACCTCCGGACAGGTTGACTTGTCGCAGCGGTAGACCTCGAGCAATTGGGACGATAAAGAAGCTTCATCCTGAGCTGAAAGAGCTCACAATAGAGTAGCAAAAGTGCAACAATTTGTGGGCCATGCATGCTTCGGGTCCTTTGGGCTTGAACACGGGTTGTCGAAAACCTAGAAGAGGACTACTTAGGTCCTTGGATTGATCCCAGGATTATCTAGGATAGTCAGCACTCATCGAGCGGTCCAGATTTGAGGCATAGTCGGAGACGGATTCGAATGTTGGCAGCTTTGGTGGGTGTGTCGCTCCGTACCCGGACTCGGAGGTGTGGAAGTGGTGGGAGGAAGACGGAGAGCCTTTGATACTCGTGACCACGTGCCCAAGAGCTTGGAATGGCGCCAAGCCCGAAAATGGGGAATGACTTCCGCCGACTTTTGAGTCTCATCTTTTTCTCTTTTCCTTCTTGCTATAATCCGACCTTCTTTTCATCCATCCGTCATCGTTGTACCCTGGAGCAGCATCTCACCGTTGGAAGACCTAATGGGGAGCTTGGTGTCCTTCGCCGTATCGACGACTGTAGTTTCATGAGAATAAGCTCTGAGATGCTCAGGGATAACTCTTCTTCCATACGGATGCACACCATTTGCTAGTGTCTGCTCTCGTGTTCGTCTTTCAGACTTTTTCGTTGAAGCGTTCTCTTTGCACGATCTCGATATTCGTAATTTTATCCTGGTATCTCAATCGCAATCTACCGCTATAGAATTTTGTTTCTCTCTCTCTCCTGTCTGCGTATGATGCATGGTGGAAAGTGAAAGAAAGCACTGTAGAACACGAAGTTGGCAGATCCCACGGAAGAACGCTCAGAGGATTGAAGCAGCATGATCAAGTAAATCTTTCTTTCTGTCCAATCATATCAAGAAGCGCCCAGGCCCTCCGCAGTGCTTGTATTGAGTCCCATATCCCAGCTGCAACGAAAATGGATCCGGCCAATCTCTTCCTCATTCATCATCTCTATGGAACGGGTAGCTAGATGCATCCTCAAACGTTCCCGGTCGATCGAAAGACCAGATTCTCCTCCTCTCGGCCCAAATACCATTTTTGCGATAGGCCAATTCCCTCCTCTCTGCCTTCATCTTCTCCAAATCCTTCTCCGCCTTCCTCTCTTCCAATTCCTTCTCCATCCTCTCTATCTCTCCAACTACCCATCTTTTTTTCTCCGTGACCTCTTCCAACTCTGACTGCAGCTCCACAAGGCGCATCTTCTGTTCTGGAGTTCGGCGCGCGTTGGCCTCTGCCTTCGCTTTTTCTTTCTCAAACTCGTCGAGGTCCGGGAGCTCGAACCCGGCCGCGCGAAATTCTCCCATGATCTATAGATGTGCCTGTTAGATATGGACTCGTGAACATGAAATGGGATCATTGCCTGCCTTACCTTTCGACGGCAGGAGGCGGCGTACTCCTTATTTACCCTCGCTTCAGCCCTCTTTCTCTTCAAAGCCTGGCGGAGCTTTGTGTCAACTTGCCCCGGACGAATCGAGTTTGACGGGAGGCTCTTACTTTCTTGCTGAGATGCTGTTGTTGCTGTTGCGTTGACTGCTCTTGTTCCAGCGGGAGAGGAAGGGCCGAGGAGGAGTGAGAGTGGTGATGAGGAGGGAAGGATGCATTACGACTGCCCGGAACAGCTGTGCTGGAGTTGTATGCGTGAGGAGGGGTCGCGATGGCGTCGCCGGAGGTGACCTTGAGAAGGGAAGGCAGCCATCGCCCGGAAACGGAGGGCAGTACAGAGGAATCGGGGCGCGAGGCGATGAGTGGCTTGCTATCCTCCATGTCTGCACCTTTTAGTCTTTGAACCTTTAATGCTGCCAGGCAAACGTAGATAGAAGGGAGCATCATTACTCTCAGTCATGTTGGCGGTTCGCATGAAGAAGAGAAGGCGAACAGCGCCGCCTCTCGTGGGAATTAAAAAGTAACTTATCACCTTAGGGAAGGTGAAGAAGTTGTGACGTTGGCAAGGTTGTGTGTCACGCGGCAAAATGGGAAATGGCCGGGAGAGTTGCGGGAAAATCGCGACGAAACAGCATCCATCGTGCCTTCCTGGTGTGGAAGCATGCCTCTAAGGAGAAGTCACGGGACGCCGCCAAGGACATACAATCACAGCATTGGGCATACGGACTCAGAGGACACAGCAAACTTGGGCCCACGCGTGTGTGCTCTGATAGTAGGTTAAGGAGCTTCTCCTTTAGAAGTTGAAGCTGAACTGACATTTCCATGTGGTCTCCTGGAAAAGAACAACGTCTCTGCGAGGGGCATAGTGGGCACAAGATTTTGTGGGGGAGACTTTTCCCGTCAAAAATCCTTCTACTCTCGGGCTCAAATGGAAGCTCATCGCATCGCTCTACTTCCCCGAAATAGGTACGCGACGTCATTGGAGTTGATGAAAGGGGGAGTCGCCAAGTACTTGACGGTTTTGAACTTCAATTCCTAGGTATGAATCAAAGACTTCAGCGACATCGATTCCAGTCTTCTCAACAAAGCAAATATCACTTTCCACCCGTTACCGAACTGCAGTTGCTGACAGCTGAGGTGCATAGGGGAGATTGTTGTCGAAATGCCCCCCAAAGCTCCGACCATACTACAGCCAGCCGACATTTCGACCCAGCGACTAACGAGACCGAGCTCTACGAGAGAGACTGGCCGCAAGGAAAATGGGGAAGAAGAATGCATCGGGATCATGCCGTGATATCAAGCGTCTGCAGGTTCGTGAAATGTTTTCCAGAGGGAAGTATGAGAGACTTGGAACTCGTCGGCCTGCCTGAATAGGGGGCATTTTTGATCTCGAAAACGAACAGTCGGCCACTGGAGACCTAGGTAATGGTACTGTTATTCTGCCGACACATCAAACGTTAAGATGGTCTTAGTCTTCACAAAAGAGGAACCCTGGCGGTGCTTGGGGAGTCTGGAGTTGGAAAGGGGTCGATAGAACGAGACGAAGATGTTGTTTTGATCCTAATCCAAATTTGAAGCTTGGTCAATCATCGTAAAATCATTCTTCGGAACAATCAATTGAAGAGCCGTCCGTTGTTATTCCGAGTTTGAGCAATGCAGTGCCATCAAGGATCATACTTCGGCCCCGTCTCTGCCGTCGGCCTCGAAGGGGCGGGTCGGAGCCGAGTACGCTTAGTCATTGTGGTACGCCGCCCTGGTGGCCCCCACAGGAACGGATCGGCCAACGTCCGATGGTCCCTCCAAGGTCATCTGTGGGGAGCATCGATACGTACCTAAGTGTGATAGCTCGCAACTCTCTCCCTTGAAGTTCGTTTCATTCTATATCAAGCTACCTATTCTGTCAGCAAAAGGCACCTAGTGAAGTACTGCTTGTTTCCTCCCGTCTGGACTCCCAACAAGCCTCCCCAGTACACTTTAGGCCTCCCAAGGTAGGCACAGTCATCGCAGTTCGACTCTACCTCACCCTCAGCTCCCCCCTTGTCCTGCGCTGTGCGCGCCTTCGCCAGGTTGAGTCACTCAACACTGCCTCTGCAGTCATCAGATTGAGGCTGATACTGCCATTCACACTGCCTGAGCCCGTTGAACCGGTCTACCAGCTTTGATGCCGAAGAAGCACCATACCGACCTTACCAAACTCAAAAGCAGCAGTAGCCATGCTTCGTCTTCCAGAGATTCTCCATCTTCTTCCTCCGTCACACCCTCTAGAACAGTCAGTGAGCGACTCGAACAACTCCGCCGCGAGCAAAATCCGCGCCCCTCAATCGAAGCACGAAACGAGATCGCCACCCTAGTCTCCCAGAAGACTGTACCTCCAGATCTCAGACGCCTCTTGTCCATACCAGAAACAGCACCACCACCGCCGAAAAGAGGAATGTTCAGGGTTAGAGACAGACCGCCACCTGGGCCTGCCGCTCCGGCAAGCTGGCTGATGAGCAGCAAGCATGCGCCTCGAAATCATAAAGGAAAGAGTCCGCAAAGAAGTACAAGGAAGCGCCCGGAGAAGTTCAATCGGCTGTCGTACATGGAGTGTGGAATAGGTCTGCCAGAGAGCCTTGTACACCAGGTTTTGAAGACAATGGCTCGACATTGGGAAAACTTGATGGAATCAGAGGTCTATAATTTGGCTGCGCTCCCGCCGTCTTTGAAGAGCATGTTGATCAGTTTTCTGATACTATACGGGCCGGACGATATTTCCGTAAACACGCTGAAAGTTCTGTTTTTCACGGATGCAGAACTTCCTGGGGCAACGGGAACTGAAGGTCTGAAAAGACTGGATCTTTCCACGCTCACTGGACCGAATCTTACCATAGCCGACTTGAATAGATATTTTGCAAGCCCACGAACGGATGCTGGTCTCGACGTACTCAGTAGGCTTCGCTTGGACGATTCCCAGTCTGCGACAAAAACGAGTTCGAATAGGGACAGTTCCAAGACCTTTGTGTCTACTCAACTGTCTGAGAAATTAGCAGTTGGAGAGCCTCAGAAAAGTTTGTCGAGTACTGCTCAAGGGAGCATTACAGATGACGATCTGGCTGATGACTGGGAGACTGCAGCAGACGCCTTGAGTGGGATGTCCCTTCACACTCCTTTTCAAAAATCCCGTTTTCTCCATTTGACACATCTGTCTCTCGCGGACCCATCGCCGACAGTATCCTGGAAAGAGCTTCTAACATTCTCGAGCCATCTTGCAACATTGACCCATCTCTCCCTCGCCAACTGGCCCATTCCGACTTTGACGCCCAACTCCACCACCGCCTATGTAGTAGCAAAAACCGGTGTCATCGCTTCAGGAGGAAGAGACTACTACTCCGAGCTCGATGGACACTGGCACGAGGCGGCCAACATCCTCCGCCGCTTCTCGAACAACACGTATTGCCTTCAACACCTCGACCTGGAGGGATGTGGGGCTTGGCTTCCGGCGCTGGACTTCTCACCCCCAGTGGAGCAAGGTGCAGCATCCGGCCCCTCGGAGTGGACAGCAGATGAAATTCCGAGAAGCAGCCCAGATCTAGATACTGAAGAGGGAAACTCTGACCGAAAACGTTCCCCAATCACAACTGGGATCGATTGGAATGGATCTTGGTCTCAAATCACCTATCTCAACGTCGCCCAAGGCTGGATCCCCCAAGATACAGGCGTCATCGCCTCTCTGCCCGCCAACCGCATCGCCTGGGAACTCCTCGGCGAGTTGCGCTCACAGAGAGAGAAAGAAGCCCAATCACCGACTGTTTCCAAGATCTCTCTGTCCAAAAGGAAAGAGAATCCGCCGAGTCTGATTAGTGTGAACGTGTGGTTTAAGAAGGAGAAAGAGGCGAGGAGGCTGGCGGCGAGTATTAGAGCCAGGAGAAGCGAGGCTGGTGGCGTGTATTGTAAAGTGGATCATGGGTGGGAGGTTGGGGTTGGGAGTTTTAGGGAAGGTGCTGGGGCTGTTGGGGATTAGAACGGTGATAATAGCCAGGAGGTTGACCAGTAGACTGATGCTAGCTAGATAGCTTATTCGTCTGTTGGTGTGATGATAATAAAGTTGATGTATGCCAAAAGATTGAGTGCTGTGCATAGGCTGTCATGGTTGGCTATTTCAGGTCATATTTGCACAATCATTTTGTGACATTTTCAGAAGCATCCAGAGCCGTCAAAAAAAAGTTTTGCAATCCTCAATATTCAGGGGCTGGGTATGTCCTAAAACAAGTGTACGGAACTATCCACCTATCTCAGGCACTTCTGACAAACAGTAAATGTAACATTAAGTCCACTTTACCTCCAATGGATTACTGAGACAACCGAGACCCGGTACTAAACTCGACGTCGACAATTCAATGCGTGACAATCAAAAAGCATTAAACCAACCATGCGTCTTCGGGGAAAAAAGACCTCCTGCAGAAACAAAGTTCAGTCCCAAAGTGCAATGACAATACAAAAACCAGTAAGCCAACAATGCGCCACAGAAACAAAAGTCCTCCAACAAATGGCAGATTTCCACTCCAACATTGTACAACTAATCCCACAACTTGACTCCGCCAGCGAAGAGCATACACACTATTTCTCTCTTTCTGTACACTGCCACGCTTACATTATTGGACAAGCTCCTCAGCCTCCATCTCTTCATATACATTGATTGCCCTTCTCATGACCAAAAACCCAACATGATACAATTATGTGGACAGAACAGCTCCATTGACATAGCGAAAGACTGAAAACCTCCAAAAAGAAAAACTCCCAATAAACTGCAACAGTTGTACAAAAAGAGAGATCGGGAGATAAATCGCAAGATGAATGGGAAAGATGAACGCATTACTCTAGCAGAGTCCAATACTCTGCTCTTTGATCCTGTGTGTCTTCTGCAGCGTCATGGCTTCCCCATGCATCATCCCCTGAAGGTAACACTCACCAATGAGGCGATAGTGGTTACCCTTCGGCCTTAGGACATAGGGTGTTTTGCCGCCGTAGAGGATCCAAATCTGATCATTGGGGAGAAGCGAGGCAGGCCCGAGACCCATAGACCTTCCGGCGGTGGTGAAAAGCCTCCTGTAACAAGCAACGGAATGGCATGTATGTTCAAACTCGGAACACATGTGCCGAGCAATCTCGTGGCCAGCAGTGTCTTGCGAGCTGCTATTGTTGCCGGGGAGAGTGTTTGCTCGGACGATTTCTGGGCAGATGCTTTGCAGCATGGTCATTGTGTTCCCGATTGTCTTGTCTGGAGACTCGGCGTTTCTGAGCATGCTCTGTGCGTATGTTGCGGCAGTGGTGCGGAGTTCCTGGCCGGTCCAGCCTCTGTTGTGGAAGAGGCTTCGGCCAGTCACAGACTTGTCGGTCAAGTATCCGGCTGTCATACACAAGGCGTAGGTGGTCCAGAGGTCCATTTGTCCAGGCTTGACCGTCTGTCTCGCAAGATTGACGAGTAGTGTCCAGAAAGCGACCACGTCCGGAGGTGTTTCATTGTTTTGCGAGAAATGTCTCTCGAACATAGCAGACTCCATTGATTTGACGGACCCGATCTGGAAGCCAGTGACGGGCAGGATATGGTTCACCGGAGGGCGGTATGTGTGTTTGGAATGACCGCTCGCAGTGAAGAAGATGCTCAGATGGTTGCGATATGCCCGTTTCTTGTCCCATTGCGGAACCCAGGAAGGGAAGAAAGACTCATGCGGATCATTAGTGTAACCAGCGTTTGCGAAAATGTCAAGCTCGGAAGACACCCTCAGCGTGTACTTCACTACATCTTCGTACACGTGTAGAGTGGTCTTCTCGTAGTCTGGCCTTATCTCCTCAGGTAAATGCTCATTCTTCCAGGTTCCGTCTTGAACAATCGCGAAGACTTTGTCTCGGGGGTCGCCTGCCTCAAAATTTTCGTAGTTCCTCAATAGGCGCAAAATGCTATAGTTCTCTACTCCTCGTCGCCGGATCCAGCAAGCGGTGCGCAATTGGCTGCAGATGGGTCTGCACCCGAATTCCACACCTTGGGACCACTCGGCCATCAGCCACTCAGCAGCGAGAGCGAGACAGTCATAATTCACACTCCTTGCGCCGCACACAGCAATTGCGGTTCTGCTAGACTGAACTTCACGTACAACCCAGGTCCGCTCGAACCATGGCCGATTGTATATGTTTTGCAGATCTCGCCAATGATGCGACCGCCGCAATGGGAGTTGGCGGAGAGCGGTGGCGTGGTCTGGTGTGGTTGATGAGTGCTGTCTGAATGGATGTGCTACTCTCTGCTGGGATTTGGCTCGGGTGCCCATCTGGGATGGATCGAAATCCACAAATTCAGTTGCAATTACTCTCAAGTCTTTGGTCTGGGCAATCGTATTGAACTTCAACAAAGAGGTAAGCCAAAAATACTACAACCATAAAGATGTGTTCTAGAAATACTTACGTTGATGCCGAGAGCCCTACAAATTGTCTTGGTGATGATTTCAGCAAGACTGAAAGCTGATTGAGTGATTTCGTCTTCCTCGCCCAGCCAGACAATGGTTTGCGAGGCATTCCGGTAGATGTTGGTCATGTTACTGACTTGGACGCTCTTCTCATGTTTGTCATTTTGATTGATGCACACGGCATCTGCCCAGAGCACTCGGACCTTATCAGGTTGTCGCAGTTGACGAAGTGCTTGCACCAAATTCAATGTAACAGAAATTTCTTTTCCATCACAATTGATGGATGTTGGATTTGGTGGAAATCCCCAAGTATAAGATATGGCTTCGTATGGCTTTGCGTCCCTGATCTTGGTGGTCTCAAGAGAACATCTGATGGGCTCGTCGCTCCGTCCTGGATGCAGCAGCAATAGTCGTGTCCAATCGGAAGAAGGCAAAGGTTTCAGGTCGAATGATCCAATGCGAGTACTGCAATTTTGTTTAGCGCAAATAACTCGAAGTACGCTGAATCAAGGGGATATTACATTGGTTTTTGGGACTTCGTAGGTTTGTCGCTCTTAGACCGAATCCCACGGAACAGAGACTGAGAAGGAGCCATGAGGAGACTTTCTGTTGGGCAATATGCAATGCGAAACACTCTAGTTAGAAAGGATATGAAAAAAAGGGGCAGGACCGAATAAGATCTGTGAAAAGGAGTAGCGGAGCAGTTTTCGCGACCTGCACGTAAACGAAGAGTCAGTTAGCTGTTTTTGAATCGGAGTATGCAAATGAAAAGATACTATGTCCTAATGATGGATATGTAGGAATGCTTCGTGATGCCATGTCTATTACGCGCCGAGATACGCGCTCGCTTGCTGTGCCGCAATAAACCATCATGCAGACGAAACCCCACTAACAGATCAATTGGGAGTATTTCTAAGAATAACATATTATACAATATCCGCGTTGAAACTTGAAACAGATGCGAAACTCAAACAGTTGAAGAGACTCATAAGCGCTGGGGGTTGGAGATTCCGCAGCGCTAAGAAATGCAGTGCCTTTGAAAGCAGGCTGATCTTTGTGAAATGCCTTCCAAGTCCCGCTCAGGATGGGGAAGCCAAGCCAGATAAGGACCGATCCAATGAGCGAGATGCGGAGAGAGAGTGTAGAGTACCTTGATCATAATCTTCATAGGTGAGGTTAGAAAAGTGCCACACATGTAGGTATATTCCCTTTGATCCCTCAACCAATTCAGTGCCCATGTTTTACGCCTGACCATCGGATTCAAGCCGACTAGTACAAAGCAGCCTTGAGGGTGTCCGCTAGAGCCTGCTCCAATATTGACTCGAGATCAAATGATCAATTCAATCATAAAATCACGCAGCGTGAAGAGCTGTCTTTCTGCTTGCGTTTAGACCTTTGGCTTCCTCTATACGTCCCTTGCCATGATTTAGGAGGGTTCTTGTCGGAATCCCCGACAAATTTGTCGCGTTCCTTGCCAATTATTTGCCGACAAAGGTCACGGAAGACCTCATCCACATTTTGCCGCCGTCGGGCGCTCGTCTCGTAATATGGAACATTTCCCCAATTCTGCGAGACGCCGAACGCACGTAGGCGCGTCACTCTTCGGTTGTCTTCTAGATCGCATTTGTTGCCGACCAAAACTATGGGTACGGTGGGGTCCCCTTTTATGCGAATGATTTGAGAGCGGAGGTCTTCGAGTTCGGCGAGGGATGATGGTGACGTTATGCTGAATACAAGGAGGAAGCCTTGCCCAGTCTTCATGTACAGTTCTCTGTGGCGGCAGGTCAATGACGGTTCGCATGTTTCGCATATAGGGTGTAGGATATCTACCTCATAGCAGCTTGAATAGACTAGTCAGCAAAGCGCGTATTTGTTACATGGCGGGTACTTACTGAACTGCTCTGTTCCAGCAGTGTCCAGGATCTCGAGTACGACATGTCGTTTCTGTTCCAATTTTAATTTCTGCCTCTTACTTAGTGTTCAAAAAAGTTCTTACGTCGACTTCCAGGGTCTTTCGGTATGAGTCCTCGATGGTGGGATCGTAGCTCTCAATCCATACGTTTTGTACGAATTGTGCTTTGGAGAGTCAGCGCAACTGCGTCGGGGATTTTGTATTCGTATAAATTCAGAGAGACATACCAGTGAGACAACTTTTGCCAACTCCACCTACAACCACACTGTTAGTCTGTCCCGGGAAAGAGGCACCAGCGCAGGAGCTGTCTTACCAGCTCCAAGTACGACGACATTATACTCTCTGGCAATGTGACTGTCAGTCTGTGGTCGTCAGAAATGTGCCGAGCTGGGTCACTCACCTAAGAGGCATCTCGTGCTCCCTCTGCGACGCCGAAGAGCGCAACAGCGAGGGCCATGCAGTTCAATGCCGTGGATACTTCAAGCTGGACGTAGCCCTGGCGGTCTGGTGGCGAATTGAAGAGCGACGAAGTCAGAACAGGCGTTGACAGGCTGGATGCAGAGGTCGACGGCGTGTGAACCACGGAAGAATCGACTGCTAGACTCTAGGCTGCTAGTTCTAGCGGACGCGTCGTGGTGTCGGGATGGCTTCAGACCAACGGTCTCGCAGCTGCTGGAGGTCCGCCATATGTTAGATTGCGAGTAGTCACATTGGTCGCCATGGCCGAGAGTCTCAGGGGGGAGTTTTGGTGGTGGGAGTCGCTCAATTGGATTATGCGTCTTACCTGATTTTCGTGAAGCTGGCCTGCCTGGCTGAACCGTTGCGCTTATCGATTGCGCACCACCAAGCGACACGGCCAATAACGTGGGCAAAGACGTCCAAGATGCGAACGATGCGAACGACGCCGACGGAACCAGAGCTTAAAGGAGCTTTTCTGCAGGGCCGGAGGAGCAGAAACCTCTCCAGCGAGCGTCAAGGCCAGCTGGGGTGCGGCGCACGATTTATAGCGGCGCCCTTGAATCTTCACCATCAGACCATCCCCATTTTTGCTAGGGAGTCGTGGGAGTTAGCAGGCAAGGACATGCAGCGGCCGCTCACAAAGCCTGAAGCCTGACATATGGCCCGCTTCTGCGCTGCGCTGCTCATGCTGCGTCAGGGTTGGGTTAGTCGCCGGCGCAAGTTTGGCTCCAGGGCGATACGTAGCCGTCGGTTGCTGTCGTTCACTCCTCGACAGGACTGTTCTGCTGTCGGATTGCTTGCTACGCGCATGTTGGCAGCTTGGGGGAACTCGACAGACTGCGGGCAAGCATCTGCCTGCAGCAGTGCGCTGGACCTGGTGGAGCTTTCTCCGTCCCTCGAATCCCTCGATGGTGCTCCTCATTTAAGGTTAAACTGCCCTTTTGAGCCGATCCAGCGTGCAGCTGTGGTGTTGATTCGCCGTCGGCAAGCTTGGAGGTACAGTAGTCACGGTGAATATTATGCAATCAGCGCAGCCGAAGACAATGTTGATTTTTCCCTTGGCCAGTAGAGCTGGAGATTTAACGAAAATGCAGCTACATCGTCCGGAAACGTCAACCTTCTTGACGCGCAGCAGATCTACCTACTATTGCTCCCGGGAGCATGGGAAGAAATTCCGGCCGTCGACGCAGCTTCTGTGGGCGTCGTCGCCAAGGTCCCATGCCCGGGTATCTGGATATATATGCTGGATCTAATCGAGCTTGCAGACACAAGTGACAAGAACACGGGGGTCTTCAGACAGGCGAGAGCCACCATCGATCTGGGCCAACACTGCCTGCAGCGTGCGGACGTTGGCTGCCGTTCATTCGATCCGGCGGTTATGTTTTCTTTGCGAGACGACCTTTGAAGGATGAGACACCACGGCTGGTCGAGCATCTTCTGTGGGCGATGGATGAACGTTCCCCTGGACTTTTGACCTTCGGTATGCAAGCCGGGCAAGACAATTGACCGCTTCTGCTGTTGCGGACTGCTTCTGGACATGCAGCAGCGAAGAATTTCGGGAGACTCGAGAAAGAAAATTGATCGCGGCCGTGTGACATGGAATTGCAAGCTTCCGTAGTCACTTTTGAAAAGAGAAGTCAGGTATGTGGGACTCGATAAAATGATACATCTGCCCGTTGCCCGATTCCGATGGTACCATGTTGGTCAAGCATATCAAGCTGCGCATTGAAAATGCGAACATGCTAATGCTTACGCTGAGGACCGCCATCAATTGTTTGCTTCTTATTCCTGACTGCCCGCATGAGCGAATGGCAACGTGACACTGGCGCTATTGCAAATATTATATATGCAGTGCTCGTGGCCGCGGCGCCGCGCAGAAGCAAGCAACAGGACAGCGGACAGGCAATTATCTTCGGTCCGTTTGCAGACTCTTGGATGAAATATGCGTCTGTAGCTCGACGCACTCACCTGAGTAGTAGTCGTGCTTGAAGACCGTGACGAGGGAAGCCACCGAGACTTATCTTACGATTTATGACATTGCATTGTGGGAGTGGGTCTTTTGCAGCGATCAGCAAAAGACGAGCTCGTCATATGGACAAGTCTGAGAGGAACTTTTTCTACACAAGATGACATGGCTGGCGTGGTTTCTCTGAGGCAAGACGAGCTGTCGTGGAGGAACCTCGAGGATAGTGTATTAGCGGAATTGTGGTCGTGGAGGTTGAGTTGTTTGGGACAGAGGCTGAGTCCCGCCCGGCGGAGCAGCGGAGCGGAATTGGTGAAGCGGAAAGCCAAGCTCTAAGCTTCCCGTCAAAGCCTTGGCGCTCTCCGCCTGCCTTTACGTACCCACCTCCAGCCAGTTTGGAGACCGACGACAGAGCGCAGTAAACAATGCTTTTACGCGCATTATTGCTCCCGACTACGGCGCTACTCATCCCTTCTGTCTCCTCAATCTTCCTCGATGATGCGTACAAAGTCGATTACCATCATGCGCTGCTAGGCTTTCCTCAGGAACAGAGCACCTTCTTCCACCCCCCATTCGCCGGCTCGAAGGCTTCGCTCGTGTACACACTTTCGGAGAAGTCTGTTCTTGGCGCGATCAATCCGAAAGATGGATCACTGGTGTGGCGGCAGAAATTAAACGGCAATGCGACGGAAGCTGCGTTAAGAGCGGGAGAAGGACAAGACGTGGTTGTGAGCGGGAGCGGCGCGGAGGTCTCTGCGTGGAGCTCCTCGGATGGCCGGCTGTCTTGGACAAACAACTTTGGAGACGAAGCCGTGAAAGATGTGGAAATACTGGAGTTACAAGACCCCAAAGCTGTCGCTGGAGTGAAGGACGTAATCGTTCTCTCAAGCGGAAATCAGCCTGTGGTACGGAGATTGGCCGGGGGCTCAGGGGAGGCTATATGGACTTTCATCGATGACAGGTAACAAGGACAATCTGAATCAAAATGGTTATTGCTGACTGTTTCTAGCGGAGACATCCCACTGCAGGTCTCTGCTTCGGCCACACATATCTTTTATGTTTCGTTGTACAGTTCCATGATGGGAAGCGTTAATACCAGAGTCACCACTCTTGATCCCGTCACTGGCCAGAGATTGGAAGTTGCTTCGCTCAGCACCGCGAGCGAAGTCACAGGACCCAACGATATCTTGTATGTCGGCGTCAATTCTGCCGTACCCATTGTGGCCTGGAGTGACGAGAAGCGTACCGTCCTCAAAATGGGAATTCTAGGAACCAGCAGCTTGTCTGTAAATACAATCGAGAATGACCGGGAAGACAAGGTCGAAAAAATCACTTTCCATGCACCGCATCGGATCAACGCAATGTCCCATTTTCTTGTCCACTTTCAGGGATCAAAGACAAACTGGGCCGAAGTCTACCATATCAATCTGCAGACGTCCAAGATCACAAAGGCATATACGCTTCCGAGGATATCGGGATCCAGTGCATTTTCTGTCAGCACTTCCGATGCCAACGTGTACTTCACCAGAATCACCGATGAGGAAATGGTGATCGTTTCGTCAGCATCGCATGGTATCCTTGCCAGATGGCCCATTACGGACTCGGCCGAGTCTTCGAAATTTGGAGACGCTCACCCCGTGAGCGCAGTGTCCGAGGTCATACCTAGATCAGGTTCGGCATATGCAGTCAGAGCCGCAGTACTTCTTTCCAACGGAGACTGGAGTTTGATCAGAAATGGCGAAAAAGATTGGACAAGGCACGAAGCTTTAGCAGGAGTGACAAAGGCAGTATTCGCCCGCCAAAGTGGAATGGATGGCTTGACGCAAGAGCTCGAAATTGAAAGCCACGCTAACATCGCAAGTGCTTACATTCATAGAATAAAGCGTCACATTAAAGACTTGCAGCACCTCCCAAGCTGGTTGCAGAACTTGCCTAAGCGCATTTTGGACAACTTCCTTCCAGGTGGATCAAGCGAATCTGCAGAGGGCATCCAATCTGATAAGTTTGGCTTCCATCAGCTTGTTGTTACACTCAGCGAGAATGGCCTTCTGTCCGCTCTGGATGCTGGAAATGCCGGACGCGTTGTTTGGAGCACCGCAATTGCCAAGGGAGACCCCGAAGATACCTTCGAGGTCCTACGCAGCAATGCTGACGGTACTGTCACCGTGTCCTCGACTTTGGCTCATGAAGTCCACACGTTCAACGCCTCAACTGGAAAAGCTATCTCCGCTAGTGACACAGCTCCAGAATCCCCCGAAGTCCTCACAAATGTTGTGTACGATGTCATCGATGGCGTCTTGAAAGCTGGGTTGGCAACCGCTGGACAAACGATGTCTTCTGTCTGGCAATTTGCTCCAGCAAACGGCGAGCGCATCGTCAGCGTCACTGCGAGGCCAACCACCGACCCAGTTGCCTCAATCGGAAAGGTCCTGGGCGACAGGAATGTGCTCTACAAGTTCTTAAACCCCAATCTCGTCTTGATCATCACGGTAGTCGATGCATCGAGAACTGCAGCGGTTTATCTCCTCGACTCCACGTCCGGCGAGATTCTTTATTCCGAGACACATGCTCAAGTGGACACGTCCAGAAAGATCACGGGAGCTGTTTCCGAGAACTGGTTTTCTTACTCGCTGGCCTTGGATTCAACCTCGCTATCAGACAGCTCCTCTAATGGCTACCAGCTTGTGATTGCAGAACTCTACGAGTCTGCGATTGCCAACGATCGGGGTCCGCTCGGCGCTACTGAGAACTACTCCAGCATCAATCCAACATTGGAGTCGCAAAAGCCTTATGTGATTTCTCAGTCGTATCACATCTCGGAGGAGATATCTCAAATGAGGGTGACGCAAACCAAGCAGGGAATCACCTCAAAGCAGCTACTAGTTACTCTCCCAAGGTCAAATTCGGTGGTTGGAATTCCTCGCCAGGTTCTGGACCCACGCCGCCCAGTAGGCAGAGATCCCAATGCCACTGAAGTGACCGAGGGTCTTATGCGATACATGCCTGTCCTGGAGTTTGACCCGAAATGGTATCTCAATCACAGGCGTGAAGTCATCGGAGTAGAAGAAATCATCACCAGCCCGGCCAATGTTGAGAGTACCAGTCTCGTGTTCGCCTATGGCCTCGATATCTTTGGGACGAGAGTTAGCCCGAGTTTCACCTTTGATATACTTGGGAAGGACTTCAACAAACTGCAAATGTCAGCCACTGTTGTTGCATTGTTTTTTGGCGTTCTCGTGGTGGCTCCGTTGGTAAGTCGTCCATACTCTTCCCCCATTGGAACTGATCCCTAATTCTGGTTTTAGGTTCGAAGGAAGCAGATCAACAGTAGATGGCAGATGACATAGACAAAAATGATACCAGATTGTGTTTTCTTGTTCATGATTGCTTCCGGGCTCTCCTTAATTGCATTATTCGTCTGTCGGCGGTCGTCGTTCACCGTGCCACTGCCAAAATAATTGCGACGTCTTCCACGCCTCGATAATCTCATCGACAAGCAGCCCAGTACTGTGAGACGAATAAGCACACGAGTACAGTCCAATTCCTTATGTCCGTTTCCATCTCGAGTCATCTGATTCTTGAGCTTAGGAAGGACATAGCGGAAGCCCAAAGTCCTTGTACTGAACCCTTTCGGCGGGGTCTAACCCTCAGTCGCATACCCCACGTTCCAAGTGGAGCTCAGACAGACTTATTACGGTCGGCCTTAACCCTCACTCGTACAAACCACGTCCTCATTGGACCCGAGCCAAATCAATGCAAGCTCCTGGCCGATCTAACCTGCGTACCTAGGCTGTCTCCGTCGGATTGCCCGCAGGGATACGGTTACGGAATTAATCTAAAATCCGAGAGACGGGACTCTTTCCACACCCAAGCTCGAACCCTTGTGACCTCATTCATATAAGAAGCGCGCAAATGTCCTTTTAGAAATGGATCAGACAGACGCCTTCGTACATTTCGGAAGTTTCTGTACCTTTCTGACGAATTGACCTTAATCGAAATGCCTGCAGATCAGCGAAAGGTTTGTCTCTCCGTTCTGGTTTCCCTCCCAATCTCAATCCCAATCCCAATTCCACGTCGTCACAACAGCTCGGTCCATTATCCTAACGCCACAAACAGTACATCAACAAGCTCGAGGGCGCCAAAGTCCTCATCTTCGGCGGCAGCTCCGGCATCGGCTTCGGCGTCGCAGAAGCCGTCCTGGAATACGGCGCCAGCGTCACCATCTCCTCGTCCAGCCAGCAGAGAATCGACGATGCGGTCGCGAGACTGAAGAAATCGTATCCGAGCTGCGAAGGCAAGATCGTGGGATATACCTGCAATTTGGGCGACGAGGCGACCGCGGAGGAGAATATTAAGAGTGTGTTGGAGAAGGTTGGAACGGTTGATCATATCGTTTATACGGCGGGTGATGCTTTGGGGAGTAAACCGCTCTCGGAGCAGACTTTTGAGATGATCAAACAGAGGGGTGAGTTTTGCAAGCCCATATCCATCCTTACCTCTCCACTCCTCTACTCGTCGATCCCCCATGGAAACTTTATTCTAACCACCCCCCAGGCGTCGTCCGTTTCTTCTCCCCCCTCCTCCTCGCCAAACACGCCCCCTCCCACCTCTCCGCCGGCCCCCGCGCCTCCATAACCCTCACGACCGGCACAGTCGGCGAAAAGCCCATCGCAGGCTGGGGCGCCGGCGCCGCCTACGCCAGCGGCATGATCGGCATGGCCAAATCGCTCGCCCTGGATCTCAAGCCCATCCGCGTCAACGTCGTCAGCCCCGGCGCCGTCGAGACGGAGCTGTGGGACTCGATCCCGCAGCAGGCGCGTCAGAAGCTGTTTGAGCATCTTGAGAGCGCTATGTTGACGGGGAGGGTGGGGAGGGTGCAGGATGTGGTGGAGGCGTATCTTTTTGCGATGAAGGATGAGAATGCTACTGGTGGGTTGATTCAGACGAATTCGGGGGGGTTGATTGGGTGAGGGGGTTGTG
The DNA here is from genome assembly GCA_010015705.1 of Aulographum hederae CBS 113979. NCBI lineage: Eukaryota > Fungi > Ascomycota > Dothideomycetes > Aulographales > Aulographaceae > Aulographum > Aulographum hederae. The sequence continues at coordinate 657,196 of ML977147.1, forward strand.
GGGATCGTTGTGAGCTTGATCTGCGTGAGGGGAAGGCCGGTTGGAGTCTTGTTCTTGCTGCTGTCTTCGGATCTTACTGGAAGACTCGTATGCTGTATGCGAGATGGTGTCTGGGATCGCTTCTGAAGACCCATTCCAAAAGTACCAACAGGAATAAAACAGGATAAATATTTACCATGCTGTATCTCCATCCAAGGTGATTGTATCTGCAAAGTCGTCCATGTCAAACAACACAGGGTATGATCAAGTTTCAATGGCACAGGTCCAAACTTCAAGGTGGGAGAATAGTTAGATATCCTACGTATATCCATAATTGCCCGCAAAATGCATTCGAGAACGCCATCCCCTCCCTCCTTCCGACCGCAACCACGGTCCTCAATATTCGACTACTCTGTCTTCCTTGCCCTATGATACAACCCGAGGAATTTCAAGAAACCATAGCGCAAGATTGTAGGTATACATCTCTTGAAGATCCACCTTCGGAAGAGTGGGTCAAAATACCGACGCTTCCAATTTGATTACCGCTTTTGCATCTGCATCTGCCGGCTTGCAGGATCATTTAGGACTGCCATCAGCTCTCACAGTGACATCTTAATATCCCGTTGCTCCCGGTGCCTTCTCGTCCTTCCGTAGACTGATGAGCAGCTCTTTGAAGCGCTCTTTTCCAGCGACACTGCCTGCGCCCTTGCCACCTCTCAAATCCACCAGCTTGGCAATGCGTTCCCAGCTCGTTCCACCAGCAGACGTATCCTCCCTTCCAGCTAGGAACTCTTCAGCATCCTTCCTTGTCCTGGCAATTCCCTTGTCTTTCTTGTTGTTGTAGTTATCGTAAAAGTCATCAATCGCCTTTTGCGCCTCGGAGACCGTGGCGGCTTTCTTCTCCGAAGAGACTTGATCGCGATGTTGGATGGCAAGGTCGCGGCGTTCGCGCCATTCGCGGACGATTTCTGGTTCAGGCTCGTTGGAGTAGGAGGGGACAGGAGCGGAGATAGGAGCGCCGGGAAGGTATGGTTCTGTCGAGCCGGTTATTGTGCCGCCAGGTGCCATGTGCTGGAGGAGCATTCAGAGTTAGCCATTGTTATCCTGATGCATGCGCCGGATGGGATGGGTCTAGGTTGGGGCTCACCTCGTTTGTTGTGTCAATCGCTGGGAAGGAGCTCTCAAATCCAGACATCTCCTCTCCGCCCATACTTTGGTATGCATTGCCGCCGCCGCCTCCTAGTAGATCGTCGTCATCGCCGTCTTCCACAGTCGCGGCGTTGTCGTTAGGGCCTGAAAACAAATCGGCATCGTCGCCCAGGGCTGCGCGTTCTCGGTCGAGGAAGCTGGATGCGCCATCGCCTGTGGAGTCTACTAGGTCGAAGTTCGTATCGCCGCGGGTCTCGGTTTGTCCTGTTATTGAAAGGTAAGAAGAGCGCGGAGGAGAAAGGAGAGGCTATTACGGACCTGCGTCTATCTCATCGAGTGAAGGGAATCGATCGGCCATTGTGACAGAGGGCTGTGAAGGAGTTTGGCAACGATGATAGGCACGGAGAAGCAGAGGGTCGTAGGAGCAGGCAGAATATGGCAGAGGCTGTGAAGCACGCAGGTTGGAGTTGATGTGGTCGCAATGTCGATGCCGTGCCAAGACCTTGGAGCTGGACGACGGAAGTTGCCGAGCCAGCTTGAGCTCCGTGCAATTGTTTGTCCCCAACTTCTTCTTCCTCGCCTCGCCCAACAACAACACGACATCACACTCATCATCAAGCACTCTGACCTCACAACCCTACACACAAACTTTGATCTATCTGAGGATCACAGTGAGGCATATCGCAGTGCGCAGGAATTCACGGGGTTTCAGCATTTTGGGGCTGAGTCGAGGCATTTCGCATTTCGCATTCACTGTACCTACATATTAGCAGTCGTCGTGATCGTGCATAAACATGGCCTACACCCAAGAGGCCGTCAAGGCGAAGCTGTCGGCTCTCAATGAGACGCAGGAGGGCATCGTCACCGTCGCGCAGTGGATCATGTTCCACAGGTAGGCAGACCGAAGCCTTGCACTGTGGCCGAAGAAGATGAGGCTAACCACAGGAATGTGACAGGCGACACGCCGAGACGACGACCCAGATCTGGGCCGACAGACTCAAGGAGTCGAGTGCTTCGAAGCGCCTCAGCTTGATCTATCTGGCAAACGGTAAGCCAGCCGAGAGAACTACATCAAACTTCTTCAGCTCACGTGATCGCAGAGGTTGTCCAGCAGTCCAAGGTCCGCAAGAAGGACAACTTTGTCCAGGTCTTCAGCACCGTAAATACTACCCATCTCTGCACACCGTATTTGTACTCACCGCTTCTTTAAGATCATCGCCGACGCTACCATTGCTGCCTACAAGTCAGCCCCCAGCGACATCCAGCAGAAACTCCGACGTGTCGTCGAAGTCTGGCGCCAGCGATCAATCTTCGACGAAGCCATCCAGAAGTCCATCGAGACCGGACTCGACCAGCTAGACTCGAACCGCGGAGGCAAGAAGTCACTGGGTGGCGCCCTCTTCGCCGAGTCCTCTGTCCCACAAGTCTTGACTCCCCTGGTCGACCAAGCCAAAGCCGTGGGCAATGCCGAGTTCACATCGAAGCAAGCAATTGCCGCAAGCCTCAACGAGTACTCCAAGGCTGTCGGACCCAATGCTGTCATCCCATCTCCTCCCATGTACGCGGCGAAGCTATCAAACCTCTTCAAGAACCTTTCCACCGCCGAGACCGCCGTCGCCGAGTCTATCAAGTCGCGCAACAGCTTGATTGCCTCTCTGGAGTCCCTCATCACCGCTCAGCGTCAAGTCGTTGCCACGGAGGAGGCGCAGCTTGCCGACGTCAAGACCAAGCGTGTGGCCGCCGAGAAGAAGCGGAGGGAAGTCGAGGACGGCATCATGAGGGGGATGAACATGGAGGGCATCGCCGATGAGCCAGAGCGACCGGAATTCGAGAAGTTGACTCCGCCGCCAATGGACCCAGACGCGATCGAGTCCTTGACGCCCACCAACACGCCTCCTCCTCAGCCCATGCCCGCCGCCGCCGCCCCCGAACCCGTCAACGGCAATGGCAATGGCAAGCGCGCCGTCGACGAGGAGCCATCCGAGGTCAAGCAGGACTCAGACACCAAGGACCTCTCTCAACTCTCGCAGTTTGCCTCTACCACCGTCCCAGTCCCCGCACCCGCAGCTGCCGTTCCGGCAGGACCCTCCCAGCAGGATCTCCTCGCCGCCATCACCCCCGTCACGGACCCCCGCCTCGCCTCCCAATCTCTCACTCCCACGGATCCGCGTCTCGCGCAACGTGGCGAGTCCACAGACCCGCGCAAGAGGCGCCGCGTCGAGAGTGTAGATGAGCAATTTGCCCGCAGCATGGGTGGTGCCGCTGGAATGGAGGGTGTCGATGATGAGGTGGCCGCGATGTTGGGTTGAGCGGAGGATACGGCGTTAGTGAAAGATGAGAGATGAAAGATGCAGGCGGTGAAGAGGCCTTTTGCGATTTTGGGCGTTGGAGCATGCATACATGGTAGCCAAGGCACACGGTGGTTAAGGAAAAGGGCGCCAATTGATAGTATCAGTGATCTCGAACATCTCATAGCATCTTGTTCCGACCCGTTTCTGTAGAATAGTATATCAAACATATAACTCGTCGATACTTCGGTGTCCACAGACAAGCCTGCTGAAGTACTCGCATGACTGTGATAATTTGGTTAAGGCCTCACTGTTCTGTCCATGAACCCGCGAAAACACCAATGACTCACTTGGATGGATGACAGTGGGAAAAAGAACGACCGTACCCAGACGTCGGGGGTGCTCCCGACACGTCTCCAAAGCTTTCGGAGCCTTAAAAGATATCCACACTGTGTTCGTTTTTCGGTAGCCGATCGAACTTTTCGTCTTGGACGGCTGGAAATTCTACTTTGACCGCCGGCGAAGGTGGTCGCAGAATTGTCTTCTGAAAAGTATGTCTGTTGAAATGAGAAGTCTAGAAACTGGCCTTTGGGATTGAATTTCCGGTTTTGTGCTATTCTGGGATATCTTGGTGGTTTTCGAAGCGCAAGTTCGGTGAGATTTGTGTGGTGTCTATGAAACCCTGGAAGTCAAGATTGGATCCAACATATCGCTTTTTGAAGCCCCTTTTCGACGTTGAGGGCCTCTTAAGTTTCTTCCTGTGTATATCTCCGACAGCTCGTAGCCCCCTATCCTACTTGGCGAGATGTCGTCGGTTGATCTTACAATACAATTCCCCAGATAACTTCATTCTGCACAAACAGAAGTATTTTGAATAACACATTTTAGAGGGAGTATTTCGTTCTACTTCGAAGGTATTTCGTTCCTGACCACCCAAATAACATCTGTAACTGGTATAAGAATCCGTCGGATACATCAGCTTTGAAGGAAAAAACCTCGTCGTTCAGCAAAAGACTGGTATCCTAGAAACCTTCAGGAGCAGTCCAGGAGTCTCTTCCCGTTTGAAAAACTGAGGAGTGGCATCTTCATGCCTTAAAGATTGCCTCAGATTCAACTTTATATGCCAGTCCTGCGTCCGACAAATATGTGCACTCGCTGCGAAATTACTTTCTTGATTACCTTACAATTCAATGAGTTCGCCGATTTTTTTCAAATAACGACAGAATAACCTGAAAGTCAAGTTCATAGAAGATCCGTAAGACAACCCAATATAATCGCAGTGTACCCGATAGAGTACAGCTAAGACTTGAAAGTAATAGTTGTAAAAAGGAGAAGAGGTCCACAGCTCCAGGAAATGGAGTTTAAACATATTGAGTTTGTTGGCATCTTCATTCATAGAAAAAATTTGAACTCGCAAGCGCATATCGCAATCAAACCCCGTACGTACACAAAGGAGTCGGAACAGACACGTGAATGAGCGGAAATGAGAGGACGTGGAAACGAATATGGAATAATCTCGCACTGAGCACTACTCCTGGAATGACGCTACATGTAGGTATCTGGCTGGAGTGAGAAGAGAAGCGACCATCGTAAACTAAGAAAAAATTTAGAACTTCCAACAAAACCAGAACCATATAACCTTGATCCCGCCTCAGCGTGTAACCGTCAACATGAAGCTCAAGAACCGGCTCACGGCCAAATCCCCGTGGCGTGCAACATCAAAGCCCGTGTCCAAAGAAGGTACGCTGAGACAAAAGGGGACGGTTTTAAAGCCCCGAAAATATAGCGGGGTAATAGTTGAGCAGGCCGCGAGGGGGAAGAAGAAGGAGGAGGAAATGGCTTCTCATGATCTCCTTTGGCCAGATCATGTGACTGTAAAAGAGAATAGTCTACCCGCTCAACGAATTGATTTTTCGGTGTGACGGAACTGGGAGACGTACTTCACGGCAGTATGAGTGCTGGAGGTGCTGGAGGTGGGAGGGTGGGTATATTTTCTTTGAAAGTACAGGATATCGACATGAAGTACAAGAAAACGAGGAAATGTAGGTACAGCTTCCGAGTCGAGTTCGGTAGATACCTTAGCTAACACATCCTGGATATTCTTCGACACACTAAATGTATTCGTCGAGTCATCCAGTGAGCTGTCCTGGAACAATCGCTTCACCGTGGTTTGGCTTGTCCACTGGCTATCGGACTGCTGGTTCTGCGATCTTGAAAAGATTTGAAGCAGTGGTCCTCTGTACATGTCGGGTTCCAACTCGCCTTCATATCCACATAAAAACCAGGGATGAGATTGGGTCCGGGTATAGTAACTTAAGAATCAATGATTTTGAACTATAGTGATTTTGATTATAGAATACATAATCAGGAAACCCTCTCTCATTACCCATCCTCCCATACCATATGATACAACCATTACCAAGAGAGATCTAGCAGATTAGCAACCAGCAATTCCAGCCGAGCCCATCCACAGAACCAAACCCGACGCCGTCCAATGCTCGCTAAGTGTCAGACAGCCCATTAAGAGTAAGAAAATAATTTAGTGCAAGAAGACAAAAGGAATCTCAACTGCCGCCGTCCTCACATCATCTCCTTAGCCTTCTCAAGCCCCTTCTCCTCCACCTCCGCCGCAGCCTGCGCGGGATCCCTCGGCCTCGTATCAACCTCCTCCTTCTTCTCCGGCTCATTCTTAGCAGCCGGCGTCATACCCTTTCCGCCCGCCTTCGGCTTGCGCTGATACACGCGGAAGAAGTAGTACAGCGTGACGGCAAGGAAGATGTTGAACCCGACGTACGCCCACACGATGCCCCAGTTGCGCCAGCGCTCGCTGTAGTAGATATTCGAGCCCGCGAGGAACTGGTCAGCGTTGCTGAGAGCGCAGTAGCGGCAATCTTGCGTGGCGTCGGGATTTTGAAGACGGCCGGGCGCCATGGTGAGGTAGTCGGCCATGTACTCTCCACAAGTTTGATTCGCAGGGGGCGAGAAGACCGAAGTCTCGGTTTCCGAGCACACGACCTCGCGGCCGTGCAGCTGCGTGCTGGCGATGCCGCCGATCCAGTACGTGAAGGGTGAGACGCGGTACATGAAGATCCAGAAGCCGGGCAGGGCCTGTGGGCTCTGCATGACACCGCAGAAGGTGAGCGCCATGGAGAAGAGCAGGGTGACGATGGCGGCGGCGGTTTGCGCGTCGGGCAGGGCGGCGATGCACATGTGGGCGAAGGTGCTGGCGTAGATGAAGAATTGGACCGAGTAGAGGAGGACGACGACTTGGCGGACCGAGCTTTGGATGCCGACCACGGCGTAGTAGTAGGAGCCGAAGACAAGGACGCCCATGATGATTTGGTAGGGGATTTCGACGACGACGTTGGCGATGAGGAAGGCTTTCCAGGAGTAGGCCTTGCTGGGGCGCTCACGGACTTCGTAGAGGGAGCGCTGGGTTACGAAGAGGGGCATAACCTGAGCGGGAGTTAGCATATTCATGTTGCAAGTCGTGATGGTTGATTCGACATACCTGTTGGACCAAGGTGGAGAAGATAGTCGAGATCATGAACACCGAGAAAATGACGTTCTGCATGCCCTGCTGGGAAGAATTGGAATCGAAGAAAGAGAATCCTATGAACAATCCCGAGGCAATGCCCAAGACCCATTTCGAGAAGATGTAAGCAGGCATACGCCAGTACTGGGCGAAGATGCGCTGGGTCACGATGGAGAGCTGGGCCGGGAAAGGCATGGCGAACTCGGCTCCTGCGTCGGCGTCATCCTCACCAGCAACCTTTTCGCCCTTCTTCTCTTCGTGGATCCGTTCGATTTCTTGCCCAACAGCCACCCGTTCTTCGCTGCCCTTCCACGCCTCGTGCCAATCCTGTCCTTGGCCGCTGGAGCCCTTGTTGACAATTTCCAACATGAACTCGGCAGGATTTTCTTCGTCGTCGCAGTGTCTCGAGCCATGGTTTTCGAAGTAATCGATAAGAGTGCGGCTGTTTGGACCGATGGGGCCGAAATAGACGGTTTTGCCTCCCTTGGCGAGGAAGAGAAGACGGTCGAAGGCTTGGAAGAGAACAGCAGACGGCTGGTGGATGGTGCAGAGGACGGCTTGGCCGGAGTCTGCGAGTTTACGGAGGAAACTGCAGATGGCCCAGGCAGACTGCGAATCGAGACCACTGCGACTTTGTTAGGTTGAGTTCAACGACAATCGAATGGTTGTGACGTACCTCGTGGGCTCATCAAGGAACAGGAGAAGCTTTGGCTTAGCGGCAAGTTCAACTCCAATGGTAAGGAGTTTACGCTGCTCGACGTTCAATCCTTCGCCAGGCACACCGACCACTGCTTCGGCAAAATCGGACATGTTGAGCATAGTGATCACATCCTCGACATAGGCAAATTTCTCGGCTTTAGATACGGTTTTTGGTTGACGAAGCATGGCCGAGAATTGAAGACTTTCTCGGACGGTAGCGGTTTCCAAGTGAAGATCTGAGTGTAGGTTAGCATTTGACTCGTAACAGGATGGTGAGGAGCATTGGCGGAGAAAAGCGTACCTTGTTGTTGCACATAGCCAGTCTTCCTTTGAAAACTGTCGTCCAAAGACTTCCCGTTGACAAACATGGAGCCAGTGACGACACCCACAGAAGTCCTCTGAGCCAGAACGTCGAGCAGTGTCGTCTTGCCAGCGCCTGACACACCCATGAGGGCAGTTAGTGTTCCTGGCTTGACCCATCCGGAGACATTGTCAAGGAGGCGCCTGGGTCCATCCTTTGTCGGAACATCATAAGTCACGTCCCTCCAGGTAAAAATGTCCTTTTGAGGCGGGATAACGTCAACGGCTTGTTCTTCCTCTGTTGCGCCGACCTTGGAGGGAGCGCTCGCTTCTTCATCGCCGGCCTGGCCCTTGCTCTGGTTTGACTGCAAGAAGGCCGGCACATGACCGCGTCTGAAGACCAGGACCTCGGCGCTGCTAGCGGTAGACGAGTTGATCTCCACGGCAATGAAGTACATAGCCATGAATCCGAACAAGAAGCCCAAGAGGATACCGAAATTCCGCCAGACGTGCGAGTAGTAGTAGTCGTAGGACCCGGCAATGAAAGCGTCACCGCTGACGGTTTGCATTCCAGGAACTGCGCCAACAACACTGCAGATCCAGCTGTCTCCTTGCAGAGGAGTGTACGCGGGGATGATCTGGCTACAGGTGAAGTCCTTGCCATGGAACTCGTTGGCCACCAGGATTTCGAAGGCGTAGAAAATAGGATTCAGCCACCTCAACCACCCAAACCACACCTTCATGAAGGCGGGTGGGACAACGAAGCCAGTGTAAACAACCAGGATAAGGACCATGATGCCGGCTAAACTCATAGCTTGGGAGATGGTCTTGGTGATGGCAGCCAGAGTTCGGAATACGGCACTCATGACGAACATGGTGATGAAGACGATGAGGAAGTAGAGGAAGAAGGGGCCTGGATCTCGTCGAAGATTGGACAAGAAATAGAGAATGATATTGAACCCTACTGCTTGCGCGAATTTGACAGGAATGTCTGAGACGATTCCGGCAATAGCTTCAGCGGCAGGATGGTAAAAGGCAAACGAGGCATGCTTTTCCACGATCGGTCTTTGGGAGTATAGTGAATTGATTTCGTTGATTGCGCCGAGGGCATTGAGCAACACGGCGAAGAAGAGAACGGAACCTTTGGCAAAGAAACCTGCGGTGGCATCAGGGGTACCATAGAAGACGGATCCAATGATCAGGGCCATGATGATGTTGGAGATGAAAGCTGTTGCAGTTGAAGCTTTGTCGTTCCAGATACGTTGGTAGGCTCGGACAGTGCAAATTTTGATTTGCATTGGGACGCTTAGTAAAAATGGAGACTGGTTGCGCGTGTGGCTTGCTTGTGAGTCAAGTTTCTTCTCGCGGAATTGGTTGACGATGTCTCCGTTCATAGGGAACTCCTGTTCGTGGCGCTCAATGCCTTGCAACAGTTCTTGGTACTCTGGGGACTGCTTCCAGTAGTTCTCAAAATCTTCAGGAGTCCTGGGGACCCTGTCTTCCATGCCCTTGCGTGCCTGCCGTTCACTAGGGTTGGTCACGGATGTGAGGAAATCTCCGGTCGTCTGACGGGGAGGACATGACCAGCCTTGCTTTTCAAAGAATGCGCGAGCCTTCTTAGCATCACCATAGAAGATTTGTCTGCCCTCGTAAAGAACAACAGTCTTGTCAAACAGATCGTAGACAGCCTGGCTGGCTTGGTAGATGGCGACAGCGTTGGCCACTCCACCAAGGTTGGATGCAATGCGGAGGGATTCGACAAATTTGAAAGCGCTGGCGGAATCCAGACCCCTGGTGCTGTTGTCCCAGGCAGAGATGGGCGAACCTGCGATTGCCATTTCCGCAATACTCACTCGTTTCCGCTCGCCGCCACTGACGCCGCGCACGAAGTCGTCTCCCACCCTGGTATTGTAAGTGTGGGAGAGTCCGAAGATGGCCATCACCACTTGAGCAACGTGCTTGGCCCACTCGTCCCGAGTGACGTTCTTGACACGATGCGACGGAGTGCGTGCTTTGGCAGCGAACTCCAAAGTCTGCCCGGTCGTGAGGTGAGGAAAGTGACGGTCGACCTCTTGATTGTAGACGACCTCTCCCTTGAACTCTTTCATCATCTGCTTTTGTGGAATACCATTGTAGTGAATCACAGACTCTTTCTCAAGGTTGAGGCCCGTCAACTCTCCAGTCAACGACTTGAGGAAGGTGCTGCAACCAGAGCCTGGCCGTCCAAGCACGATCAGGAGCTCGCCGCTCCCGAGGTAGCCGTTGAAGTCGCGGAGAATCTGCTTGTGCTGCTTCTTGCCGAAGCTGACGAACTCGCCGAGACGGAGAGGGGCAAGGAGCATAGAACCCACAGTCTGCTGGAGCTGGAGAGCCGCTCCGGAGCCAGATACATTGAGGTTCTTGAAGACAACGCCTGCACGCTGCACCTTGATGCCTTCATCGTCGAGATTGCGCATGAACATTCGAAGCCATTTGTATAGGTCGAAATCTTTGTGCTGTGGATTAAATACTGGGTCGTCGTCTTTCAATCCATGGAGGGTGTCGACGGCCCGTAGATCCTCGCCATCACCGGCCTGAGAGATGCTGTGTCGTCGCTGGGAAATGCTGGTCGCAATGCGGGTCAATTCCCTCCGGTCTTCTTCGTTGACGGGATGGAAGCCGGTCCTGGGGTCAATAAGAGTCTCGCTGCTCTCAATGGGCACCTCATCGTCGCTGGAAGTATCGGATGAGCTCTCTGCCTCGACTTCCTCTTTTTCTTCTTGCTGTTCTGAAGTCAGGCCGTCGGGTGCGTAGGTTTCTCTGCCGGACGAGGTTCGCAAGATGCCTGAGCCTTGTTGGTCGTCACGTGGGAGAGACATGATGAACGAGGACGCCGACGCGGAGCGCCGCGGTTGAAGGTTTGAAGAGAAGGGGAGAGCCAATTGGACTTTTTGTTGAGTGAGAGAATTGGTCTGAGGAGGGAGGAGAGGTGGGAGAGGGTGTCGGAAGAAACGGCACAGGCCCCACAGATGGTTTGTTTACTTTGGAGGGTGGTGGGAGGTATGAGGGTTCGGCATCTGAACGGGGTGCGAGCGCCTCATATATTCCGTCGTCGACCTACCACGGGATGCCAGTACTAAGGTAAGTAGCAGTAGAAGTAGCGGCGGAGGATGCAGGCTGCAGCGTGCCAACACTGATGTTCACGAATGACAGTGGAGCCAAGCTTGGTGACATTCTGGGAGGTGTTTGTCGGTTGGAATTTGGTCCGACACGCTCCCAAACTTCCAGCGAGATGCGCCCCCCGGCCTACGGGAGTGGACCCTTCCGCCCAGGATTACTCCCACGTCACATCCAATTCGCACAAGGCTGAAGATTGTCTCCTCAGGCGCAGACGGCGCAGTTCGCAAAGACTCGGAGCTCTATCATGTCTTCAGCGGTAGAGGCAGATACGGCGCTGACAGTCACATTGAAGCCGATGTCCTTCTTGTGCTGCTCTCGGCATCAGCGACAAGCCTATGAGTGTTGATTTCCTCGTATAAGGTATCTCCTCTTCCCTACTGCTTACTCACTGAAACCCTAGTCGCGTCACCCTGAGAGGCAGAGACCCTCGATTTTGATGGACAGTAGAGTGTACTCCGTAGTTTTCGTCCGCAATCCGTGCCGACTGCTGCGTGTGAAACAATCGGGTTATGACGACGTTGATCCGGACGACGCAATGACTTTCAGCCCAATCACCGGCCCGTCAATGCTCGGAAACACTCGCTACCACCGAGCCGCAGCTTAGAAAGTTCCAAAAGCTTCGCCTAAAGTCGCCTTTCCATGTGGAAGCTCCACAAAACCATCCTCATCGGGCCTCTCAGGAGTCAGGGCGGGCCCCGCGGACTCTCGTTTCAACTTCTCGTCCGCGCTCACGGCTTGCGGCCGCCGGCTCGACCTCCAGGATGTTCCCGTCCTAGTCATCTATACATGATCTGTTCCTGAAGATGACTCGTGGTGCATGTCAACAAAACTAGAGCCGCTCCCGTTCTCTGCGGTAGAGGCCGTAACGGACGAATTCATCCATACAGCTCCATTTCGTCATCATCATATTCAGTTCGGATGTCGCTGGACCGTAAGGCATTGACGCGACCGCGGCCTGGTAATAGCCAGGTTCTAGCTTCCGATAGTCTCCTCTTGGTAGCGGCTTGTCGGACTATTTAGGAAGTCCACGAACTACGTCGTCAACAATTTTTTCTCTCACTCTCACACTCCCACTCTCTTCTCCTTCGAGACGTCATACCACAGTCTGGCCCAACCGCGAAGCTGCTGCATGGCGAGACCACAAGCGGGGTGGATGGCTTCTTCCAGTAACTGACTAAGGTTGCCGTAGATGACGGAAATTTCCTCTTCACTCTTCGTTGATGAAGAGAAGTAAAGCATATCAGTGCGGGACCAGGGGTAGGTCCACCTAGCTATGATTTCGCTTACGAGTCACATGACCGAGCGCCGGGATTGATATTAACACAGGGCCATAAGCGAATTGGAAGTATCTCGCATTTCGTTCCTCTCTTTCACGTGAATGCTCATCTCAAACCAATCGTGGATTTTCAGCTCCTAGACGAGTTTCTAGATCGATCCCGAAGGCAAGATTGTCGCTCCAGTTGCAGACTTGAGTAGGTTTACATTCGCCACCAAATGCATCTCTGATTGATTCAATCTCCGATCTTATCTGCTCTCAATCGATAACAGCACAGCCGCCACCTACCCCTAACTCCCGTACAGGTATAACTTCATGTTCATTCGTTTGGTATCTTCATCAAACACGTAAACATTCATCCTCTCAAACTCCATTCCCCCTTCCCCATTTCCCCCTATTCAAACCATGAAAAACACCACACCCAGCGCACCAAACACTCCCCACCGCCCTACCTCAACCCTCCACCCCGCCGACTTGGCCGTCGGACTCGGCGTCGCCGTCGCCCTCTCATACTGCTCCACAAACACCGGCGTCCCATCCCTCTCCGTCGAATTCACACTCGTCGAATTCTCCCTCACAATCGCACCCTCAAACTGCAACTGGATCCTCGCACTGACATTCCAAAACCAGCCGCCGCCTGCGCTGAACTCTTCGTCCGTTTTGATAGCCGCCGTAAGTGTGTCGACGAAGGAGGGAACTGCTGCTGACTTCCCCGGACTGCATGTCGAGGCGATAGTCCCCACGAACGCGAGTGCGTGCTCGGCCGTCATACTCGTCGAGAAGGTCGCGGTATCGCCGCCGATGTTTGAGATTTGCGCTGTGGCGCCCGTAGAGGGATAGATGGTTGCCCACGTCGCCCACCACGAGTCGTCGTCGTGGGCGATGCTGCCTGACTCGAGGTAACGCTCCTGATCGTAGGCACAGACGTCGGAGAGAGTCACGTATTGCGAGTAGGTGGGTATTTCATGCCTATGGCTGTTGCTGCCGTCCAATGAAGACGAGTTGCGCGGACGCGTTGTGTAGCGGGCCGAGATGTCGAAGATATTGTTGTCTGAGCCCCCTGAGGAGCTGTTGGCGGCCGAGACCGATGTGTCCCAATACACATGCGTCTCTTGATGCGTGCGCATGTCGTCCGTGGCGTAGTAATCATACTGTCCAAAGTAGGAGCTCCGCAGGCTGTTATCCGTGACCACGAAATCCGAACTTCGCAAATTCACCCATTTCTGCTCCATATTCAAGATCTTGTCGCCGATATAGTCGTCTGGCGGTTGATACGCTCTCAGCGCCCAGAACACAGGATTCGTATCGCTAGCATTGCCCGTAGGTCCGACGTACAGAAGCGCCGGGTACTGATAACTCTTCTGCTGATCATCTTTGTTGTCGTCGCAGCGCGGCACGTCGGCGTTGGGGTCATAGTCGATGGCCGCCGCGTCCCACGCCGAATTCGCCGTCAATTGGTGTGTTATGGTCAGCGTGCCATTGTAGTAGATCCCAGGTAGCTCGTAGAGGTTCATCCGGCCGCCTATGTTGTCGCAGATGCATTTCGCTTGTTCGCATGGTGGTGGTGGGGGAGGAGGGACGTAGCCGGAACCGCTGCTTTCGTCGTCATCGTCGTTGTCGCCGCCGCCCGATGAGCCGCTGAAGTCGAAGCCGCCGCCTCCACCGCGGCGGGCAAGGGCGCGTTGGGAGAGGTGGAGGAGGTGGAGAGAGAGCGCGAGGAAAATCGTAGCGCGCATTTTAGGCCGATACGGTTTCTTCACAATAGGAGACTCCGCGCATACCCCGAAAATGGCAACGAGAGAAGAGGAGAACCAGGAAATCGGCGCAAATAATGACTTGCCAGAAGAGACGAAAGACAGCAAAAAACGTGCCAACAGAGGGAAAGACTCCTACCTTTAGGTACAGGCACCTAGGTAGGTACTTATCGCAACCTACCGGCGCGCCTCGAATGGGGAAAAAGGCAGACCGCCCCATCGCGTGCCTCAGACCCTCTCAGCCACAGTCTCGAACCTCAACACCAGCAACAACGTGCATCGTGAGATGAAATGGGCGAGGTGGGTGACGGCGCCAAACCAATGGGTTTGGAGTATCTCGCTTGCCAAGGGAAGCCACATGGAGTGGAGGAGGCCTTGGCGATGGGGAGGAAGCTTAAAATAGGCCGGGAATGACTCGGGAGAGGGGGAGCGGAGCGGAGATGGTTTGATGGAAGGTTTGAACTTTTTAAGACGATTTGAAACACCTGACATGGATATCATATTTGTATGCAGAAGTGAAAACATTCTAGTGCAATGGCTGCGGTCGGATGGATCATGGAGATGGTGTGTTTTGAAACGCATTGAATCCTCATCTGTCATGTTGGACGAGCATCTGTCAAAGGATGAAACAGATCCAAAGACTCGTCGGGTGTTTCGACACCTTGAAAATGGATTGCATTGCCGGGCCATTTGAAAGGATTTCGCGCGTGTTGTTACTAGACGGAGAATTTTGACAGATCTATGAATGTCTCAGAGAGTTGGACGTCCGATTTCATGCCTTTTTGCATTGTACATGCATCTTTTTCGAGTTTGGAATTGTGTCTTTCAGGATTTTGGGGATGTGGGGGAAATGAACAGTGAGGCCACCTCACGTCAGCTTCTGTCATTTGGGTTTGAATTTTATATTGTCAAGGTGAGGTAAGTACCCAGGTAGCTTGATAGTCCACCTTTAGTAATCGGCCACTCGTTTTGTCAGTAAATTCGCCGTCTCCTGAGTGAAGTATAATCAAACACCCTTACAAGTCTAGTTCATACTCATGTGCCTCCGAGTCTAAAGAATTTACCCATAATGTTCCCTTCATAAAGTCCTTACACGTGCACCACATCCAAAACCTCCCTCGTACCCGTCACTGTTCAAAGCTGCCCAACACCAGTCCGAATAAAGCCTATGCTAACTCAAGACTCCGGACTCCATTCACTATACTCGCCAGCCTAAACATTCATCCAAACACTCCCTCGTCCAAGCTCTTTCCATCTCCCCAAAAATTCGAGCGAAAAAGCCGCAAAGTCAACGTGACCACATCACATTTCACCTCCACCCCTGTTGCAAATCCAACCTCGCTCCACGGCTCGAGCCTGGCACCCCGAGCCTGGTCCGATCCGAACAACCTCCCCATCCAAAGCCAGACCTTCCAAAAATCCAGGGCAATTAGCCTAGGTAGTTGTGACTTGCAAGGATGAAGACCAGGACAGGCTCCCTAGTCGCCTCGCGCGCGCTACTTCGGCTGTGGGTAAGTGGACGGCCGTAAGCTGGGCTAGCTGCGAGGGAGATTGTTTTGGGTAGGTTTAAGAGGGTTTCTGCTCCTCCGGGGGAGGGAGTGATTTGGAGGGCGGAATGAGGCGAGTCTGGAGAAGAGGGGTAGGTAGAAAAGGGTTGGGGCTGGCTGAGGAATGACTGTACGGTGATGAGGAGAGGAATTTGGGATATTACAGGGGTTGAGTTGCTTCGACTGAACAAGGTACTCCGGTCTTTGGTGCAGCGAAGAATAGACACTTTGAAGCAGACATTGGTTTTGAGAACGCGGGAGCTATACGAAGATGATAGACTTGCTAAGGGTCAGAAACGAAAAGCAAATGAAATTGGAAGAAGCGTTGGCGTAGGAAGCACCAAGCTCCGTCTCCATTTCGTCTTTCCAATTGATATCTGGGAACACTGCACGAGCTACATTTGCTGTTGATTAAAAAAAAACCTGTGCCTTTTCTCGTTGAGTAAAGTCGACCTGTCACTTTGACGGAACCAAGCCGCCCTATGCGTACCCTATTAGATTGTCTGTCGCTATACGCAAGGCATTGAGAATTGCGTACATGACTGCAGTGGAGCTTGGCTGCAGTTACAAATACGAAACAGCTAGTAAGCAGCATCGTGAAGCTTGTCCAATAAGCCTTGAATTTTGCTTCTGAGAAAAAGACTTCTTCACATGTCTCGAGATTAACTTACTGTTATGGCTTGCATTTGGTTGAATGACGTTCGATGCAGTATCTGACCCTGAGAGATGGAATACGATATCTGCAATAGCAATATTTACTTGCCCGGTCGATGAGGGATTGCTGCTAGCTTCTGAAATTTCAGAGTTGCGAAAGGGATGATAGAGGAATAGTGGCGGCGGAATTTCAGCACCGCCTTGCGAAGGATATACTGAAGTATCCCAGACCAACTTCGCCTGCCCGATGGGGATAAAGAGAGAGCCCGAACTACATCTTTGGATTTCGCGAAGAGTGTAGGCGGCGCGGCCCCTTGAAACTGTTGGAGGGTGTGCTGAAAAGCTGGATTCAGAAGTTGCTGCCGTCCCGACAAACTTCACGCGGCACAGCAGCAACCTCCAACTTCTTCAGCTCCACGATGCTCTTTATTCCTTCGATTCAGCCTTGCTGTCGTCTCCATCCATCGTTCGATGCGTCGCACGAGGTTCGGGTCGAAGCAGCATGTTGGTACTCGAAGTTAATAGAAGTGGAGCTCCTCTGGACCTCGAAAGGCAAGACGGAACGTAGGGAGGTGATGGTGCCTGGTGGAGTGGAGTAGAAAAGGTGTCTTTCTAGCAATGTACTGCTCGGATGCCGCGGACGCAAAGGTATTGCCTGCAGCTGGCCGAAGGAACATCCAACACTGCGGTCTCGCGGCTGACGGCGATAAGACGCGGCAAGCCTGTCTGTCGTATTGCGTGTATGAGGTCAGGACGAAAGTCGGCAAGCCGTGGTGAGTCAAAAAGTCAAAAGCCGATGCTTTTCATCTGGTACAACCCTAACCGGCCGGAGGATTGCTGTACCGGTACAAGATGCGACGGAGTTTATCTCTGTTGGGCGGACTGGAATGATTCCGGGGTGAACAAGCCTCAGCAAGGTAAGACGATCGTTTTTCGGAGGAATTGAACCTTGTACGCCCGAGTGTTTACTGCAGATTTGTGTACGTAGTCAAGACGGATTGAGGCTGTACACATCGTCCTCGTTGCTGCATGAAGAAATTTGGCGGTGACTGTGTGATGATACGACAAGCTGTTGCAGTGGAATTCAAATCATTCAGTAGACTCGAAGAATAATGCAGAAAGCTTCCTACGATGGTTCAAGGCCCAGGAGAGCGGCACAGCGGCTCTACGTCTAGCTTGCGTCAGGGATACTATATTTGTTGTTTAGCCCGGTAAACTCCAAGCGAGCGCATGAAGTGGACAGAGTGACGATGGATGCCCGACGGGCAACAACCATTCTAAACTGCTCAGCAACCAAAATTGCGCCACGGCCTGGTGGTCGCCGTGCTGCTTGGGTTGCTGGTCTCGAAGTCGTGACCGGTCGAGTGACCGCCAGAGTGAATCGTCACAAGGATTGTTTACTCCCGCAACTGATATTCATTCTCCCTTCCTGTCGCAGGCAACGTGACGAGAAAGGCGAGGATGGCTCATCTCATCCGCGTCTTTTTTTCCCAGGTCCCAGGGACCACTTGACAGATCTGTTGCTGCAGGGAGGAGTGAGGCTGGCGGTCAGCAAACCATCATGCTCTCTCAGCGCCAGGCTTCGCCATGGTCGATGAGGACGCAGGGCAGGGCTGACGACGCCTGGGAGCCGAGCAGCCGTCAGGCGCCAGAAGGCTTCGAGAAGAGAGGAGGAAGAGGGTCTGAGGGATTAGGTTTGGACCTAACCACCCATCCTTTAGCTAGAGTTAGAGTAGAGAGCTAAGAGTATCCACCGTCGCGGTCCTCATCCGTTCCGGCTCCGCCCCGTTGAATCCGCAAAGGTTACGTATACGTGGAGGAGGACGACGAATCCACAGATCTGACAGGACGACGACGGCACAGCCAGCAACCCACACGGCGCACGCCTGGACGGGCACAGCAAAGTGCATAAAAAGGCCAGCGACACCCGTCTCGTCTCTGCGGTACTGTGACTCTTGCCCCTGATTGTGACGATACAAGACTCTCATCTGCCCAAGTCTCGCTGCTGGCCCGCCTCTTCACCAATCGCCGTGCTGCCACCCCTCCAACTTCCAAGTGCTCCCTCGCTGGTCAGTCGTGGTCACAAGTCCGCATCTAGCATTGGCCCGTCCGTCTCCGCGTATCCCCATCTTCCCCCCAATCCCCGTACCCCCCTGGTCCTTAGCCGGCTTTTGGGTTGCGTTAGCGTTGCCTTTTACGTCGGCGTACTTCGCGTCTGGCCAGGGTTGACATCACCGTCGGGCTCTCCAAAATCAATCTAAATTCCTCCATCACCACGGCCCAACTGCCAACTTACCATATATCTACCCTGACCCTGCCGCGCAAAACAGCGGATGAAACAAGACCCTTAAATCAACTCATCTGTCGACCTTTCCACCGGACAAGCCACCAAACACAATAAATACTCCAGGCACACCAAGCCTAACATCTCCAGCCTCAGCGAACTCCAAACTTCCACAAGAAGCCTCCACCAGATTATCTGCCTCATCAACAGCTGTCTCAAGCCTCCCTCTGAACCACCACATCAACAACCATCTTCTACTTCAACAAATCCTCCTCATCTCCAACACCTCCACAATGTTCTCCTGCGTAAACTACACACGAGGCTGCCGTGGTCGCCAATCCGTCTCCGTCAGCAGCGCCTGCCGCGACTGCGTCTCGCTGAACCTGGGCACTTCTGTCTACCGATCCTCCAGCGCATCCTCGTCCTCCTCCAACACCTCAACATCCTCGGCATACTCAGCCATGACGAACTCTTTCGCATCGCTAGCCTCAGCAACCCGAACCCAGCAAAGCTGAGGCTCCCGGGACCCAAAACCAACTTTTCCTCACGATGCCCACGACCACTCTGAAATAATAATTTCGTCATGAGCGATTCAGCGCTTCCTTTCATCACACCGCCCTAGGGTTCCGGAGTCTGTTGCCTTTTTGTACCGCATTTTCATTGGGAGGAAATCTGAGCATCCTCATTGGGCACACTATCAAAGAGGTGGACATTTCCTATCCGTGTTCTTTCCATCCCACTGTACAGTATTGTCCATTGCACAGCACAGCGAGCGCAGGCGTTGGTGGAGTCATTTCACAACATTTTTTGCCACGGGACTCGGAATGTCCGAGACAGGACAGAGACAGAAGAGAGATGACATACAAGGAACAGAAGCATTGAGCAGCGCACAACCCCCTGCAGTCTGTAAGGTTAGATAGTTGCACGAGGGAAAGAAAAATGACAGAGATATCGTATCAACATTGCATCATGATTCAGACACGGCAAAGAGCGAATATCAGTAGTGAAACCATCACACCACCGACACGCGCGCGCGATCTCTCACCACCTCATTCATGCGATGACTACCTCGTGCAAGATATTGTCGCGATCGGCCAAGCAGCCACGACGCAGTGTTGACTCGACGCGCTTCTTCGTGCTGTCGCCTTTGTTTAATTTTACACCGCGTAGACTTTGGCCGTTGACTTGCCAAAAATTCAGAATGGAACGATGGAGGCGAAAGCAGGGCCCGCAAGCGCAATCACGGTGAAGGGGGATTCCCAATTCCCCATCATGCGGGCAGCAAAATAGCATCTCTCGCAAGGACAAGCCGCGGGGCTCGCTCCGACTCGGAGTCCCTGCCTTTCCCTTTGGACCCGCGATTCAAAGGAGGGAGGGAGAAAAAATAGACGAAAACTAGAGAAATAAGCCCGATGTGACAGCGCCGATCACTTGTCGTTTGACTTCGATCGCTAGGTTCGCCTATGATCGTATATTTAAGCCTGGAACGACCGGCGGGGTCATCGCAGGGTGGGGTGTGCACAAGTGTGCAAGGAACATGCGGAGTGATGTCAGTTTCCGCTGCAAAGTCTGTGTGTTTTGATTGGGTATTCCCGGGCCAAGCTTCATTTCACGCGGAGGCGAGCAGCCTCAGCGGGCGCTAAAAAGTAAGAGCCCTTTCAACTGGGCTCTGGAGATCAGCACTTAGCACGTGCTTTCGAGATGTCTGGAACGGATCCAGCAGGCCTTTTCCCTCGTGGCCCTCGGCGCCAAGTGGGGTCTGTCCATTCTAATTATCCCCAAGACTAGCTATTTCCCGAACCCGACTGGGTACAAGCAGCGTGAGTGGGTTTGGGTTAAAGCCTTGAAAGGCGCCGTGGTACATTTCGGTGATGACGAAAGGGCCATCTGCAAGTCGCGTAGCGTCAATAGAAGGTGCAGGTGCGGCAGCATAACGGATAAACTGGGAACTGCAGGTTCAGCGAAATAGGGATTTCCTTGAAATGGCATTGCGGCTCCCTGCGGCAGTTGCCACTTGCGGCTTGGCAGCAATTCGTCGCGTTGCATTTCAACTGCATATGCACTCCAGTGTTGTCGTCCTGGGATCTACGTCGTTGCGCATGAGGGTCTGAAGGAGCCGCCGTTCTTTTTAACCCAGTAGTGTCATGATGATTTGGATATATGCTGAGAAAACGAATCGATAACCGCATAAATTCCTGGGCTATCTACTCATGAATGAGTCGAGGCCATTTCAAATCACGAGCCAGTCCAAGGACTAGGCATTGCCTATATCAGACCAGACGGCAATTAGCAAGTTTGCGCGAGAGTCATGAGTATCGACGTCTTACCTCACTTGTCAAGCTTGACGAGTTCTTCTGGTGTCATGCCCTGAACGCTCGGAACCGTCCGAAGCAACAATAGCCTAGGGCGTAGTCAACGCTGGCCGAGCCCACGAGGCAATAACGTTGACGGCCCGCCCCTCGGTGTCCACCAGGCGATGATCCGAGAGAGCGGTATACTGACCGCATCAGACTTGCAAGCTATCCCATTGTGCGCTCAAGTCAGTGACTTCATTCTGCTTCCGGTCGGCGTACTTCTCTCCCGCGACCAATCCAATGCCTTCACAGCTTCCGTTTTCATCCCAAGACACCCCTAAAAGCTCTTCTAGAACCCAATGGGCCGTCAAAGTGTGAAGACTCGGCTTCACAACTTTTCCCTCTACCTCGCCGGCATCAACCATGCTCTTGCCTTTGGCCAACGCTTGGAACACGACCAATTGATCGCGCATATACTCGTCTACGCAACCTCCATGCTCAATTTCCACCATCAGTTCGTCGACCACTTGCGTCACCAGGCGTGAAATGGCGTCAGGAATGGAAACTATCTTCCTGTCGTACAAAAGATCGCGGCCGAGATGATGCCCATTGCCGCTAGTGGCCACGAGAAGAAGATAGAGTCTTTTGTCATGGCTGCTAGGGGAAAGTCGGAAGTCTAATTCGACTCCAGGTAGTTTCTGAGAGAGAGATTTCTCCAGATCTCGCCTGGTTTGCCATTCGTACGATTTCGGTGCGAGCACCGTGGCACGAACCCGCTTGATGGGTCCACGATCTTTCAATGTGAAGGCCGGAAGATGTGTTCCGGACGGGAGTGGATTGACCCTAAAAGTGATGCTGCCGACCTCTGCTCTTCCAGTGCTCCATCCTCTTGATCTCAAGTCAATTTCCACGGGCGGCAACCCAATTTTGGAAAGCGTCGGAAGTAGCACTTGTTCAATATACTCGAAAGAAGGAGATAAGGACACGTTCGTACCCCCCTTGATTGTGATGTATGTCGTCTCTGCAATCTCGGAGGAGCTCGCCTTGGAGAAGAGAATGAAGGGGAGTAGTGCTTGAAAAACAAGAAAACAGCTGCCTGGGCTCCCAATATCAATCACGGACTGCGTTGAAGACGGAGTTTCGGGGCTTCTCTGTGGCTTTCAGCATCCTGGGACCGAGTTTTGAGGCGTTACGAACCTCTAACGCCGGCGAAAACTCCAGTGTCTTGCTTTTAACCTCTCCGCCGGTTAAATCAGCCGAAGATGCTGCAGCAAGCCACCGAGCAGCGGTTAGATGTTGCAGCTTCAGACCACCTCCGCCAGATCTTTTGCCGCGTATCTCGGTGATGCGTATTGGAATTGCAGTGAGAGCGGAGACGCCCAATGCTATTCTCAGCAATTGGCCTCCCCCTTCGAGAGTGGTACCCAGAAGGTGGGTCGGGGAAGACATGTCGAGAGCAACGTAACAAAAAAGGTGATTCTTGAACTTGAATAGAATGAAGGAGTTGGAGATTGGAGAGAAAAAGGGGAACGAGAAGGCACTATGACTGGGCGCTGTGCCTCGCTGCAGCACAGCCCGCTCCGAGCACTGAAGATGACTCAAAGGTTGATTGGAGTCATGAGGTGTTGACTGGCTTCGCTAAAGGGAAACCTGTTTTCAGACAGAGGTTCAGTATACTCAACAGATGCGGTGGAAGCTGTCGTCGAAGAACGACGGTGTTACGCGTCGAGAGTAGACGCGTCGGTTCCAAGTTTTAACGAAAGACCATGGGATCAATGTTCGTAGGCCATCATTGCGCACGCAAGTTTGTAGGTAGGGTGGACAGCGGCGAGAGCATGCAAACACTCCAGAGGACCTGACAAAATGTAGACGGGATGTTGTCGTTGAAGTTGTCGTTGAAGTTGTCGTTGAAGTAAAGTTGGATTGGAGTTGTCGCGGAGGAACTTCCGTCTGGGCTTGTCTTAGTCAGCCGATATGTTCCCGATCACGTGCATGCGCTGACGGCTTTTCCACGTTCGGCCCGGTGGACTCGGGAAGGCGAGTCCTTATCAACCATCGCTACAAACAATATCCAGCATGGATGTCGCATGCCAGTGTGGCGCCGTCCGCTTCAAGACTCCACTTGAGAAACCCCTCAACCTTTACCACTGCCACTGCACCCAATGCCAGAAGCAGAGCGCGAGCGCCTTTGGAACATCCGCAATCTTTCCACCCTTCGAGCTCCCGCCTGACCTGCCCGTATCCTGCTACACTCGCCCCACCGAGAAAGGCTACACCATGAAATGCTATTTCTGCAAGAGCTGCGGCGTAAGGGTTCTACATGCGTCATCAAAAGGGACATATGTGAGCGTGAAGGCGGGTTGCATTGAGGGACTGGATTGGGCTGGCGCAAATCATATATGGACGGAAAGTGCGGTCATACCGATTCCCGAGGGCGCTGTGAGCTATCCGAAAGAGCCAACAGACTAGGAGAATATGGCACCCAGGCGAGGACAGGAGAGATTTCCAGGAGCATGACTGAAACAGAGTGCATTGAACATAACGGCCGTTACGATATCAAAGTCTGAAAGATTCGTCTGGGCGAGACAACCGGGAATGTTTTGTGTGGGGAGTTTGGTTTCGGGATCAGGTCATTCACGAAGTGACAGTAGGCATGAAGAAACAGTTCGCCCAAATTGATCCAATGAGAGAGGAATGGGAGGAGGACTGTGATAGTGGTGACTCTCCTTGAACTGGTCGGAGACTCCAGTATGGAAACTACCTACTTTCAGTACCAACACCATTTCAGGTTGCACCTCTTTTGAGCGTTATCCTTGACTTGATGTCAGATAGATAAGTATGCTATGATTGCGATCAAATCGACACAGTCCGTGTGGAATGAACATGTGACCGGATTCCCCTTTTCGCCCAACTCCTTGTACGTTGCTTACTAGCCACTGCGAGCAGCATGCATGTCATCCACAGAAAATTGCAAGTCGAGCACCCCCCTATTGGCGGGTGCTTAAGGTACACGATGAAATTTCAGACGTTAGCACTTGGATCACTTATTGCTATGGAGGCTTGATCTGTTCTCATAATTTCTTGTCATACCATGTATGAGAGAATTCGAGAAACCTTTGCTGGCCAGTCGGCCTCGAGCTTATAGCAATCCCAGTGAATCGTCAGACGCTTAAGCATTGGAACCAAGGTGGATGCGATGGTGACGTTTTGCTGTCCGTATTCCTCTTTGCTTCGTATCTTCCCCATTTCATTAACGATCTCAATGGAACATCAATGCCTTCCACGTGACCGTGAGCAAGCAGCAGGTTCGGGTTCAATTCCCGGCCAACGCAGAGCAATTTTGCCGCTTTGACCTTCTTTGATGTTTTATCGATTGGTAGGAGGTCCTCGTATGAGTTTTGCTGAAGGCCCAAAAAGATTGAGAAGTACACAGAACCCGGCTCAGAGTTTAAATAAGTAGATTAGAGAAATAAAAAAACGTAGTCTTTTCATAGAAAAGAGAGTGTTTGTTTGTATATGTCGGTAACTATTCAATGGGAATCACGTGTATTGGTTATCACAGTACCAAGCAGTGTGGCGCGAGCTAGCTCGCGCCACATCACTCTCCGTCTCCTTTGTATATACACTTCGATAGCCCCCTTGAATGAACAATCAAGACAACCAACACGAATCCAAAGACATACAGAGGCTCCACTGTCCACCATCGACAGCGGCGAGCTTTGTGTCAAGTGATTCGTGAGTGTCTAGCCACTATCTACTTCTATGCATAGAAAGGTTTCCCGACAGTATACGAGTCTTGGCTTGGCAATCTGGGATTCGGACTGGGAGACCATGCAGCAAAGTTTTTATTTTTTTTGGAATGAATGAAGACGCTCAATCCTGCTTAAAACTGCGGTCCTTCCTGAAGATAAAACTCTTTAACTTGTGAAACTTGTCCCATGAAACCAGTCGTAATAACAAATCGGAATATGCTTCGCCTGACGCTGTTCACTTCCCAGTGCTCCGGATGTGTGGGCAATCCACTGGAACTGAATTGATGCTGAGCAGGGCACATAATGTAGTTCTATCTGTGAATTCAAATGGTCATCTTGACGAAGACTTGTCCATTGCATAGCCGGACAATGTGTCGAGGCACTTTGAGCGGAGGGGCCAACCAATCCGGGGAGATTTTCGAGGTATTTGTCGTTTTTCTTTTGCCCTGCCCTACCACAGAGCAAGAAACTGATATTTTATGCACGGGAGGCGTACTCTGGTCCTTGCAGAGGTACAAAAAGTAAGGCAGGGGCGCAAAAAACAGAGATCCTGCGATCATTCGATCAAGTTCAAAAAAAGTAAAAAAAAACGTCTGCGTTGGCCGGGAATTGAACCCGAACCTATTGCTCGCTCACGTGACATGGAAGGCAATAATCCTAACCATTAGACCACCAACGCTTTAATGGTATAAGAAATTAACGTGTTTATATTCAGAATAACTAAAGGGGGGGTCTTTCGGCAGTTGGCGGGAAAACGCTCAGTTTTGCGGCGAGAACTCGGGTTTCGGGCAGAGCACGCTTACATGACTTATGACGTGTCTTCTCCAAGACTGTTGGAACAGATTTTATCTTTCAAATGCTACATATGTGTTCAAATGGACAGGTGTTCAAGATCCGGGAACCCGCACTTCGAGGGCACTTCACGCAACAAAGATCAATCTCAATTTGATAAATCCTTCGCATACTCGGTCTGAAAGGTACATCAAGGCATGTACCCAAATTTGATTGGAAGCCAAGCAATATTCGCGAAGCGCGCGCGCGCATCTGAGCCTTGGCATCAATCGGCGCTAGCCGATGGCGTTGAGACCCTGAGATCGCAGCCCGCCAATCAACGCCGACCTAGCTGCGATTGATGTCGGCTCCGAGTCGGCCCGGGCAACTTGATTGCGACACCACGCGGCGCCGTGAGTGGGGGGGGGGTGGCCGGGCACAGCAGGCCAAAGACATTGTCGGTCTTGCAAACTCTGAAGAGAATGCCATGCCATTAAATAAATGGTCTCCATTTTGAATGATCTCGGGAGTAATTCAAGAGATCTTTTTCTCGAGCACCAACGGGGAGGACGACATTATCAATCCCTCGAAGATGAAGTTCTGCACTGCGCGGGGATTGTCGAGATGCGCACAGCCAATACAACGCAGGCCTTCCCAGAATTCAATTTTCCATTCAATCCGTCCGTTCCCTCCACTGAGTATTTCCTGTTGATTCGATCTGTATACGGCGCTGCTTTCAACCCTTCCACAAATGCGCGTGGACGGTGTGCGGCGCGCAGACAATGGAGTGTGGAGCAATCAACAATTCCACTAACAACTCGAGCAAGTGATATAATTTGCGGAACGAGATCTAGCATATGTTGAGAGCTCGAAGCTCTCTACCGTCAATGTAATAATCTTTGTTTACGATAGCATAACGAAAAAGAAGAAATTAACGCCAGCACGATGAAGGAAGGGATGCTCAGACACTGTGGCTGGCTACCAGAGCCTGTCAAATACACGCCGGCTTGTGGGGATGACTCTAACCACTCAAGAAAGTAATCTATCTTGGTGATGTTCGGGAGTGATCCAGGAGCTTTTGTTTTTTTCGAGTTTTAAGAATTGGTCTTCGGTTACGATGAGAAAACGGGGTCCTTAGGGTTATTTCGACCACTATGAGATCAAGTGCGATATGATGGAACTTGAAGGCCATGTGCGTACCTACAACTCTCACCCGTCAGCAAAATGTCATTTTCCGGTCAGCCTTACCAGTCGATTCCAGGATTCCTCCGGTCAACGTCGTATCCTCGTGGAGACTGGAGCGAACTCTTGCTGACCGCCTCAATAGTTTCAGGGGCATTCGGCAGCAAACTTGCCGGACGATCTTGCACCCCTAATTGATGGATTATCTAAGTGCAAAAATGAAACTTGAAAGGGTGCAACACAGCAAGTAGACAGCAATGAACTCACAGCGTCGGAGTCGGAGCGGCCGACCAGGCAACGCTCTCGTCTGATGTACCAGCCACATGTGGACTAGCGTGCTGAGCTCCATTCCGCATCCCACCTTCTACCACAGTAGGTACCTACCTTCACCTCTCTCATCCCACTACCTCTAGTGCCTCGCCATTTCTCAACCTCGATTTTCGACGCAAGCCACCATGAACACGCATGCTCGATAAGCGAAAAGCAGATGATCCCGACCAGTGGGCATCTTCATTCTCAAGCTTGGAAAGGCTACCGCAGATGACCACACCGGACCCTTCTCAGCACACCAGCAACTGCATCACGCGTCGGCCGTAGATTAGAGCCACAAGGCTCACACTCTCCGATTACCTGTTCAGTCCATTTTCTCCCAGCCTAGACTCGTACAGCCCCCCAGCGCCCTATCAAGTCGCCCTGTTCCCCCACAGGCGGCCTCATCACGCACCCGTCCACGTCGAAAGAGGTTTGTGAACCTCTGGGAGTGCTGAGCGTTCCTGCATTTCCAGCTCTTCCCTGCCTTTGCAGGCGTTTGCATGATCAGTCCATTTCATTCTGCTCATTCGTCAGACTAGTATCTTTTTTCACATTCCTCAGGTTCCAATATTCACTACATATGTCTGACCTCTGTTCTCTTGCAATAACTTGCCCGTGAGGCAGCAGTAGCTTCCTCCCTGTCTCACATCGTGAATCATCGATAAAGTCGCCCGCAACACCCTCTACTCATCATCCCCCTCCTCCCCGCCACCCACGCGGCTCTGCACTGCATGCGCGTATGCCTGCTGGGCTGGTCATGCATAAGTATAAAGAAACATGCCATAGTCTCCCCTTCTGTTGTGCGACATAGCAAAACTCGATCATAGTACCGCGTTTCTCTTCTTCCATCTGGTACTTTGCGGCAGCCTTCTGTTGGCTCCCGTTTCATTCACCTTTTCGCTCTCTTCCATATCGGCCGGCCTCGAGCCGGGACTGCAGTCAAGCATGTCGTCGTCACCAACTTCGAGCAAGTTTTACCATACCATCACCGTCGTTCCATCATGGGTTCTTTCTGCTTCGCAATCTGCTTCGAAGGCGAAGTCTAAGCAGCGCTCTGATTCAATGTCGCCGGATCGCGAGAAACCCGCCCCAGCGCCTATGGCAAGCTCACCAAATCTCGAACCAAACACCTCAAGGCATCACCACAGGAGCCTCTCCTTTCCGCCGCATTATCAATCACTTCCCATCTCCCCAAGCACAGACAGGAAGAGCTTCAAGAATGTCCAGCAAGCTTTACCTGACATCGATGAAGACCCCATGGCCCATTTCCTCTCGCCAGTGAGTGAAGAAGACGACACCTCCTCCTTCGATGACGAAGCCATGTCTTTCTCCGCCGGCATCCTTCCATCATCCACCGACTCCACAAGCTCACGAGTGGAGGAGTTCAAAGAGAACATGGCGCAGAAATGGGCAAAGTATGTTGCTAGGCATCACATCCTACTGCACGCACTCTACCACGCTCCTGTGCACAAACCCAAAGAGTGGAACACCGGCTACTTTAATAACGCCATTCTCGAAGAGGATGAAGATGATATATCACCCATCGACTCGGCCAATATCCCACGCATCATCATCACCGCGCCATCGCCGAAGAGTGAGAACTTTCCGCGTGGTCAAACGTCGGACTCGAAGCGGAGGCACAAGAGGCCGAGTCAAACGTTATCTGGGAGAAGACACACATGGCAAGAACCGAGCGCGAACCTCTTCACCGTCTGGGAAGC
This sequence comes from Aulographum hederae CBS 113979, assembly GCA_010015705.1. Lineage (NCBI taxonomy): Eukaryota > Fungi > Ascomycota > Dothideomycetes > Aulographales > Aulographaceae > Aulographum > Aulographum hederae. The sequence continues at coordinate 685,852 of ML977147.1, forward strand.
GCCTTGCGAGAATGAGACACAAGTGGTTGATGATGAGAAAGACACGGATACACATGTCACAGCTGGGGACTATTTTGACTCGAGGCCACAACGGCGTCGGAGCGCTCGGGAGACAGATGTTTAGGCACGTGCATTGTTGGCGTTGAAAGTTGCATCTTCGAAGGATAGAACATATGCATTTGGCTGGGGTCTCCTTTTTCCTGCTCTGGGTGTAGGCTTTCTTTTTTCATATCTTCTTCGGCGTTTTGATTCTCAGCATTTCCTCTGCAAAGATTGGTCGTCTGGTTTTCGTTATTGCATATGGGTTAGGTTTGCATTAAGGATTTCGTTTAATAAGCTTACTGTGGCATTTCATAATGAGGCTTAACATATAGATTGGTTGGATGGCTTTCAGAAGCCTGCTTTCTCTTTTCCAAACAGATAATGGGTGGTTTTAACTCTATGGTTGCTCCAGGGCCTGCATAGCTATGAACGTAAAGAGTGTGGTGCAATACAAAAATCCGAACTGAATATCAAGCTTTCTCGTTGAATCGAATACCAAGCTTTCTCATTATGCTGCTATCCCAAAATTCAAAGGCGTCCTTACAATGAAGTACGAAGGTGATTCGCACACCAAAAAAACGGGTTTGGCTGGCGAACGGTTTTGCACAGTATTTTGAAATATTTTGATACACACTTCCTTCTTTTGAATCCGTTTAGTCATACTATTGCAGTTTGTGTCTACCTATATCCTCTTACTATATATACGGGCTCCTGGGTGGTCCTTTTCTTGCAAACAACAATTGCCGTGAGTATCCTCGATACCCTCATTATCTCCGAGGCCCGCTCCCCTATCTCCGAATCCCGTGCATTCATGCAACTTGCGACGGCTCTTGACCCCACCCTTCGTCGAACCTAGGTTCATGACAACAAAAGCACAACTCTTGTGTCTATCTGTCGAGCCACGTCGGTCTGCGTCGTTTATTACTACTCGTGTATTGTTCCTACTAGAACACACCTCTGCTCTTATCTAGCTGACAGAGGGCAAGAACCAACGCCTTTCTGGATACTCTTCCTCCTCAACCATCGGCCATGTCCACCCTCGGCGACAGCAAACCATTCCGGTTCCTTGATCTCCCCGCAGAAATACGAGAGTCTGTATATGGCTTCGTGCTAAAGTCCGACTATATCAAACAAGAGCTGGAAGATGGGCAAGCGGCCTACAACTTCGACCTGAAGCTCTTCCTCGTGAATCGCCAGGTGTATTACGAAGCAAGGAAGGTCTTCAGGAAAGAGAACATCTTTGTGCGGGTAGAGACGCCATGGCCGGAGGCTCAGCACCATGTCGCTGACCAAGGCAATGTCCCTCTCATCACCACGGGCGAGAGTGCGGAGAAGTTCCAGGACCACCGGTTCGGCGTACTGATTGACGCCCCCCAATACCACTTGAACTTCGTGCCAATCAAGTTCGTGGTACTTGTTCAAGACATCGAACTCTTCACCACCATGTGGTTCTACTCGGATCTAAGCCACCCTGGGCTGAACCAGCACCTACGTCTTACGCTCGAAATACGAAGGCCTTTCATCGACCCGCCAGGCGTTCCGAACAACTCTGTTCAATTCGCAGCAGAAGCACAGCCTGAAGTGCCCAATGTTGTCCAGAAGCGTTTCTTCGAGTCTTTCGGCCGAGTCAAAGAGTTGCACGAAGTCAGGGTATTTGGCGACCACAATGGGACACTGGTGAAAGCAATGAGGGACGAGATGGCGAAGCCGTCGACCTCTCCGGAAGACTGTTTGGAGGCTACCAATACTCTGAAAAAGCGAGGGAATGAAGAATTCAAAAAACAGAATTATCAGTTGGCAGAACAACTTTACTACCAAGCATTCAAAGCTATGCACATCATCATTATGGGCCGCAAAAGAGCTATTTGGGGCGATGCATATTTCGTCAAGCCACTCGAATCCGGATCTTTCGTGGGACAACAAGGCCACATGATCCGCATAATGCTCAGAGTCCAGCTCGTTTCAAACGTCATGCAAGTGTTCTGCAAACAGCAGAGATGGGAGGATGCCAGATACTGGGGGATGAGGTCGATCCAATTGATGCGCAATGCCAACGCCGCGGACGAGGAAGATGACAACGATAATGAAGTTGAGCTCGACGACGTGATCTTGAATGGGATGCCGGGCGCTGACTCCGTGGGCAAGATATATTATCGTACGGCCATTGCTTGTCGAGAACTGGATGACAAAAGTCAGGCGAGGAAGCTGTTAAAAGTGGCTATACAATATCTGCCCCATGACCCCTTGGTTCACAAGGCCCAGGCATCTGTTGCTTTGCAGCTTGGATGAACGGGCACTCAAAGTCTCAAACGAGAACAACGCTTCTATTACATCTCAAAATATTCCCATCTCCTGGTCACTTTCCCGGCCCAGAGGATCTCCACAGGTTTGTCTGCGCCTCTTGAAGGGCAGGATCTGTGTGGGAAACTACATACGATATGTTTACATCAAGGTGTTGATGTCGGGATCTACCATTTACGTATCGCGATATCGCGATCTGGTTTTGCCGCTTCTTCCTGCTTTGAGTTTCATGCATTTGGCGGGGAGTCAGGGCGTAATCATTATATGTCAGATGAATTTTCACGTCGCGTTTGAATAACATCTCTTATATCTAGAACGATTTAAAATCACAGCCATTCGATTAGTCTCTCAGTTTCCGTTGACAATACAGCTTTTGTCTCGCGTCTATCAATTGATGGGTACCTGTGTAAGTTCTCGCGTTGGATGATTGGATACCACTCAGGCTTTCATGGATTGGTGCATAAGCACCCTTCGTGCATGTCGCGTTCAGCCCCAGCTTGGGCTTGGTCACCATGAACCCCAGCCTTGCAAACCCACCCACCTGTACTTGTTCATATTGCTGTCAGTTTTCCAAAGTAAGGCTGCAGTGGAACCTTCACTCGCCTTTTGTCCATCGCCTATCTGGAACTGATACATTCAGAGTTGGTGGCCTCAATCTGCTCACAGGATGTTCTGTCCGCGATGTACTCTCTATTGCAAGGCGATGATCGAGGAGGTCGCCAACGTTGATGACCAGAACGAGAAGGCTTTCCATACATCTTACAAGGAATTGCTCCACAAGAGCAAAGAGGAACTCCAGAAATCCTCAGATGCGGGATGCTCCATATGCAGAAACATTCTGTACAGCTTGAGCGAGAAAGAGCGCAGCGTGTTGAAGTCGAACACTGGTATCACTCTGGAGTTGGCTCCTGATCAAGGAATGCCTCTTTTGAAAGCTGGATTCGAAGGTGTTGATGAACGAATCTCCCTGGCTCCGCGGATGTTTGCGATGTATCTCGGTGACACCACATCTGGTAAATCAAAATATTCGATTATTTGGTGTCCATAGGCTAATTTCGACCATTGTCCTCTAGATACTCTGTCTACAACCCTACAGAAATGTAGTCGGCCGGAGAATACCACAACTGGGTCCGATTCTAGTTTCGAGATGGCCACTATGTGGATACAGCAGTGTCTTGAAAGAGCACAGCAAATGCCCAAAGCCCGTCGCTTTCCTTCCAACCCGCGTGATAGACGTTGGGCCGTCCGATGGCTCGGGCGAACCTCTGCTGCTTGAAACCTCCGGAGCGAACGTCCCGGAGAACGAACAGCGATATCTAGCCCTCAGTCACTGTTGGGGAAAGGAAAAATTCATCGTTACCACTCAATCGACGCTAGGAGAACGATGCGAAAGAATTCCCATGTCCTCTCTACCACAAGCTTCCAAGACGCCGTGGTGGCGACAAGAAAGCTGGGCGTAAGGTACCTGTGGATCGACTCTTTGTGTATTATCCAAGACTCGAAAGAAGACTGGGAAAACGAATCCGTCAAAATGTGCGAAATATACCAGCATGCCTTGCTAACAATCACCTCTGCACATTCTTCAAATGCCTTTGGTGGTCTAATTGCGAGAAGAGACGCAATCCTGACCGTGCCGTTTGAAATCGAATTCCCCTTTCCCAGTGGCGTTCGGCGCTGTCTTTTCTCTCCCATGCCACGTAGAGAAGTGGTATGGGACACCTCGGAACTTCCGCTGTACAAACGAGGCTGGTGCCTTCAAGAGCTTGTACTCTCAGCCCGCGCCGTTATCTTCGATCCTGATGGTTTGCGGTGGAGTGCCTTACCAAGTTCAGCTCAGAGCGGAGCCCTCAGGGTGGCGGGATATCTCGCCACCATTCACGGATCAAAGAGCTCCAGAATGGGATTGCAAGCCACAACATGGACCATGAGCTGTTCGATGCGTTCGGCGAGAGCACTCAAGGGCGATCGATAGGCTGGCATCATATCGTGGAAGACTACACGAAGCGGAGCTTGACTAAAGAGTCAGATCGGCTTATAGCAATAGCTGGTATCGCAGAGGCGATGCAGAAGAGATCCCGGAATGCCTACTATGCGGGCTTGTGGGAAAATTACACCCATCTCCAGCTGTTGTGGTACGTAAGGCATTACAGAGAACCACCGCCAACGAACTTCAGTATAGTTCACGAGCCTCCCCCCTATCGTTCAGAGGTTGTAATTGCGCCGTCCTGGTCCTGGGCGTCAGTATCAGTGGCTGTAGACTACGATATCGGCGGGCTCGACCGTCCCGCCTGCGAGATCCTCAAAGTAAGAGTTGAAGGGCCCCCGCACAAACAGACAGGAACAGTGATACTGCGAGGGGACACAGGGTGCTATACATATTCAACGGCAAGAAGGCGGTTATCGAGCAAGTCGAAAAATTGGATAAATCGCGAAAATACACCTACCCGAACGCCTACGGTTTCCTCGAAGATTTCATGCACCCGGACAGAATCATCCTCGTTTCGACCAAAAACCTAAATGGCGCACCCCTATCCAAGCATTTCAAGAACGCTGGTTCCCAGACGAGTGATCGATCCAACAACGCCGATCACGTTTGTGGCTATAGCGCAGCATCCGCGAATGTTTGGGATGCCTAACCTACAGTCGAGAAGACAAACCATATACACGCTTGCTTTGGTGGCAACAGGGAAAAGGGAGATGGAATACCGACGAGTGGGCTATGCGGAGTGGAAAGATTGCGCTTGGTTCGGGTTCATGTGCGCCGAAGATCGAGAGGAGATGGAGGGGGTGTATAAGAGGCTTGGGAAGAGCTGGAATTTAGGCTCCGAGAAGATCGGGCCGCCGGAGTTGGAGAGGGGCGTTGGAGAGCATGAGCAAGTGCCGCATACGGTTGAATGTGCGCCGTTACCCGCCTTGGAGGCTTACAGGAAGAACGTGGGGATGAAGAGGGTGGTGAGTATCGTTTAGGAGAGGGTCGACAGGTACGTAGTGTAACAAGACGTCCTCAGGCATTTGGGTGACAGCACAAATCGGTTCCTCCCTTGATATCCGGCATCGAATATGCTACAGTACCCGAGTTATCGAAAATTATCCCACTCGCACCCCTTCTTAGAGAAGGTCGCCGAGATGGTGACAACCGGTCTTGCAGTTTCTAATCACAACTCGAAAGCAGAAGCGGGTTTGGGAATATACTCTGGATCTAGATACTTCAGGACGTGAAAAGCGCAGCGTTGAGCTACCTTCTAGAAGCGAGTGAGGCGGAACCTACCGTTCAACTAACGGCCGCACTCACCTAGGTATATATACTAGAAATTTCCTCGCGTTCACTTTACCTTTCTATCTTCTTCTAACATCAACAGACCTCCCGTCACGATGACATCGACTTCACACGCTTCAACCAAGGCAACACCAGCTCGAGCATCATCACCAGAGCCATTCACTAGGAGATATCCAGGATTGGTAGGGCTTGTTATCCCAATTGGACTCCTGCTCACCCGCCCCGCATTAGCCTCTAAATATATAGGTCGGATTCCTGTGGGTGCGATCGGGAATACACTTCTTGGCGGTAGCCTTGCTGTCGCCATACGTTACCAGTGGAAGCTCGAGAACGATGAAGAGCAGAAAGCTAAGAAGCACGAGGAAGGAAGCAAGAAGCTCGAATAAGAGATCGAGGAGCTCCAACAATCAGTCGCCGAAATGAAAAAGCCAGCATACATCGTGAAAGCAAGGGTCCGTTCTAGAGGTTTATCATATAACAGGCAGCTACGAGATCTGGAACCCGCTCAGCGCTGTTTTATGTTATTGTGTCTTGGACCGCCCAGCCAGCGAGATGAGTATAGACGACATCATGGAGGTTGCAGGATAATCACACTGCGCGTCGCGTATCAAAGGAACAGTAAGTACTTGAAGCCAGTAGGTAAGTGTCCGACCTCGATACTAACAATGAACAGTCGTGGATGATACCCTCTCCTTCTTCAAGCTCGATGCATCCAAACTCTCGCTCAGCCCAAGATCTGTTCGGCCAAAAGGGGGTGCAAGAATTCCCCGGACACTCCAACTTTCGAGGGAAGCTCCGCGACCATTTGGAATTATCATGAATCGTTAGAGGCCTCCGAGAATAGCTCGAGAGTCTCTCCTCTTCGCTCAAACCAAAGAATGGCCAATTCTTATCCTAATAGCTGAGATATCCCTCGTTGTTAAATGAAAGGTTCTTGCACTTTTTGAGGAGCGGGTGGAGGAGAGCAGTGTAATGGCAGACTACAGAGGTGAGCAAGAGGGAGCCTGCTGTACAGCTCGCCATGGACGGTGAGGATGAAATAGGTGGATATGAAAGCTGCAGGCGAAATGCAACACGGCGCGCAGAACTGCTGTCTGCCGGCTGTTGTCTGTGTGCATTTTAATCGCTCCATCCTCTTGAGAGAGCGACAATAATCATACGATGGCAGACAACGGAGCATCTCAACTCGTGGGTAGAAGAGATTCACCCCTATCTTCACCTAATGCTAGAACTCCAACGCAGCCAGATTAGCCCAAGTCAATGCCGATGTAGCTATCAGTTGCGCCAACCAACAACCTCGACAACAACGGCTGGACGAAATGGAAATTCGACTTCGTATTGCCCAACTGGAACGACAGTTGGCTGAGGAGCATTAAGCCCAGCCAAACCAAGCCAATGTGGCCCAACCTACTCGACATTACCTACCGAAGGCTATACCACCCCACAAATACACTGGGAAGAACCGAACCAACTGCTTGAAATAGGAAGAGGGTTGTGAGAGATTCTTTGGCTCTCTCCGGACAGCTTCCCTACCGACCAACGCAGCATGGTCAAGCATCGGTGGTCTGGTCTCCCCACAACACCGTCGTCTACGTGAATCCACAATAGATGCAGAGTACAGTGGTGCTAGAATTTACTGGACAGCAGCTTAAGGACGAGACCTTGATTTCTTCCTATACAAAAAACTGGCCATTTCTTCATAGTTGGAAAGAGAGAGACTCTTGAAGTCCTCCCCGAGCGTCTCTAGAATATTTGTAACGATGGAAATTCCGTCCTATGTAGGTATCGATTGGCCACTTTTCATTAATCAAAAAGGGGACAGAATATACGTGTTTCCCTCAGAGGTGGAGAATCCGTTCTATGCTGGCACAAGATTGACCATTTTACAATACTTGAAAAGTGGAGAGACTTCTAATGGCCATTTTTCAATAGTTGAAAAGGGGAGAGGCTTTCAAAGTCCTCTCGAAGGTCTCCAGAACATGCGTGTTTTCCTCAATGGTGGAGATTTTCCTCGTTCGGGGAATTGCTGCACGTGACTGCAACCGCACCCGCGTCATCGCTTGCCTGCGCCACACGTCACACCGAGTGCTGTGTCGCGGCGGTCGTCCATGCTTCCAAACTTCAACAGGCTTTTATACCTATGGTACCTTTTTGCACCTCATGATCATATACCTTTCTCTACCTCTCTACCGTACTGAACCTCCAAGTCCAACCTCAGTGCCGAACCTGCGTTCTCCCTACCCTGCAATCATCCCTCACTCTTCCACAGTCGCGCTTCTGAATCCGCGATAGCAGTGGAATGCTCAAGGAAGAGCGCAACCTTGAGCTACTCCTTGGAAGCGAGCATGGGTGAGGTGCCAAAGCCGACTGACACTGGCGATGGTGCCTTCGATTCGCGACCTCCCTCCCGAGACGCATTTCCACAGCCTCCAAATGACTGGTAAGTTTGTACTGTCGTCGTCGAGATCTTGGCCTGAATGCTGACCAGCTTCTTACCCAGGAGCGGCTGCGTTCTAGGGCCTCCTACTGAATGGCCGCATTTTCTGCAGACATTCGCCCATTTCATTACTACGCTACCACACCCCGCCGCAATCTTCTGGGAGGACGATCTCATACTCATTCAAAACGGACCATGGAGAGACGAGGCGGGTGCGCAAAAGCAAGAGCAAGGTAAATCACAGGCCAGTATTGTGTCGGAATTCGCCCTGTCCACCTTGCGATCCGCGTTGGATGGAGTGATATCTGGCTCGCTTTCTTGCAGCGATCTGCTGGGCAGCGAGCGGCTTGAAAAGAGGGATTTCTCTGTACTCCTCAGCCCAATTCAAAGTCCAGATGGCAAGAAACAGCGAGGTGTCATCGCTCAGTACTTCCCAACTCCAAATAATATGGTCCAGTCCATCCAGAAGGTGCTGAGCTCTGCGAAAGCCCCTGAACCAAAGAAATCAGTCCTCCCGCTCCGATCCTCTTCTTCTGGCCCAGCAAAAGACCATCGTGGAATTAACGACAATATTCCCCTTGATGACCATCCATTCTTTCAGAAGATAGCTGAGCTAATACCGACTGGACTCGCTATCCTGAATCACAAAGCAGAAGCAGTGTTTGTCAATCAGCAATTCTACGAACTTACCACGCAGGAAGGCGAAGACAAGTCATTCATGTCTTGGCCTCAAACCATACATCCAGAGGACTTCGACCGCGTCATGCTTGCCTACCGCGAAGCCTTCGAATCCGGCGAAACACTACGCGCAGAATTTCGGGCACAAGGACCAGCCAACCCCTGGAGGCTGCTGCTATTGACACCTCTAGGATATGAGAATTTGCGCCATGCAAGCTTGCAAAAGTATGGTGGATTTATCTGTGGATTGGTGGACATCTCAACGCAGAAGGCCGCCGAATTCTCTGAGCGTAAAGCCGCTGACCTAGCCCGTGAAAGAAAGGAGCAACTACAGCGGTTCATTGATATGACAAGTCACGAAATCCGAAACCCGCTCAGCGCGATTTTGCACTGTTCTGAGGATATTATGGAGTGCGTCAGGGATCGTCCAGCCGCCGAGATTGATGTGGACGACATCATTGAAGCTGCGGAGACAATAACACTTTGTGTATCCCATCAGAAGAACAGTAAGTAAGCCACTTAGAGTATGGTGCAAAAGGACTGCATAGAGGTGAACAAGACTGTTTCTCTGAACGTTCCCTAGACCAGATATCAAAGTATGCGTACTTTGTGACTGATGGAGATAATCCGGAGCACATCCACCCTAATCTTGAAAGCACGGATGGTTCCCTGTGGTTTACTTCAGATGCGTTTCTTGAACTCCCCTATATGCAGTTCTTTTGCTCCATACTCTTACACTCGAAAACGAGCTCGTTTCTAACCCATTTTAGTCGTCGACGATATCCTCTCCTTCTCCAAGCTAGATGCCTCTATGCTCTCTCTTAGCCCGAGATCCGTCCAGCCAAAGATTATCTTGGCCGACTCTCTGAAAATGTTCCAGCCCGAACTGCGAAAAATGTCGATACTCTTCGACTACGCCGTTGACTACTCGTACCAGGACTTCGCCGTCGACTGGGTCAAGGCAGATCTCGTTCGCATCTCCCAGATCCTCGTCAATCTTGTCACGAACGCTATAAAGTTCACGGCCAAAAAGGATGGCGAGAAGCGCATCTCGGTTGCAGTAGGGGCATCACGCGAGCGGCCTACCTCATACCCTCCTAACGTAGTCTTTTTTGACTCGGAAAACACGGCCTTTGCTATGGATGGTACAAACTCTACAGATTGGGGCAACGGCGAAACTCTCTACATGCTTGTGGCAGTAAAGGATAACGGTATAGGCATCTCGCCTGAAGGCCAAGCCAAGCTATTTGAGCGCTTCCGGCAAGCAACGCCCAAAACCGAAGAGATTTACGGCGGCTCCGGACTAGGACTGAATATCTCCCGAAAGCTCTGTCAGCTTCACGGCGGCGAGATTGGCGTCTCCAGCAAAGAAGGCGAAGGCAGTACTTTTGGTTTCTTCTTCAAGACAAGGCGGACCGACATTCCCCCGGACAGCGAAGAGGTAAACAGAACTCAGACGGATGAGTTGCAGAACCTCGAATTCCTCAAGTCTTCAGAGTACGTAACTGATGTGCCCAAGGATAGTCAAGTTCCCAAAACACTGATCACACCGCCTCTCGAGCACGTCAAAGAAGTAAGCCCTGGAGTCAGCGGCAGTGACAGATTCGACGAGACCGCGAGGATCGCGGAGAAGGTCGTTCAGAAAGAGGACGACATTTATGCTATCAACCAGCGTCCCAGCATTGCAGACGAGGATAAGAGGACGACTAGCTTCGAGACCGCTGCCGATGCCGCACAAGCGAGCACGAGACCTGGAAAGGCTAAGAAGATAGAGAAAGTAGAAGCGAGGAGAGCAGAGCAGCCAAGGGTCTTGCTGGTCGAAGACAATATCATCAACCAGCGGATCCTACGCAGAAAGCTGGAGTCCAAAGGCTTCACCGTCATCACGGCCAACAACGGCCGCGAAGCCGTCACAGCAGTCGAAAAGATCTCAACCGCGAGCGACAGCGAATTGCCTTTTGCTTGTATCCTCATGGACCAAGAAATGCCCGTGCTAGACGGCAATGGCGCGACGAAGGCTATCAGGCAGCTCGAGAGACAGGGCCCGACGAAGCATTGTCCCATTCTGGGGGTTACGGCGAACGTGAGAGAGGAGCAAAAACAGGAGATGATCCAGGCTGGGATGGATGCTATCATTCACAAGCCGTATGCTATTGAAGATATGGTGGCAAATATCAGGAGTTTAATGAAGGATGGTGCTGGGGAAGAGGCATCATAGCTAGTGATAAGGAAATGATACCACGGTGAGGATTGGACTATTAGTTTAGATTAAGTCCATACGACTGCAAATATATCCTTTCGCACGGCGCTGGTGTCAATATCTGAAGATTTTCTAGCAAAAGGGGTAACCGAAGGCACGTGATCTCCTTCACCCCTTTGTTTCTTTCTCAAACGCCACATGTTTACGCCCAGTCGACGCAAAAGCACCCAAGAAACGTCAAAAGGCGAATGTTCCAAAAATTACTCCAAACTGATCTTGATTATCAGGTGATCGTCTCGGGTGTCGCCAGTCGCTTAAGTTCGACGGAACACTCTCATTTACGAGAACAGCTCTCCACCATTCACCTAAAGCTATGTTCCCTGGAGACCTCCGGGAGTGACTCGAGAGTCTCTCTCCTTCTCGACTATTGAAGAATGGCCCTTTTCTTCCTTAAGAAGATTTGAAATAAAATCCGTCTCGAATCTGTTGTCCGAAGATTTCTTGCACCCACTGTGACGTAGTAAGTACCTCTGCTCTGGCTTGGCTTTTAACCCTCAACTCCTCCCTCTGTCCGTATCCCTATAGTGGTTTTCCCCACATCTCCGACTCCGACTGTTTCTCCACAGCGATACGGATCCGCTGGTGTAATGTGATGGGATCGACGTCCTAGCAGCGGGGCATACCATGCGGGCGATTTACTCCCAGGCAATGGAACGATGCACGACTACACACGTTGTGGAATTGTAACGAGGTACGTGATTTTCCTTGTTGCCATGGCTTCCATGAAAGTGGGGGGCCGCGCCATTGTCAGCTTTGCTCTCGTCTGCAAGAGACCTAGTGGTCGATCTGCTGGAACCGAAAGCATTAATTCACGTCCAAGAGCCTGGAACGGAGGCCGACTGCGATCCCAAAATTTTGTATCATATCAACGTACCGTGACTGATGCAAGCAAGGGGCCGCCAAGTCACATAGATGAATATTACGAGAGTACGTTCCACGGGATAACGATCCTTGCAAGCGAGAACACGCTGCCGGTCCGGAAGCTTCTACCGCTCCTCATGAACCGGGCAGCGCATCCTGCTGAACCGCGCGGTAGGATTCCTTTCATTTATTGCGGGGCATATCCAGGGTCATGAATTCAACTGCTATCAATGAAGGCTGTCACCAATTCATGGAACCAAGCGGTACCGTTTTGATGCCGAAAGGGCTACGATGTGATCAACGACCAAAGGTAGTACGTATAGCTGCCTTTCAGCTCAGTCCTACTGGACATTGAATCCGGACATCACAAAGGCCGACCAACTGTTCTCTCAGGTGGATTGCTATCCCTACCTACCCCACCCAAGTACCTTTCTAGGATCATATTTCCGACCCCAATTCATGCCGGAAAACAATATGTCACGAAAGTCAGAGCTCTGCATGAGCTCTTGGTAGGCTACTCTTTCTTTGAACTTCATAAAGCCCAGTGTCGGGTGTCAGCTTGGGAGCTACGTTCTCTGCGCATCACTTCTTCTCCTTATTGCCGATCGCAACTTCAAGCAGAGCCTTTTTTTCTCGTCAACAGTCTCTGGTAGACTCAATTGCAAATAGCTTGACAGTACCTTTCCTTACCTCCCCTGTCCTGCAAACCCATCATGAAGCTCTACACGTTCTGCGCGGCAAGCGTGATACTCGCTGCATGTGTCCAAGGAGCTCCTCAAATGCCCATCACGGAGAGAGACTTAGATCTCGAAAAGCGGCAGGACGATGAACGGGGATGCGTAAGTCAGGGCTTGACTTCATCAGCATGTCCCGATTCTAACATCGTCAGTGCGAGGCCGTCTTTTACCGGAAGCCCACAATAGTATTCTACCCCGACGACAACAGAACACGGACCTACTACGATGCCATTAACAGCTTCTGGTCTCTTCAAGAATCGGATGTTCGGCCCACCTGTGTTGTTCGGCCAACAACAGCTCTAGAAACCAGCGAGGTCATATCAATTCTGAGCACCGCCAACTTTGCAAATACCACAGCGTGCAAATTCGCAGTGAAGTCAGGCGGGTATGTTACACGCAAGTCGATCATCTTCTTCACTACAGCTCTAACGAATCATCTGGCAGCCACACCTTTTATGCCGGCTCTGCCAACCTTCAGGACGGAATAACTATTGACCTGGCCCTCCTGAAAGATCTTTCAATTAGCGAGGATAAGACCTCCGTTTCAATCGGGACAGGCTGGAGGTGGGGAGATGTCCACAAGAGACTCGAAGCTGAAGGACTTGCCACCCTTGGTGGTCGAGATTCATCCGTCGGAATTGGTGGTTTCTTCCTTGGAGGTGGCATATCCTTTTTTTCACCGAAACATGGATTTGCTTGTGATGTAAGCAGCTTCTGCATCCGTATTCTATCGATCCGTCCCAGCTGACCTTTGACATAGGCAGTGCTAGACTACGAGGTCATAACGTCGGAGGGCTCAGTGATCCATGCAAACGCGAACGAGAATCAACGCCTCTTCCGGGCACTCAAAGGTGGCTCCAGCAATTTCGGCATTGTCACAACGTTCACACTACCCGCTTTCCCCATGAACGGGATCTGGGGGGGCATGGTCTATCATTCAGCCGACCCTGCCGCTCGCGCCAGGAACTTTGCTTTCTTCGACAAGTTCACCACAAATCCCGAATACGATGAGAATGCTGCATTCATTCACTCCTACGCCTACGTTGCCCCCGTGGGCTGGTTGTCTGTCAGTCAGGTCGAGTACACGGCCCCGGTAGCCAATCCACCAATCTACCAGGAGTTCATGAACGGCTCCTTTCCGCTTCTGAACACGGTCCGTATCGCAAATGTGTCGGCACTCACGGACGAAATCAGCCGCACGAACCCGAGTGGACGCCGCCAGATCATGTCGGCAATGACATTCAAGAGCAACGCGGCGTTTATGGAAAGGTTTTTCCAGCTCGGAGACCAGTTCATCAAAAGCTTGTCGTTCGACCTGTCTGGCCTCGTGCTCTCTTACTCGTTCCAACCGATCCCACAGGCCATCATCCAGAAGCAGTTTTCCAGGTCGAATCCCGAAGGCAATGTCATGGGTCTGTCGGCGGAGAGCGGCAACGTGGTCAATGTGAATCTGGCCGTCGGTGGCTTCGCTGCAGAGAACGAGGCCGAGATGAATGCGGCGACGAGGAAGTGGATCGAGAGTGCTGAAGCGGAGGCGAGGGCTCAGGGTGTTCTCAGTGACTACATTTACTTGAACTATGCGGCGGAGTGGCAGAAGCCGCTAGAGGGGTATGGGGAGAAGAGTATGGCGTTTATGAGGGATGTTGCTGGGGAGTTTGATGGGAGGAGGTTGTATCAGGATGGGCTGCCGGGAGGGTTTAAGCTTGGGATCTAAGTATATCGCGCCGCCTTTGCTTGGTCATTCGGCATGAATCTAGGAGACACTCTGCTAGGTATCTCGGCCGTATTGTATAGCTAGTTGTGCTGCGAATATGATGATGATTGTCTGTACACGCCCTAGGGTTGTATCATGGCTTTTAAGACACCTCTTTGAAAAGTGGAAAATGCTTGGACTCTAACTCTGGGAAGAGAGATCCTGAACAGGACTGGAGGACTTTCCTGGATGGATTGTGACTCGCAGACTTGTCGAAGACCTCCTTATCAAGAACCCATATTCAACTTTCGGCGACCCAATAGGCGAGGCTGGGTTAGAGTATACGTACATAGGGAAACGGCAATGAATCAAGCTGTTAAGAAATCCTAGAGGGAGATCTTCAGTTGCATGTTTCTTCTCACATGTGTTTCGCATATCTAAGCTCTCGCCGAGAACGCTTGGATGGGGTAAACTCGAAGGTGACAGGCGTCCAAGCTTCCAGGCTCTTCATAACTAGTCTTTTCGTCTTCTATTGTTGGCAGGAACTAATCGCCTGCAGCTCCAGAATTCCCGCTGTGTACTTGAAGTTGAGCGGCGTTCGGAGCTTTGTGGTAAGGATTGTGTAGTCCTCGTGATGCGGACCTCAGGAGGCTGTTCGGCTTGCCTGTGTGAAACGACCATCGGCAGATATGCATCTCAGGGGGTTGGTAGGTTTCGAGAGAACAAAAGAAATAAGGACCGCAAATCCATATTAGAGTAGGACGAGTGTTGCTTGTGACACTTTGGCAGCTCCAAGACGGTACTCGATAGTGGCTATATTTTAGCTAAAGCGAGAAATTCGATAGTTTTGGTGGCGAGAATACCATGTTCCATGGGGCTGAGCCTATTTGCGGTGGAGGCGTTGCTCGGGGAGCGTGTGTGGCTGAGGTGTGGCGAGGCATCCTCGGTTTTGAAACAATTCGCGAGCCTTAATATCAAATCTGTATATTGGATTACTGCTACTCCACCTGACCTTCATACTACTGTAATTCTGTCCAGCACTGAGCAGAAGCGTGGCTCGAGGCGGCGTGCCTTCATCATCGTCCCGTCGCTCCAACAACCTTTCTCCACATCCACAACCCTATCCCCAGCCTCCCTCGTCACCACTCTCCACCTCACCAGCCCGCAACACCCGCCGAACACCCACCATTTGAGGACATCCCGGCCTCCACTCGCTCGGCCGCTGTCCAAGACTGCACATTGACTCCATCCTCATCAATCATCATCTCTCAACTTACTCATTCATCGCCCAATCCACATCGCATCGCGCACACAATGTCCTCCCAACCGCCTCATTACGGCGGCTACGGAGGGCATGACGACGACTACTCTTACTGCGCTCCCCATCAAAACATGGAATCTCCTCACCAAGACTTCTACACTCCTCCAGCCCAACCTCCAGCCCACCGAGCCCACCCTGCCGCCCACCCCGACAGCAACTTTCAGCGCCAGCGACAACACCCCGCCGCGCCACCACCCGTCACCCCTCTCACGTCGTCTCTGTCTCGACGGCCAATTCCCCGGCCGAGCCTACAACAAGCACCTCAACAACAGCCCTACAATACTGGCCCGCATTCCAACGAATCCATCACAACGCCGGGCATGGACAACATGGGCGCCACAGCAGGAGGTGGGATTGCAGGAGTAGCCATGAGCGTAGCAGGAACACACGAGCGAGAGAGCGGAGCACAAGCAATCAGGGACATTGACAACCTGTACAGTGCTCCTGGGCCTTGGGAAAGTCACGACGAGAGGGAATATGGCTATGACAACTACGACAGACGTGGTGGCCGTGACGTCCCATCTCAAGCATCGTACTACTCGACCGTGCCAATTGCTGCAGCAGGTCTCCAACCAGGTTCGCAAAATCTTACTCCACGACCTTCTCCATCCAATACCAGTTTCCGAGAAAACACCCTCTCGCCAGACCCAAACATGTCCCACAGGAGCTCCTGGTACGAAAACCCCTTCGACAACCATTCTATCTCTGGCCGAGATCCTCGAGCCATGAACATCGGGACAATCAATCCCATGGAAATCGCAGATGACAACGAAGACCCGTACGGTCTGCCAGCACATAACAATGGCCGGAAATCCATTCTTCCCATCCATCGACGGAGACATGGTAACGGAGACGAAGTGAATAGCTCAAAGTCAAGTCTCACACCCGCAGCTGGTGCTGTCATTCCCCCGGCAGCAGGCGCAGCGGCGGGTGGCGTTTTGGGCAGCCTTCATCGTCGGGATCCCAGTGGCTCATATGGTCCGATACCTAGCAGCGCGTCCAAGGCCGCTGCTGCTCCTGCTGTGTACCCGATGGAGGCTGAGGCAGAGAAACCCTCCGACTGGCTTGTCCAGCAAAAGAGTGGCAACAAGCGCCTCCGCTGGATCGTGGGTTGCATCATCGCTTTTATTGTCCTTGCCGCTATTGCTGGTGGTATTGCTGGAGGCATTCTCGGTTCTCGGGCCGCCAACAAAGACAAAGATGCATCCAAGGGAGAGTCTGCCGCACAAGACGATGGACGAGGTGATCTTGACAAGGACTCTGCCGAGATCAAGAAACTTCTCAACAACCCTAACCTCCACAAAGTCTTCCCGGGCATGGACTATACCCCACTGAATGCCCAATATCCTGACTGCATGCACAACCCCCCTTCTCAGAACAATGTCACTCGCGACATGGCGATGCTCTCTCAGCTGACAAGCGCTATTCGTCTTTACGGTACTGACTGCAAC
Source organism: Aulographum hederae CBS 113979 (assembly GCA_010015705.1). Taxonomy (NCBI): domain Eukaryota; kingdom Fungi; phylum Ascomycota; class Dothideomycetes; order Aulographales; family Aulographaceae; genus Aulographum; species Aulographum hederae. The sequence goes on from ML977147.1 coordinate 702,910, forward strand.
CAGACCGAAATGGTCCTCCACTCCATCGACCGTCTCGGCATCAAATCGGATATGAAAGTCTGGTTGGGTGTATGGCTTGGCAACAACGAGACAACCAACGACAGGCAGCTCAGGGACATGTGGTCCATCCTTCGCAAGCACGGTGCTGACCCTTTCAAGGGTGTGGTCGTCGGCAACGAAGTTTTGTTCCGTGAAGACCTCACTTCAGATGAGCTCGGGACCATACTTGCAGACGTCAAGAGCAACCTCACGGACATGAATATAGACCTTCCCCTTGCGACGTCAGATCTCGGCGACAACTGGACTCCAACTCTAGCGAGCGAAGTCGACGTCGTCATGTCGAACATTCACCCTTTCTTCGGCGGCGTCGAAGTGGATCAGGCGGCCGACTGGACGTGGAGTTTCTGGCAAAACAACGATATTCCCAAAACACAAGGTATGACGGGCAAGACGCATGTCATCTCTGAAGTTGGATGGCCGTCTGCGGGAGGCAATGACTGTGCTCCCAAGGATGTGTGTCCGGACAAGACAAGCGGGAGTGTTGCTGGTATCCCTGAAATGAACCAGTTCATGGATGATTGGGTCTGCCAGAGTTTGGCTAATGGCACAGACTATTTCTGGTATGTCTTCTCTCCTTCCATGCTTCATCTTTGAAACAACACTAATACAATGTGCAGGTTTGAGGCATTCGACGAGCCCTGGAAAGAGCAGTTCAACGAGCCCAGCAAAGGGAAAGAGTGGGAAGACAAGTGGGGCCTCATGGACGTCAATCGGAATCTGAAGCCAGGGATCAAGATCCCAGACTGCGGTGGCAGGGGAGTTTGAATCTAGAAGCATAAGAAAGAAAAGGCCATTTAATTGTTCAGTAAGCGGATTGCAAGGCGTTTGTGGTGCATCATGGCATATAGCAGGTGGGCGTATATTCACATCTTTCGAGGGCTGGAGTCGGAGTAGGATACTGTTATGTGGCTGCAATATGCGGACGATGGAACGAATGTAATCGATGCATTGGGAGAGGATGGAAGATCTGCATGGCAATCGGGTTTGGTGAAGAGATGGATCGATGCCTGGAGGTGCAGATGTACAATGCATGAAATCTTCCGTAGCGTACATAGTATAAGCAGCATGTTCGTGCTGTAGTGAGCGAAAATCAAATGGAAAAGAGGAACTGGCCGATTCATAGAGCAACTTGGGTTGAAGAGTGTGCCTTGATCTGTGTCGTAACTGACCTCTCCAGGCCCCAATACGAGCCTCATTGCCCCTTTTCGACGCAACGGACTTCTTTTCTCACCACTCTCTCAATCAGTCACTTTTACCTATGCTTCCGTGGATCATCGCGTCCTCTCCCATTGTTAAATTCCATCTGCGAATTTGGCAACAAGATGGCGCATTTTCGTCAGGTACCTGGAAAACTGACTTCAGCACATCTGATACAGCAGAACGAGAATATACGAATGCAGACACATAGTCTCGAGCGTGAGAAGAACACGTACGTTTCCCGATACCCGTCTTCCTCCTTATACAGGATAGAATCGAGGATATTGACTCGGCTGTTGAACGTGGTCAACGAATTTGTGATCAATTATTCGAATGGTCATTGGAAGACTGACATGGAGTACAACTCCCCTCGATCCTCGAAGTCCTCTGCTGGACTTGAGGGAGGATTGTGCTTAACGTATTCGTCGATGAAGGGTCTGTTTATCTTGTTCCACGGGGATCGCCAGACGGCTAGGTCGTCTGGATGTATGAAAAGGGGGTGCGGTTAGCGTTTTGGAGCATGTTTGAAAGGACTAGCATTTCGCTCTGCGAAATGCAAAGGTGAAAAGGGGTAAATGTGCATGGGGAGGGATGACTTACATTCAAAATGCGCGAAACAACTGCCCGCGTCAAAGACCACCGGTCTGCCTCCCTCCCCATCCCCAGCATCAACCACCCCAACATTTCCATCCCACAGATCCCCATGTATCAAACTCGGCCTCAAAGCCCTCCCACTCATCTCCATCGGCCGCAACAGCCTCGGAACAACTTTTCCAAAGAAAACATCCTCCATCTCCTCAACCTCTGCGCAGCGGCCACGAACCGCCTGTTCTTTCTCCAGCAGCGCTTTCGTAGTAGCAGAAAAGTAAGCTTCCCACGTATCGTGCCAGCCGTGCTCGATAGCCGTCGTGCCGTGGAAGGTTGGGATCTCGAAGCCGAATCTGCCGGTTGGGGAGGTGGAGGTGGAGGATTGGTGGAGTGTTGCTAGGGTGCGACAGAAGAGTGGGGGTGAGGGGAGAATATTTTGCAGGGGGAGGAAGAGGGAGAGGTAGAAGTGGATGTTGGGGAGGTTGGGGTTGGTGTAGGTGCCGTGGGCAATAGGGCGTGGAGTAAAGGTGGGGAGGGTTTTGTGGAGGAGGGACATTGAAGTGTATTCGGAAAGAGTTAGGGAGGAGCCTTGCGGGAGAGATGTAAGCTGTAAATGGTGTTAGTGAATGAGGGAAAGGAGAGGCCAAGGGAGGAAGAATTGGGAGAGGTACTTTGAGGAAATAGGAGATAGCTTCGCCTTTGCTATTCGTTCCGTCAAGACGCGCTGTGCGTGTCCAGAGGCTGTCTCCATAGGAGATGAATGAGGTTACACGGGTACCAGGAGGGAGTTCTGATGATGCATGGATCAGGTTTAGGGGATGTGGGTGAAAATATTGAGACTTAAAAAAAACGATAACGACAGGCGACTCGAGAAACTGTCCTGCGAAACACTTCGATGTGACCAGTTGAATGAGGGGGACATACTATCATGAACACTCGGATCAATGCTTTGAATGGCTTCGGGGGGAATCCCTTCTCTGCCACCCTGCACTTCTTCTCTTGCCATCTTCAGTTTCTGTTGAAATGTTCGACGTCGACCTCGGCTCTCTCAAGTAGCCTTACAGCCTCGATATTGAAATCGAGACGCGAGTATAGTGACAGAGAAGACCTCGAAGGTTGCGACCTCACCCTACCCCGAGAGTAAGGACAGCTGAGGTAGAAACAATATAACCCGTCTAGAAACAGTAATTTCTTCTAGCAACTCTAAACGCCGCTCGAAAGTGAGGTCCAAAGTGATAAAAGCTCTCCTCGAAAGTCGTTGTTCCTATCCTAACTCCAAACGCTGCTCGAAAGTGAGGTTGAGAGTGATATAAACTCTATTCGAAAGTGGTGATTTCTGTCGTAACTCCAGAGGCTGTCAAGTGAGGTGAGTTCGATAATTGAAATTAGCCACAAGGTCTTCAGTTCACTTCCACGGGGTTTGAGCCAATCAGAATGGATACCTGAGAGAGGTGCGAGGAGAGCATGATCAAGTCAACAAGACGAAGATGACTTCGAGGAAGAATACAAGTCCATGACATTCGGAGATTCCTTTCTCCGTTCGACTGACATCCAGGTCAAGAACTCGGCTTCGGCCTCTTTACCCCTGACTGGGAGGAGCGAGCTTTTGCATACTCATTTTCATAGTACGCAGCTTCACTTGATCATATCACATACTTGGTCTGATTCGTAGAATAAGGGACGATGTTTGTCGGACTTGCTACTATATACTGTTGGCGGTCTGCGCTCTTGTAGTTGCCTTTCGAGCATCTGTTGACCTGGAAGGACAGAAGATGACCATCCTCAATGATAGAGGCTAGCAGAACATTTGCTATTGTCACGGCTTAACCACTTAAACGTTCTTCACCAAGCTTCAAGGAAGCACTCGCTCTACATCGTTTCGCAGGAGAAAATCAACGGATCGCTTCCCTTCTATAACGAGGAATTCCCCATCGTTGTCTTCAGTGTCGGGGACATGTCGAGAGTGCATCCTAGGACCGAGTATGTGCCGGCTCTTCATTCGAACAGACAACGTTACCATCAAGTAGGTTGATAGCTGTTGCGCTCGATACCATCCGCTGAACCCAAAAGAAATGCCTTGCAAAGTTCGGCATATCGGGAGAACGCCCCTTTCCTATGGGTCGTTTCTTTCAATGTGATCCGCAGATGCCAGCTGACCCGATATCGAGGCGATGGTGGATGTATCAGATTTCGGGATGCCAAGGGTATGTCCTTCACAGGACGGAGTAAGCGATCTGGCCCACTGCTAGGGAACATCACCAAGTGCCGATATGGTCCAGATGCTGAGGATTTTGGATGCTTCCTCTGCAGGTGCTGTCAACACAACGCACAGCTGTAACCATCTTCATCCAACAGGCTCGTCTTCCTTCCACATCATCACCAGTCCTCTCAACGCAGTCTCATGCTCCTCGAAACTTCCAACATCCCCCCTCCCCTGATAGAGATCCCAGAAGTCCCTCGCAATCTTTGCGCATTCAGCTACAACATCCATGCTGATCTCATCCCCTTCTTGCCCACTATGACTGGTGACACCCAATCCATACTTCCCCAACTCTTGCAACATAGCCGCCATCCCTGCGACGTCATTCCCCAGGAACAGTGTTGGTCTCGCATCGTGGAGTACGCCCGGGAGCAGCACCTCCCACTGCAAGAACGGCGCATAAAGAAACGAGGTCTCCTCAATCCTATTCTTCGCTTCTGGCGGCTGGACGACGTCCACTCCCAAGGCCGTCAAAAACTCGACATCGAGATCCGTAAACCTAGGCTCTTGCGCAAAAACCTCCATCTCTTCTCCCTTTCTCGATTGCCGTAGCTCTTCAACCACAAACATAAACAGTACAAGCTGCCAAAGACTCCTCATGCGATCCCCGCCGCCCTCGGCGCTGAAACTGCCCAGAGCGAGACACACCGCATTCGCGACTTCACCACTGCTCTTCCTCCACGTATCAACTATCCCCTGAACTCTCCTCGCGCACGCCGACTCCTTATACTGCGTCTCCATGCGCGCAAACTCCAGCTTCAGCCCCTCAAGCGACAGACCCGGTTGTATTTTCCCATTCCCGCCCGCATTGTCATTGATTCCCTTCCCAAGTATGCCAGAAGAATTCGGGACCGAGGACTGCAGACGTCGGGCGGAAGGCGGGTTGGTCACGAGGTTCCATCCGTCGTCGAGTGCGACGTTGGGGTTGCGCTTTTGGCTGTGCGAGAGGGACGGTTTGGTCTTCTTGCGGTGCTGTCGCGAGGAATTGGGGTTGGACTTTGACTTTGGAGGCTCGTACCAGCCTGCTAGATTGTTGGACATGGTGGGGTTTTGTGGAGGGAGGAGTAGGCCGGGGGTTGCGGAAAAGTTTCGGTGTCTGTGACGTGGGAGGTTGGTATAGAATTCTCCGGCCACGTGCTTGACGGGTCAGCAAAGTTTCGAGGCGTTGTAAGATTCAACAATTGTCCTTTATTTCACTTGGAATAGCAACATTTCGTTTGAATTCCGAAGAATGGCGTCCTGATCGGTACAGCCATATTGTCAATTAAAATGCTCTCTCAGATCGAGCTGGCAGCAAGTGGTATATAATTTTCCGCATTCCCCATAACGTCCCCTTAGATAGAATCCTCCGACGCCTCGCTGCCGTCCCCAAGCGAACGCGATCATGGGCAATTGCTGCCCTTTTTGCCAGTAGCAAAAAATGAAAACACCACTTGAACCCCCAGAAACCAACCCCCCAGTAAATGCTGTACAGAGAAGAGCAAGGCGGGTTCTTTTGCAGATTGCCCGCAAATTGCTAGAAGACACCGTCACATCCCCGGAACTCCCGCGCAATCATAAAATCACCCCGAACGGGCGGGTTGGGCTACAGCGAGAAGAGTGCAGCAATCACTGCAGGAGCGAGAATGGCGAGCGATGGCAGAAGCGAGGCCGCAGCGCTTTGGATGGGCATGGTGTAGACGTAGCTGTAGACGGGGTCGAATGATATGCCAGTGTTCGGGTCCACGGATGCGTTTTTGCAGTTGTCGGGGCCGACTTCTTGGATCAGTGCGTCGCCCGGGTCCTTGAAAGTGATGTCGACGCACTAGGTACTCGTCAGTCTCAGGTATTACGCATCGACTTGGGGATACTCACGCTGTACAAGCTCGCGCCGTGCTGTGCGACCTCGATGATCTGGATGGTAGCGTTGTCTCCGTCGTTGAAGGTGAGATTGGCGGGGAGAGGCACTTGGGGGAGGCAGAGCTCGCCCGAGAAATTCACGTTGGCAGGGCCTTGCACCGAGAAGACGGGAAGCATGGGATGCGACATGTTGTCTGGCTCGGTGCCGACGCCTAGGTTGACGTAGAAGTATGCGAACTGGTGGCCGGAAAACCAGCCTGGTTGCCATGCGAGGGCGCCTCCTGTGGTGGGCCAGAAAGTGCGGTTTGTTGAAGTGGGCATGCCACCGCCTACAGAGTCTATGAGTATGGGGACCAGAACATCTTTCTTGGAATTACTGACATGGATAGATCCACTGCTGGCCGTAAGGGAAGTCCCAGTTGTCTGTCGTCTCATTCCACCTCTGTCCCATGCCGTTTATCTGGCCAGACGAGTGTAGCGTATTACCTCGCCATCCCGGATATGTGATAACTGTGTGTGCAGAGGCAAAACTCCAGGTCGTCGCAATCGCCAGGAGAATCTGGGGGCTCAACATGGTGGAGGTTGGGTCGTGGTCGTCGACGCAGCGCAAGTCGGTCGGTGGGGGTTGGTATGGGGAGGAGGGAGGATTCGAGGACTCGCGCAGATGGCAGCGTTCGAGTCGCAAGCAGCACGGCGCGACAGACTTGGGTTGTCGTTCTCGAGGTGGGCGATGCGGCGAGGACGAAGCAGCTGGCAAGGTATAGGTAGGTAGGCAGGTTGGCCGTGGGTCGTCAGCATGGTTAATAACCCCCCCAAGCCCATCCAGGCCTCCGGTCATCACGGCCGCTGTCCGCCGACAGCATCTGCACATCTGCAGTGCTGCACTCGGCCCTCCCTGGCCCTCCCTGGCCGTCTCCATCAGGGCCCGCACGCCACAAGGATGGCCGGGAGAGGCCCCTCGACGAGAAATGGAATTGCACCACCTATCGACAGCTTGGGCGCACAGAGTTGACGACGAATGACAGGGACGAAGTACAAGCGCCCACACGACGACTAGCACGCTTTGAGCTGAGGAAGAGGGCGACCAAGAGCTCGCCGCAGAGACGCAGCTCGTCTGGGCCTGCTGATTTGCTGTGGCCCACCTCACCACCGCCGTGATGGCTGCGAGGGGCCATGCAGGTCGGAGGCGCCTAGAAAGCGACAATAAGCGCCTGGGTCAGTCACATCAAAGGTTCATCACTGAAGTCGCACCGAGCAGAGGGGGTGGTTCCGACTATGAAGACCTTGAGCAACCCATATCACACTGGCGCTCTGCAAAATCCCCGTCGAGCAAACACCTCCACTCCCACCTCCACGCGCGATGCATCGTCCGCGATACGAACCTGCGAGTTGAGGACTCTCCTGCAGCTCCACCTGCCAAGCTGCTCGCCGTCGCCGAGGCTGATGATCATCCCGAGCTGATGCCAACGAGGGACAGCGACAGCGCAACAGACCTCCCAAACCAACCTCGTCGCCATCAGCGTCAGCATCGCCATCAGCACCAGCCCCCAGTCCAACTCTGCATTCAGTCGACGAGACGAGCGCATGCGGGTGCCCTATGGAGTACGTATGTAGCTCCGCAGGGGCTATCTCAAATACAACCCTACAGCCCTGCCCGCCTTACCATTATCCCTCATTCGTCGTGACTGAGCATGGGAATCTACTCCAAGGCGTAGGTAGGTACGGTTATCGTGGGGTATCTTTCATTATTAGAACTACCTGCCTGCATGTTCTCACCTCACCCCTACCGCCTTGATATCAAGTCGCTTGGCTGCCTCTCTGGCCCAAACTCAAGCCTTCCAGAAGACGGAGCCAAAAGCTTCATCGTCCAAGGGTGTTTCACATGTTTGCTGAGTTTGCTCGTGTAAGCCATGCAGATCTCCAGAGCCGTCAAGTTTCAAGGCCGCGACCACGACCACGACGTCCCATGGCGACTTCAGGCTCCCAGGCCAGCACGCTCGTCGGGCTACGACATTTGCAAGCGGAGAGACTCCAGCCGTTCCGCCGTCATATCCACCATGGCCGTGTTACGTTCCAGCTTGTCCATGACCAAGGACACCCTCTCTTCCCTCATATTCCTAGGCACCTTGACAGCACCTCCCATCTGCACAACATCATCTCCTTCCGCCACTTCTTTCGCCTGAACAACGAGATCGGCTGCGATTCTTTTCACCTCTTGCAGCCGCTGCAGCAGACACTTCGTCGCGGCCTCGTCCTCTTCCTCTCCCGATCCCAACACCGTCTCTTCCAAGCCCCTGATCTCCTTTCCAAAAGCCTTCTCCTTATCACTCATGTCCAGCGCACCAAGTTTGGCAAGTTTCTCCCTCAGCGTCTTGTGTCTTTCGTGCAATTCGTCCTGCCGCGAGTAGGCGACTTGTATACGCTTTTCGATCTTTGATTTTCCGAACAGTGCCTCCTCCTCCCCGTAGTCATCTTCGTCCTCGCCCGTGATGGAATCAATCCTCTCTCGCACATCCTCGACGTGCTCAATCTGCACCTGGAACTCATCTTGCAGACGTTTGCATCTCCGAAATAGGTCTGCAGCCGCGATCCCGAGACGGTATGTCTCGCTACTCAAGATCCTATGGGCTTCAGTCATGACCTCGAGAGTCGCAGGGGAAAGCCTGATCTCCTCCCTGCCGCCACGGATTCGGTAAGAACCTTGCTTGTTATCTGATGTCAATTTTTGCAGTTCAGTGGCCTGGAAAAATTCTGCAGGTTGTTGGTAGGATGCCCTCACTTGGGGTTGATACGACTCGGCAAGACTGCCAGATTCTCCCTCGTCCAAGGTCCAAGATGGACTGTCGAAGGTCAGACTCGTCGGGTAGCCAGTGACTGTCGTGAGTAGCATGTAGCCGAGGTAGTCGTCATACAGGACAATGCAGCCCGACCCAATTGACGAATCTGAAGCCCTTTGGTCCGGCGCTATGGGTACCGGATGCTCAATGTGGATTTTCGTATCTTCTAGAAAAACATTCAGTCGAAAAGCAGCGCCGGCATCTTCGGGATCAGCAAGTTCCGCTTTCAGCCCACGAACGAAGGATTTGGCGGAGACATAGGAGATACCGCAGCCGTGGTTGACAAAGAATGTGTGGCCGAGGAAAGCATCGGGTACGAAGGTGGGGAGTACAACAGGAGCATTGTCCTGGTCAGGGGACAATTGGATGGTCTCAACCAAGGCAAGGCCTGGTATTTCGTGGTTGGAAATGTTCTCGCGCTGGGAAGAGTTAGCACTAGATGAAGAGCGACCGCAGAGTAGACTTACCGAGCTGGGAGGAAGCCATTCTGCTTGAACGCCTTCTAGGGAGAGATAAAGGTGAAGCTGGGAGCCACTAGACAAGACCCAAACGAGCGAAGTGGAAAGCGGGTCTTCGTCCTGCTCCTCTTCATCAAAGTCAGATCCGTCTTCCGACTGCAATCCTTCCTCATAGTGAGCTCTTGTCTGCAGATCCATAACATAAAGATCAGTAAGATCACCGTCCCAATCGTCGTCGTCACTGTACTGGAATGGCCCCTGGAGTTTGGGGATAGAACCAGGGTGTTTAGGGCGCCCATAGATTTCCACGGGTCCAAAGCCAGCGTGAACAGAGACAGCAGGTTCCGCGCCGTGGATACCCTTCATAAACTGCTGCTGGCCTTTGAGAACGTCAGCCGCTTTCCCTGACTGCATCTCATCATCAGCAGAGCCAACCTCCTTTGTCTCCATCAAGGTCGAAAGCAGATCAATCTGTCCTAGAGCTGGACTCCATTTGGTCGGCAGTAATGGGCACAGCGCGTAGATATCTCCGCATGTCATTGCAACCCAGAGGGTCATGGACGCCCAGGGATATTCTCCAGCCACGCCCTTTCCGCCAAAGCACGCCGATGCAACCGCCATTTCCACAGAGTCAATGGAAAAGCCCTTGAACACGCCCAGTTTTGTAGATGGGGCGAACTGGTGATTTCCTTGTGTGGTGGCGCTCGCGAGCTTCTTCAGGTCAATAGCCAACGTCGGTTGATCAAAAGAGCTCTTGTCATTTCCATTGAGTTCCCACAGCCGAACCACAGAGTCCTTGGAGACGGTCACCAAAGCAGAATCGGAAGGCCCCAAGGGATGCCACACCAGAGAGGCGAGTGATGCATTCTCCCGTACGTGTATAACATGCCCCAGTTGGGGAGCCCTCATTTTGACGGTGTCAAGGGTCTTTTGATCTTGGAGGGAGTTCAGCTCAGGGAGAATTAAGACGTGGACGGTGTGTGATGTTGATACTGCGAGGTAAACGCCTTGCGGAGACATGGACAGCTGGGTGATCGGACCAGGAAGTTGGATTTTCAGAGTCTGCAGATATTAGTAATATACTTGCTGCATGTGAACAGACAGACATACCTTGTAGTTATCTCCAGATATGTTGCTCGTATCATCTTCAGAGCCATTGGAGGAGTCGTAAGAACGGTGGTCGGTTGACGCTCCGAAGGACTGTTTCGGGGCGCCATCTTTCAAAGGCGCAAGATCTGCCCAGCGGATTTTGCTTCCCACAGCGACAAAAACCTCAGTTCCACGATAGGCAATGTTTTTCTGGGGTGCGAAAGGCAACTGTGCTGGTGGTCTGGAGCCATTCGTCGGAGGCGCATTGTTTTCGGAGCTAGAGAAGAGCTCGAAACCGGGAGATGGTCGCGAGAGCCAGCCAGGCGTGTGACCCCTTATCATGGGCATTTTGAGCACAGAGGCAGATGGTGTGTCTGTTTCTCTATTGCTCAAGCAGCCAGGGTGGGGATGTGGGGAAGACAAGGTGGTGCGCGTTTGTGTTGTTGTCAGTTTGCACCTTGCGGTTGCGGCGAGCTCCCGATCTGAGCTTGGCGGCCATATCTCGGACTCGGAGATAGAGCGGATCTAATTGCCGGCCCACCCTGACGTCCTAATTTAGGAGCTTCCTGAGACTGCAACACCGAGCTCAAAGCTGCGGACCTCGACCTCTCAAGCAGCCTCAGCATCGCAACAGAATACGGATCGAACCGACATGGCCCCGTTGACAGCGCTAACTACGCGCAATACCGTAGACAGGCTCGACAAGCCGAGTTCATATGCTGCGAGCAAAGTACGCTCCCTGTAGCAGTCACCTTCATCCCGTCTAACACAGGACAGAACAAGCGCCGCAAGTTCAATCGAGGTGGCCGTGATGGCCGCGATGGACGTGATGGACGCGACGGACGCGACGGACGCGACGGCGAAGAAGATCGAGGACGAGAGCCTACACCGGAGTTTGAAGAGAGGCTAAGACAAGCCACTACTCTCTACGTTGGCAATTTGTAGAGTCTTCCCATGAGCCTTTCACCACTTCCGACTCACACTGTCCAGGTCATTTTTCACCACCGAAGAGCAGATTCATGAACTCTTCGCAAAGTATGTTTCCCAAAATACCCTCCAAAGCTTCCGCTAACACTGAGAAGGTGTGGAGAGATCAAACGTCTTGTCATGGGTCTCGATCGATTTCAAAAGACTCCATGCGGCTTCTGCTTCGTCGAATACTACAACCACCAGGATGCATTGGATTGCATGAAATACATTGGAGGCACAAAACTCGACGAGCGCATTATACGGACGGATCTGGATGAAGGCTTCGCTGAAGGCAGACAATATGGGTACGCATGCTGTCTCGTAGCATCACGGTGCTGGCTAACTGGAGATAGACGAGGAAAATCAGGCGGGCAAGTGCGTGACGAGTACCGCGATGAATATGATGCTGGACGTGGCGGGTATGGCCGCGCGCTCGAAGGCGACGACTACCGATGAGCATTTCGCCCGAAAGTACCACGGTTATTTGACCATCGCCATCACGGGTGCTAGACTTTGTCCACTCTGAACCATACTCGTTACCGTCGGTCGCGAGTTGCAGTACTACGCTTGATTTTGACACGGAGCCTAGCAAGGTCGCGTGTGATGCTATTCCCTCCCGGTATGTCGGTCGAACCCTGCTGTCACGTCAGTGATCTATTTGGAGTACGGGCTTGAATGGCTCAGCAATCTGGAGTGATCACAATCGGCGTTCGCGGTCATTTCATGGTGGCCTAATGCGGCGTCGAACACGGCAGGCAGCCAGGCTGTTAGTTCCATATCATCTAGGATACCCTTCAAGATATCTTCATTCTGTATCTCTAAGCCATGCTCCATCTCATCTCGCGTTCAATCTTACAATTACAATCCATCTTTTGCTCAAATAGAAACAGCTCTTCGCTGCTCTACCAACTTCACCACCTCTCCTAACCACCACCCATGTATCCTCGCATCTCCAGTTAGCTCAGGATGGAAGCTTGTGGCAAACACATTCCCTTGTCTCACAGCAATGATGTCTCCTTCTTCTCCGACATCTGCTGCCGTCGCTTCATTCTTTGACAGAGCATTCGCATTTCCTGGCAGTCTCGCCATGATCTCCACATCTGCTTTTATTGCTTGTCGTGCGACGTCGTCTTTGGGATGCTTCGAGGGGGCCACAACCGTTTCCGATTTCTCCGCTTCTTCCAACTGGATACCTTCCCTCTTCGGTAGAATCTTCTCTACCACGGGTGCGCGAATAAACACGCTATGGAACGGCTCACGTGGCTGCCTCACACCGGGTACCTCGAGAAATGGAAGGTCTAGCTTCGCTTCGAAGCTCTCAGTTTGCCGACCAAAGTGATTTCGATTCACGCGCACATCAAGCCCACCAATGAGTTCCTGGCCGCCCTTTTTTGTGCGGTTCGCGGACTCGGAAAGGAGAATCAAGCCGGCACAGGTTCCCCACGTAGATTTACGATGTACCCTGTGCTGATCAGCTTCCCCTTCATCGTTGCGTTGAGCGGTGGACGACAGGACATACTTGACAAATTCCCGTAACGGCTCCAGCATGCCCGACCGCGCAGCTACAAGCGATATAGTGGTACTTTCGCCTCCAGGAATGATCAAAGCATCACATCGCGAAAGCTGCTCCGGTGTCCGAACCTCGAGGAGCTGCCATTGATACTCGGTCGTGTGGGCGGCGTTGAAAGTTGATGTCGCCTGACGCAGCAGCTGGATGTGTTCGCTGAATGCCCCTTGCAAAGCGAGAACGCCTATAGTGAAGGTCGTTGAAAGAGCAGACTTAGTCATTGTATTGCGGGTTGGAAGTGCAAGTATGAACCTAAGGTCCGAAGGTCTGAAGATGGAGTCATCATCTTTCCACCCAGACAAGAATTCTTATCGATAGCAGATGCCAAGTCAGCCCGCTTCGGCCCGTCTTTCTACGCACGTGATTCGTTGATCTCCATGAGGCCTCCCTCTGGCTGGACGAGTTATGTAGGTAGTCCAAAAGCTGCTATACTACTCGCCATCACAGATGCAATTAATTGTACCGAATGGAAGTCGGCCAATGTATTTTTTTGAAAGTTGTTGTCATTTTGCACAGAGTGAGAAAATTCGGAGCAGTTGTGGCATCGAATGGACAACAGGCTCGATGAGACTACCTGCCCAACACAGAACCAGACGAGCCGGACTTGGAGCTATCAGGCAATGCAAACAAAGCTCTTCTCCCAGGTTGCAAGGACTCTTCACACACTGGATCCTTAAGCAGTCTTTGAAAGCCATCCAATGACTTCTAGGACGTAGGAATGTTACTTCTTGACATCATCTGAACGAGAATAAGCTCCTGGACTACACCCAAAACTCTCTAGAATAAAGAAGCTTTTGCGGAGTGATTTGATAGAATGGCCTCCAACTTCCCTGAGAACAATTTGTGTGTCCGACAAATCCATTCTTGCACTCGCTGTGCTTGATACACGAGCTCGACTCTGTCTATAATTATCTCCTATGCGATGGGAGCAAACTGACGTCGGCGTACCACTCCCGCGTTCCTGACGCTCGAATTGCCTAATTAGGACGCAGTGCGACATTGCTCACGCGTGCCGTCGTCATCCGGGCCGTCGCTGCAGGCACCACGTCAATTGTGCAATGCTAATTGGCGAACCATCGAGTAAACAATAGGGACAGTGGGGAATTAGAAGGAACGGAAGGGCACCGCCTGCATCACATTTTTTCATTAGTTCGTCTTACTGCGGTTGCCACTTTGGTCAGCCGCTGATGAATTGGATATAACATCTGCAGCTTCAGCCCAGACGCTGTACTAACCTCACACATTCCACCATCAACCTCCCGTCAGCATTCCAGCAAACATTGTAATCTCCTTGACACGCATCCAAGTCTTTTGTCACTCGCTGTCCCTGAGACGATTCAAGATGAGAGTTTCCACCACCTTTGCAGCTCTTGCAGCATCCTTCTCCACCGCGAATGCTTACTGGAAAGGCCTCAATGTCGGCGCCAACAACCCGGACGGGTCCTGCAAGTCGCAGCAAGACTGGGTGAACGTCTTCAACACGATCAAAGGCCTACCTGGATCTTACGACTCGGTCCGTCTCTTTGCCAGTTCGGACTGCAACACGCTCGCCAACGCCGTTCCCGCCTCCATCTCGACTGGAATAAAGCTTCTTGTGGGTGTCTGGGCTACTGATGCAGCACATTTCGGCGCCGAGAAAGGCGCTTTGGAGTCTGCTATTCGAGCTCATGGCTCGGACTGGATTCTTGCAATCTCTTGTGGCAGCGAGGACCTGTACCGAAAGGACAATTCACCTAGCAATCTTGCCTCGCAAATTTACGATGTTCGCGGGATGGTGAGGGCCTTGGGAGCTACCCAGGAGGTTGGTCATGTTGATACATGGACCGCATGGTGGGTTGCTCGTTTATTCTCTATGCAGTTCTAGGGATTCAGACTATTGAAATGACATCGCTAATGCATCTCCAGGGTGGATGGAGCCAATACCGAGGTGATCCAGGCGTGTGACTTTATAGGAACTGATGGATATCCGTACTGGCAAGGTGCTACCGTCCAGGACAGTTCGAATGTTTTCTGGCAGAGTGTTGATGCGGTCAGGAACGTCGTGAATCAGGTCAAAGTAAGTGTAGGTTTCGAAACATTGTTTCGATGCTCAAGAAGGATGCTGACTCGTCTGCTCGCCAAAGCCTGGCGCATGGGTTTGGATTACAGAGACAGGATGGTAAGTTGACCGGAAGTTTCAATCCTTGGACTCACAGGGGACACTGACATGATATCCCAGGCCCGTCACTGGCGACAACTTTGGCTCCTCGGTCCCTTCAATCTCCAATGCAGCAGCTTACTACAAGAGCGTTGCGTGCGCTGCGTTTGGCGGAGCCCATACGTTCTGGTATGCCTATCAGGACTATACCTCGAGTCCTTCGTTCGGTGTCCTTGGAAGTGACGGCCGGCCGCTGTACGATCTGTCTTGTTAATCGTTGTTCTCATTTAATGCAATGCGACGCTGAGGCGCTCTCTTATGCAGAGAAGTTTTGCGGCTCTGCATAGTTTACGGGAATCACGAGGATGAGGGGATTAGTCGCAAAAGAACAAATCTAATTTTGTAATGCTCCACTTACCGGTTCTCCCCTTCGTGCATGAACCCCTCATGGCCCTCGTCTTCAGTTTCTTTGCTTTGGAAGAACGAACCCTGCTTGAAACGTAGGATGGACACTGGAAAGTGACACGTTGTCTCAAGTTCCCGCACACAGTGCAACCATGTTTAAGGACTGCCATTTCGTCCATTGACTGGAGAGACAGATATCATTAGCCCCCACAGATTTCCCGTCAGTGTTGGGAGGGTGTTATGCTCAAACAGCCCCTCGAAACTAACGTGATTTTATCAAGCTGCTCCGTCCCGACGATGATCATTTCCCTCTCTGTAGAAGTCGAGTCCTGGAATCTGGGATACGGACATGCAGTCTGTCGGCTCTGAGGGCAGATGATGGAGCTGTCGGGCCAGGCCGTCAGAGTCCCCATCGGTCGCTCACCACACGAGACCGCAGCGTGCACTGCAACCTGGTTCGGTAAGACGATTGGGCACATGGCGGGCAGATGCGCAGATGTGTTGTCTCCCTGCTCGTGGTGCAGTAGCGTCGTCACCGCGTGGGCGAGGTCAGCGGTCAGCTTTGGAGGGAGTCGATTCCCGCACTGCTCCATTTTCAGCCCAGTCGCAGGGCTGGTCTTTGTGATTGGCTGTAGGCCCTCCTCCACTGCGTTGCTCTCTCGCTACTCACCGCGAAGGCCTTTGATTAGCCTTCATGCAAATGCCACATGTACGGATGCTCAATCATGCTCGTCCCTGGAAGAGGATTCAAGATAAAAGGTAGGGTCGCCTGCTGTTCCACAGCGCTTTCTTTTGTATCTCGCAATCAGTCTCTCAGTCTCTGCCCCTCTTCTCTCCCGTGGATCGTCGCCAGCTTCATATACTTCGAGCTCCCTCTGTGTCAACCCAACGGTCGAGTGTTCAAGCCCAGTCAATTCCATTGGACTTATCCAATGCCATCATCGTCCTCTCACCTTCCGGCTCCTATTCGTACCGCTTCAGATTCCTCCGCGAGCTCCGCACCGCTCTCCTCACCTGAATCCACCACATCGTCTCCCAGCTCGGTCTTCCAAACTTCCTACTTCCCACAGAGTTCGTCTGCCACCACGCCAACGTCGCCCACCGAACGATCCTTCTTCGCAGCTCTGAACCAAAAACTCTTGCCCAAGTCTCGCTCCCGCAGTCGGTCGAGGAGTCGCGCTCCTATTCTCTCCACCAGTCGTTCTGCTTCTCCAATTGCAGAGACACCGCTCGCATCACCCACAATGGCGGCAGATACTCAAACAAGGCACTCTTCGCTGCCCGAATCAAATCCTATGGAGGGCGGAAGGGATGCCAGGAAACGAACGAGCACAAACATGAGCGAGTTTGACAGAATGAGCTATGGTAGACATAGCAACGATGTGAGTATCTCTCCGATCCTCGCACCGTCGGTGAATGAATCAAAGCTAATTGTCGTACAGTGGCTGTTCAATGGCCTAAGTGTTCGCGAAAGCGTTCGAGGACTCCTCGACAGGAAATCGTCCAATTAGGGAAGAAGCAGAGATTGAAGTAAGAGTTGGAAAGGGAGAGAACTCCCTCATTGGAAAATTGAATTCACGAAAACGACATGACGGCCACTTTTCCTTTCTTTACACTGCAGCGCGGGCCCGTTGCGACTGTGGAAACGAATTGAGAAAATGGGACGGATCGAGAAAAAAGATTGAACGCTGACTCTGAACCTTTGTACAAATATAAATAGCGGCCTTGATACCCAGATTGAGATGAGTGCAACTCCTCGTTCCTTTTAACGAATGCGATGACATCAATGTCCATCCTTTTTTGGATTCTGAGCTCTTCCTATGCTGTTGTGACCGAGGTGAGCGTATTAATTCCTCATCGTCCGCAACTGAATCCAGTTGGGGAGAACAACCACAGTACTCCCCGCCGTACTACTGTAGTGAATGGCTGTTGAAGGAACCATCGGAATGATTATGCCCGAAAGGGGCTGGAAATTGTCCGCGTCGGATTGATTGCCCCTGGAGTTAAGATAAGCCTATCTCACAATCGCCGAGCGCACGCAGAGTTTCGAGCTTCTCGTCACGTCGGACAGCGAAACTCCTAATTTGCATTCAAGAACACCGTTGTTCGGATCTGTCAGGTCGTTGTCGTTGAGGCAAGTTGTATATATGCTCGCGCCTGAAGCCGTGAATTGTCCATCTCTGATGTTATGAGCAAAAAACGACGATTTCCTCTTCTTTCCTTATCAAAGCCCTCCTAAATTGAGCGCGATGGGCTCCTTCGATCCCCCAGAATCGCAAAACAGTCGCGCAGGACTGCCTGTCGCAGACTCCAGTAAATCTTTCTGGCATAGTGAGCCATCGGAGAAGCTTCTCGGACACAGAACAACACCGGACCTGCCATCGGAGGCGGACATCGTCATTGTAGGGTCGGGCATTACTGGTGCTTCTGCTGCGCGGTTCCTGGCAGAGGATGAAAGAGCGAAGGGCAAGAGAATAGTTCTGCTCGAAGCGAGGGAGGCTTGTTGGGGTGCTACTGGAAGAGTAAGTCTCTTGTCTTCATCTCTCCAGAGTGCTATAATTTCCCTATCTTGTGCATTTCTGAGTCGTCTGCTTACGATTGCTATGAATCCAGAATGGAGGTCAGTTCTACCATACCTTTTCCTCGATACTCTCCCAACCTGCTTACAATCTCTCCTTTGCAGGACATTGCCAGCCTCTACTTTTCGATCGCTCTCCAGACGTCGCCTCCTTCGAGCTTCGAAATTACAACGCCGTAAAATCGTATATAAAGGAACACAATGTCGCGTGCGAATGGAGAGAGCTCCCCGGTTGTCGAACTTTCTGGACATCAGCATTGATGAAGAGTGCAATTGTAGATGTGGAAGCGTTAAGAAACCAAGCCCCGAAATTAGGGGAAATGGTGGAGATAATCACAGAAGATGCACAGCTGAAAGAGCATAGGGTCGTCGGAGCCCCTGGAGCAACCATCACTCAAGGCTGCGCGAGCGTCTGGCCCTACAAGCTGATTGCACACATTTTAGAGAAGCTTTTGAGTGAAGAAAGGCTTAATTTGCAGACCAACACCTCTGTTACCAAGCTAGAGTCGAAGTCCGACGACAAAATCGCAGTTCATACTGACCGGGGAATTATAACAGCTCCTACGGTCATCCTTGCCACCAACGGCTACACATCACATCTTCTCCCAGACTTCTCAGACCTCATTGTCCCCGTCCGCGGTGAAATGTCCGCGCTACTTCCACCAAGCGGCTCCTCTCGTCTCTCCAACTCGTATGGCTTCGTCGGAGCCAAAGGCGGCAACCCCAACCATGACGATTACCTGGTCCAGCGGCCCTTCTCTGACGTCCCGAATCCAGCTGGTCATTTGATGTTCGGAGGTGGCCGTACTGCCGCAAAGCTGTCTTCGATTGGCGAGACGGACGACTCTGTCGTGGACAAGGGATCAGCAAGGTATCTTCGCGAAACGCTGCTCGAGGTGCTAGACTTGGGTGGAAATGCGGAAGAATTGAAAGAGCTCGAAGCGACACACCAGTGGACGGGGATTATGGGGTATTCGAAGGACAATCATCCCTGGGTTGGGAAGGTGCCGGGCATGAGTGGCGTGTGGCTTGCTGGAGGATACACTGGTGAGCTTTTTCAAGCTTTTTCTTAGGGTTATACTTGCCTTTCGGAACTAATGCTTTGTGTAGGTCACGGAATGCCGAATGGCACGCTCTGTGGGAAAGCAGTTGTGGACATGGTCTTAGCGGAAGCAGAGGGTGAGGACTTGAAAGCATTGCATAGTAGAATGGTTGAAGAAGGCGATTTGCCTCAGGCTTACCTCATTACCTCTCAGAGGTTTGAGAAGGCGAAGAACCTTCCAACGGTTGCTGCTCAAGATGGAGACGAAGCTGCGCTTGATATCAGGTCTTTTAATCTTGGAGTGTGTGGTAGATAGCGACTACGAATGAGTATCAAGATGAACCTTGCCGGAGCAGCTTCGTGCCAGAGGCAAGCAGTGGTCAGACGTCTTAGAGCACAAGAGATTGATCCAAACTTCGGAAGTTCATTAAATTGTTGCATTCAGTGCCTCTTCAATCTGGTAAGATAAGGTTGATTCTAATATTAAGGTAGTCTTGCGATTAGACGATTGGAAGCTTTTTTAGTATAACTTTCTTAGTCTTTATAGTTTATAGGTCGTATAGGTAGGTAGGATGAGGTCGGATTAAACGACTCAACTCACTCAAGCTCGAGGTATTTAAACAGTAATCTAGTTACGAGGAGTTATTGGATCTCGACGGATAGGCTGGATACTTATCGGAGTATCCATAGCGTAGCCTTATATAGAGGTGTACGTATAATTAGATAGGTATCTCTACCCTGGTGGAGTGAGTGAGCCTTGTTAGAACGTTCCCCGCTATTGGAACGGGGACTTGATTACTGTCGGAGACCAAAACACGAGAAAATGTGCGCACAATTACATGTGCAATTTTTGGTCTGCTTAAGTATCCGAAATATCCGACATACCCCCCCTGGTACACAGAGATATTCCGAAGCTGTGCCTGAATACTGATCCTACGATTTGACAATTTTGCCGTTCTTGTAGCGCTTTGGGTTCAAAGATATGTTTTTGCCGAAAAAACGGAAGCATCCGCTGGGAGTCGAACCAGGACCCGGTGGGTGGTATGCAGTACACTTTTTTGCGGCTAGCGTTCTCCCTGCGTGCGAACCAGGCTCATAACTGTCGGAGTGTTTGGGGTGATAGTTGCCAAGCTCCGAGGATACTGCGTGGTCACGTTGGGAGTGCAATAACGCAGTAAAAAAAGTGAAGTCTTTGAGAGAGCAAAGATGTGTAGATTGTAATGTCAAGTGTGATGTCTCTGTCTAGGAGTGCCAAATGCCGGAGATGGAATATATGCTCCATGTCACAGGATGCATGACTAAGCACACACGTGATTAGTCTCCGACAATTACCGAGATAGAGAAAATACTGGAACCATCCGAAACGACTACCGATATCATAAAACCAAGCATCGACACTTGAGTCTGACCAGATTCTGCTTTGTCTTCCGCATGCGCGCATTTGCTATCTAACACGGTGTTCTCTCAGGCAGTCGCCGAAACTAAGGTGAAGGTCGAGTGCACGTGAGAGCGCGAATCCGCGTTGCGCGTTCCTTCCGTTTTGTGGCTTGCGCCTAGTTCCTAAGTCCGGGAGCGAAAGGGTTGATACATCAACTTTTCTTCCTATCAGGTCGGCACCTTCTCGCTCTACCTTATCAACTTACTCTGGCTCTCAACACCCTACTCAACACCCTTCTCTCTCTTCCACCTCCACCTCCACCTTCTCTCGCTCTTCAATTCCCTCTGGAAGCTCAAGTCTTCCACCATGCCTTCCGGCCAATTTAACATCGCTGTATATCCTTACAGTCCATCTCCGGATACGCGTCCACGCATTATCCCGTACCACCCTCAGCTCGAGGTACGCTGTTGTCTTTATACATCGTTGAACTTGTTGAGCTAACACAGATCTCACCTCAGCAATTTGAGAACAGAGTTCGTACCGAGTTCCTCAAAGACAGAAACCGATACGACCTTCACTTCCATCTAGTTGGCTTTCACTGCGGACCGCCATTGGCTAGCACTAACTGGAGCAAGATTCGGCCTGGAAAGCGTGATTTGAACGTGTACGCTCACTTCATCATGCGGGAGGCCTCCCGCGAGTCCTCAGTCGATTCGGTGTTCGGAGCCGTGGACTTGTCGAACCCAAGCTCCGACATCGAGGCATCGAAGACCAAACACAGTCTTCTCACGGCGTCAAGTCCTGCTCACAACCCCCACAAAAGGCCTCGAATAGCCACAGAGAGCCTACCATCTGCTCTCAATCCATCCAAAATGGGCCATAGCGGTACTACTTCTCATTTCAACCCAACGTCGACCTCGACTCTTTCCGCAAGCTCCACGAATACGGCAAATAAGCTCTCCGAGGCACAGTCCTCCTGTGAAGCCAGTCGAACGGTCCCTGTCACCACCATTGGTCACGCACATCGGCCGCGAAAGATTATCGATGTCAACATCCACTTCGTCTACAAAGTGTCCTCAGAGTACCACGGCAACCCCGACTGGCCCCCATTTGATGCAGAATTCCCAGCCGACGCCGAGCTTGACGACATCAAGAAAATGATCGGTGGTGACTTTGATGCCGTCGTCGATAGTGACGACAGCCCTCTCAGCATCCGGAGCCGCTTGAGGTGGAACCTCTTGCTTGGCCATGATTCGAGTTCACTGAAGGCGCCAGAAAAGTCCAAACCATTGTCTCGGTTCGCGGAAGTCGCAAGTCTATCTACCAAAGCTGACATCACCGCGGTTATCAATGTCTTCCTTGCTAGTGTCAGCTCGCAAGCTGCTAGTTTACCTTCCACTCCCGGTCTGAACATGCCAATACAGAATGGAGATATCGCTGGAAACGGAAACGAGATCAATCGCAGTGGCAATGCAGGGCGTACTCCCGTGGATCCAACTGACAATCCGGCCCAAACCCAGGAAATCTTTACGGTCAGCACCCCTAGAGTGGCTTCCTTAACCACGCCCGTCACTACACCCGAGACAAAAGGCAAATTCAACCGCTTAGTCGTTGGTCAGCTTAAAGAAAGCGTTCACCCAAGTGGCCGAAAGAACGCAGTGGACGCGTTTGTCGATGCTTTGTCGCGGGTTCGGCTCTTCCGGAAACCCACAGATATCGACGGCAACCCGCTATCTTTACTTGGTGTGGGCAGGGGCAATTATCATCTCGTGAAGGATCGTGATGTCGACTTTCTCCCCGAATTTTCTGGCTCCGTGGCAGAGCGGAAAGCGATTATTCAAGAAGTGTCAGATAGACTGAATCCTCATCGAAGCAATCCAAGCAGCTCGGCACAGTCTGCTCGAAAATGGAGCGGCCTCGGTCGCCCGGATATCGAAAACGCGGCAATCGACAGTAGTCGACCGGATATTGAGACTGCGGAAACGGGCAGTGGTCGATCGGATACCAAGATCGCGGGAACGGGCAGCGATACCCTCCCTGTTGACAAGTCTGCGTCAAAATACAACAACACAGACACGTCGGCGCAAGTTCTCGTCACATTTGATATCGTCGACTGGACGAACGACCAACTCATTCCTAGACTGGCCAAAGTCTCGCTCACTCTTCCCGGTGCTGCCGACTACTTTGACATGCACCCGAAGGCTCAAGACGAATTCGTCCGCCTAATGGGCGCTGCTGGATTTCCTTGTGACAAAAACGACTATGATGTTCAATTGTGGATTCGCGGACAGGCATCGAAGAAGATGCGGTGGCTGAAGCCTTCCAAGATCCCGATTGCAAGCTGGTTCCCTCCTGATGCAGGTCCTGAGAACCGTCAGTTGAATGGCGACATTGCGATCACAGACTGGGTTCCAGATCCAGCCATGCTTCCTACCGCTATCAGCACGCAAACCAATTCAGACTCGGAGAACGAGTCGACTATATGCTTTTGCGGAGGTGTGGAAGAGGGAACATCAATCGGCTGTGATAACAGCAAGGTGAGCAAATTTGTAGAAATGCTTGAAGCATTCACTGACGTTCATGTCCAAAGTGCCCGATCAAGTGGTTCCACCTGGAGTGCGTGGATTTGAAGGTATTGCCGCCCAAGGACGTCAAGTGGTTCTGCAAAGACTGCAAGCGAGAGTCACGCATGTGATGCAGACGAGATTGGGAGAAACGGAGGGATCTCGAGACATCTCAAGACTGACAACATTACTTTCAATAGTTGGTTGGTGGTTATTTGTGAGCGGAGGGCTAACTCCAGGCTGAATCGATTGAATGAATTACCGATGGATTCATGGCAAGCAATCACCTCGGATCGGTGAGGGAAACTTGACTAGATTGTTATCGTTCTACACACACACGGGCATCTTTGCTAATTGGAAGTCAATCAGGGGATGAACATAGGGCTCGGATGTCTGTGGAGTGGCACTAATCTACATAAAAGTCATGAAAAATATATATATTGCAATATAGCTCCATGATATGCAATTCCTGTGAGCATTACAACGGTAGTAAATCCTGAAAAAGAAGAACCTGGTGAGATCCTTTAAAGTCCCGTGCAGATCAAAGAGACAGCGTCAACCTAGAAAGCCAAGAAGAAAAACTCCTCCATATGCTTGAGCAACAGATCAGGATGTTCTTCCGCAACATAATGCCCACATTCCATCCCCTTGCCCTCAACACTCGCCGCGCAAACCTTC
Source organism: Aulographum hederae CBS 113979 (assembly GCA_010015705.1). Lineage (NCBI taxonomy): Eukaryota > Fungi > Ascomycota > Dothideomycetes > Aulographales > Aulographaceae > Aulographum > Aulographum hederae. The sequence goes on from ML977147.1 coordinate 726,556, forward strand.
TTCCACTCAGCAACCGGATTCCAGTTGGTACCGATGATACTCTGCGTGCCCCACAGCACGCGCAGCGGACACTGAATCTTCCTCCCCTCCTCGCGATCCCGCCTCTGCATCACGAGATCGCTCGTGGCGCCGGCGCGAAAGTCCTCGCACATGGCGTGCACGGCGTGGGGGTCTGCGAGCTGCGAGACGTACTGGGCCATGGCCTCGGGGACGAAGACGGAGGGGTCGTTGTCGCGGTCCTTGAAGAGGCGGCGGGCGAAGGAGGAGGGGTTGCTGAGGATCATTTCTTCGGGGAAGGGCGCCGGTTGGATGTTGAAGAACCAGTGCCAGTAGGAGGTTGCGCGGGCGGTGGTTACGTCATCGTAGTGGGTGAGGGTTGGGCAGAGGTCGAGCATCATGACTGGGAGGGTTTGAAGTTAGTTTTGTTGAAGACGTAGGAGATGGGGTGTGGGAAACTCACCCTTCATGATGTTGTCTGGGAAATCTATGCACAGCTGATGTGCGACTCGCCCGCCCCTATCGTGCCCGGCGACATAATATCTTGAATGACCCAGCTTCTCCATCACAGTCGCGCAGTCCTTGGCCAGCGTGTCTTTCCTGTACAGTTCATGATCTGGGTCGCCCTTCCCTCCGTTGTCCAGATCGCGGCCGCTGGGCTTGCTCGAGCCTCCATATCCGCGGAGATCAATGGCGATAACGGTGTATGTTTCCGTTAGTCGGGGAGCGATCTTGTGCCACATGAGGTGAGTTTGCGGGTAGCCATGGAGGAGGAGAAGGCCCGGACCCGAGCCGCCTTTGTTGCCGTGGATGAAGACGCCTTCTTCGGTTTCGATGTTGAATTCTTGGAAGCCGGAGCCAAGCTTCATGCGTGCGGAAGAGTAGAACATGGTGGCAAGGCTCTTGTGCTATCTATTCTGGTATATGGTACACACGGGAGAGGACTGTACGACGGCGATACTTTGGTAAAACCGTGGATGATGAGAAAAGCTGGAAACACGTGAGGGAAATGGACGAGGAGATGACAACACAATCGATGAGATGCAACCTCTTTTGAAGAAATCCTTTGACTTTAGAAAAGAAAAGGACATGATTCTGTCGGGATCATACGGGGTATTTGTTTCTTCCCATTTCCAACGAAGGAAGACAAGCCATCGTCATGTCCCAAGTCCTCCGATGCAGATACCAAGCCGGCCCCGGATCTTGGGCTTGATTCGTTTTTCTTCCGTTCGCGCAACGATACGGAATGACTGAGGAGGGAAATTGAAGAGGAAGCGCATAAGGATCGTCGTCGACGTCTTCGGGCCCTGACGGCTCAACTCCGAACCCTGAGTCGTGCCAACAGGGTTGTCAAAATTGACTGCGCACGGTCCACACTCTTTCAAAACAAACACATTTTGACTCCATACTCCACCATAATGGCACCCTCAACGCCAGAAAAAAAGCCTAAGAGGCACGAACACAATACTATCAAACGTACTCGTTTCTTTGACGCATTTGATTCCAAGAAAAAAGAGCAAGGTGTAGGAGCAATCGCGCATTTACCAGGTATCAATATACCAACTTCCACAGCACGCCTATGGCTTAAACAAAGGGAG
>ML977148.1:1026-81349 GCA_010015705.1 Aulographum hederae CBS 113979
GATTGCTTCCCTTGGGGACTGGTACTTTTGGTGGAGCCCGGTGTTGTTCTTCTTGAATTGTATTGTTTGGGTTGTATCGAGAGGTCTTTTCCTGATTGGTGAATCCAGTTCTGAATCCATGTCTAGGACTGGGGAGAAGATTGGCTGGACAGGGCCCTGGGAAAGGAGGTCCATGTCTGAGTCGGGGGGGGGAACTTGGTTGGATGGGGTCTTGAATTGTGTTGTTTGGGTTGTATCAAGGGGTCTCTTCCTGCATGGTAAATCCAGTTCTGAATCCATGTCCAGGACTGGAGAGAAGATTGGCGGGACAGGGCCCTGGGAAAGGAGGTCCATGTGACATGTCTGAGTCGGGAGGGGAACTTGGTTGAATAGGGTCTGGGGAAAGAGGTTCCATGTTGGTCATGGGCTGAGCCAAGACTTGCTCAAGAACTTTTTGAAATCGCCTCCTAAGATGCAGCTTTTGACGCGTCTTTGCGGCACCACCTAGATGGACTTGAGAGTGTCGATGGTCCTGAGGCTGTGCCAAGGCTGAGGGTGGACTGTGCGCAAGAACTTTTGGAAAATCAGTGCTGGCACCAATATTATCTTATCCGATACGAACCAATACGATATCGGTATTGCCGATATTGCCAATATTACAATAGTATTGTAAATATTTCTTGGCATAACCAGATTTACCCCACAATTCAACCAAAAATCACTTCTACTCTGCTTTTTATCCAACATGACTTCTGAAATGCAAGATATCGAAGACTTCGAGTTATCCCTTACTTCAAATACCTTTGAGGAAACGACCGAGACCGTCCATTCACTTGCTTCAACGAGAAATTCGCGCAAATCGTCTCCGGTTCATCAGCATTGCCGTCCGCCAACATCAGATGAGAGAAAAGAAAAGCCAGAATCGAAATGGATTTGGTGCAAATATTGTTCAAACTACTCTGCTCAAAGCACCACCAACATGAAACAGCATTTACAGAGAATTCATGAAATTAACGTCGATTTAAAAGCAGACTCAAGCATTCGGTCGGGAGCTACCGAAACCGTCGAAGCGCTCTATGCTAAGCTTCTTCTCCAACTCAATGATAGCAGAAATGATCTCGATCAAGAGATTCTTCGGCGTATTATCGATCAGAAAATAGTCGAACAAACTCTTCTGGATTTGATTATTATCCGAAGGCTTCCATTTTCATGTGTGGAGTGGCCAGAATGGCATGCATTTGTTCAGGTTATAAACCCGCAAGGCAATACATTTATGCCAACTTCTCACAATACGATTAAGCAAAGAATCGAGACTTGGTTTCTGTCACGGGTTGGGTCACGTGCTGTGGTCACGTGACACCTGGAGCACCTGTGCTTGGCACTTGTATATATACACCCTCCGCAGGGGTTCTCGAAGTAATGGAAATTGTCAAGGAACATCTTGAGATCTCTCTAGTAAGTCGAATATTAATTCAATATTTAGCTTTAGCTAACCCTTACAGAAAGAGAACAAGCAGCTCAAAATTCGGATTGAAAGTTGTCGGAGTTTATGGGGTGATAGTTGCCAAGCTCTGAGGATACTGCGTGATCACGTTGGGGGTGCAATAACGCAGTGGAAAAAGTGAGATCTTTGAGAGAGCAAAGATGTGAGGATTGTGATGTGTGTGTTGAATTGTGTGATGTAACTGTCTAGGAGTGCCAAATGCCGGAGATGGAATATATGCTCCAGATCACATGATGCCTGATTAAACACTCACGTGACTAGTCTCCGACAAACGTGCAAAGGCTAAATTTGACTTTTATTCTTCAAAGCTTGATCAATCACCTTATTACGCCTCAGCTCGTATTCTTCATCCGGAACATCGGACAGCTTGGCTAAAAGATAAGAATGGCAATCCTACAAGTTCTTATATCGCGTGCATGAAGAAAGTTCAAAGTCTTTGGGAGAGATTTCGTCGGGAAAGAAGATACTTTCTTCAATCGAACGATATCATTTCTCGTCAAGCTGATTCTTCAAGCAATCCAGCTCAGCAAAAGCCTCGAAATGGTTTTGAGAAGCTTCGTCAGAATATAAAAGAAAAGCACGTCCGACCTCAAAGTCAAGATGAATTTGAAAACTACTGCAACGAGGCCGTATCGTACGATATCAAAATGCCTGCACTATAATGGTGGTTGCAAGAAACACAACGGAAACGATGGCCGCAACTAGCAAGCTGGGCAATTGAAATCCTTTCAATCCCCTCAATGAGCGACAAGCCGGAAAGATTTTTTTCAGGAGGCCGCCGTACAGTTAGCTGGGATAGAACGTCGATGACAGCGGCTACATTGGAGCAGTTGGAATGTGGAAAGGATTGGAAAAGAGGAGAACTACTTAGAAATGATTTTTGACGACTTTTCTTTATCGCATATTATAAATACCTGCAACTTCGAGACAACATTGTAATAGCTTTGTAGATAAATATCAGTCGATCCCTTTGCAAAGCTGAGTCAGACCGATGGTGGCGTATTGAACCAATATTGGCAATACGGTATTGCCGATATATTTCCGATAGCCGATATCGTATCGGTAGCGTATTGGTTGTATCGTTGCCAGCACTGTGGAAAATCACGTCGATAAATGCAGACTTTGTCGCGTCTGTGACACCACCACGCTGGTGCACACGCTTGAAAGTTGGTGAAAGTGTGGTGCTCGATGAGGGCTTCAAAATGATGGATGAATTTTTTTGTTTTGGGACAAAAGTGTTGCGATGTCGACCCAAGCGACTGTGCCAGCGACTTTTGAATGGCATTAATCTCTAAATAAAAGCACCAGATTGTATACAAAAAAATACCGCCCCCATAGCACTCCGTTGCTCCTCAAGTAGCACGAGAAAAACGAGAAAAATGAGAAAAACCTAGAGAATGTACATGCCCGCCTCGAGGCTCTCATCACCCTCCTTGCCGTTGTCAGTTGCCCCGTCGGCAATCATCTTGGCCTTCTGTGCATTCCTGGACCTGAGCAAGAGCCAGCAAGCGGCATAGAGGAAAGCAGCGACGACGGTAAGACCAGCAGAAACGGCATTGCCGGAAACGTAGCGGGGCCCCTGGTTAGTGGGGTACAGCTGCGAAGAGACCAAGTTGGAGATGTTGCCAATCGAATAGGCCAAGGGCATGCCAACAGCGCGCTTCGAGTCGGGAGACAGGTTGGTCGCAATCCAGGTGACAGCCAGGGTGGAGATGGAATACAGACCGGTGACCAGAATCAACATACCAGCGTAGCCGGCACCGGGAGCTGAAGATCCGACAGGAATCAGATAGCCAACTGCTACTGGAACACAGCATGCGACGATGACCAGACCGCGGCTCTTGAAGCGATCGGAGATGTAGACGACGGTCGCAAGAGAGATGGCACCGAGGACGTAAACAGGGATGGTCATGTAGTTGACACTGAGAGATGAAAATCTGAGCTGGTTAGCGAGTTGTTCGAGGGTTCAATGGAAGATGAGTGCTTACCCAAGACCAGAGATAATAGTAGGCAGGAAAACTCCGAATCCGTTGATAGCGACGGACGAGGTGAAGAAAGCGACTCCGAGAAGGTAGACAAAGGGGTCCTTGAGCGCGACCATGACCCACTTCTTCTCCCACTTCTCCTCACCACGGTGCTTGATGTCTCGCTGGTATTTCAAGCGCATGGTTTCCTTCTCCTCGGCGTTCAAAAACCAAGCGCTCTCTGCGGTTTTGGGGAGGAAAACCCAGCCAACGCCGCCGACAACAATGGTGATGCCGAACTCGACGATGAACAACCACCTCCAGGCTTCAAGGCCGTGTTGGTCGCCCATGGTCTGGACAGCATAGGCGAAAAGGCCACCGAAAGCACCGGAGATACACTGGGCGAGATTGGTAGTCATAATACGCTTTCCGGCCAGCTCGCGGGGATAGATGGTAGAAAAAAGGTAGGCGAAACCCTGGGCGAGGCCGGCTTCAGCGGCATTCAGGAGCATGCGGCAGGCGATGGTCTGGCCGTAGTTGTGGACGAAGGCAGTTCCGAGGGTGCAGGCGCTCCAGAGGACGAATGCAGTTCCAAGAGCTTTGTTGGCGCCCCATCGACGGACGGCCAGGACCCATGGGACTTCGAAGAGGATAGTACAGACGCTCGAAAGGGTGTTGATGTTACCGAACTCGCCGCTTTTTAGTCCAATGTCCTCGTCGAAGCCGAAAATGCGAGCGTTTCCAAGCTACAAGGCGTGTTAGTGGGAGTGGGATGATTTGGCGAACAAGGTGTCAACTCACGTTGTTGCGGTCCAAGCTAGACAGAACCATGAAGATGACTGAAACTGGCAGGACGAAGATGTCAAACTTCTTCATGGCAGCGCGCTCTCTGGCAGGGTCGATGAAGATGACTTCGCCCGATGCATCTTCGTCCGAGGCGTAGTCGATGGGGTTTTTGGCGTCCATGTCGGGAAGAGTGGTCTTTGTCTCGGGGATTAGGTCGGGAGACATTGCGAATGTATAGAGGAGCTATGAGGCTGTGACTTGTGGGTGTAGAGAAGTTTTGACTAATGGAGAGAGAGGAGCAGTGACTTGTAGACAGATAGGAGTGATTGTTGTTGAGTGTGGACAAGTTGTAGCTTGTGGGTATAGCTGGAGCTGTAGAGAAGCTGTGGAGAAGCTGTGGAGTGTGTGGAATGGATCGTGTTCAAGGCCGCGAAGTCGCGTGCCTATATACCTGATACTTCTCTTCATGTTGTTGAAGTGTGTCGACTACAGCCAACTGGTTACTGGGTATATGGTCAACGTTAGGGTGAAAGTCTGAGTATCTCTGCAGGTGGTGGATAACGCTGGAAGATAAGCTTTGATGCGCAGCGTGCCAGCGACGCCTGCCTGCAACAGTGCAAATGGCTGAACAACCTCGACATGTCGACTTGCTTTTTCGGGCAAAGCCGAAATAGCGTCGGCCTTCTTCCATCCACCAGCAATATCTTGATCTCCCGCACTCACGGCAGGCTAGCAGCAGAGATAGATACGACTGTGGCAATGGAGAGGGAAAGGCGACATGGCTAGTTACATGAAGCATCAGCTTTTCTTTTGATCGCTGCATGAAAACACTTGATCAGAGGATACAGAGGAGAGGGCCCGGGAGGAGGAGGAGAAGCTGGACTACTGGACTACTGGATGCTGGGCTGCTGGATGCTGGACTGCTGGACTGCTGGACTGCTGGACTGCTGGACTGCTGGACTGCTGGACTGCTGGACTGCTGGACTGCTGGAGGAGTGGGTTTGTTTGTGGGCCACTGGGTGCTGCAGGTTGGTGCTGGCCCTGCTGGGCTGGGTGCTGATCATTGATTGCTGGGTGCTGGACTGGACCCTGGTTGGGATTGCAGGTGTTGGTGTTTTCCAACCTCGTGGTTGCCCAGATGCGAATCTACGATGAAGCGCGGGGCAGCCGCACCGAGGCTGGGTGGGCGCCCCCGTAAAATTAGGTAGGCACGGTGCACATTTGCACCTATCTTGGGTACTCGGTACCGATTATTCAGACGTGTCTACGTGTGGATGAAATTGAACACCAAGCATTCAGAGAGGTTGTACTCTGGCTTGTCGCTCAGGTGCTTGTTTGCTGGTGCATACCTTGGGTAGTAGCCCTCCGGTCAAGGTATTGCAGGCGGTTCTAGGCCGGATTCCCAGAGTCAGCCTTTGGCCTTGGTGGTGGCGGGTGTGGGTGCCTGAGTAAGGGAGCTCAGATACCTCCATGTCACATGTTCTCCTCGTCCTTTTGCAGAGATATCGGCATATTGCGACGGGAATCGCCGTCCATCTCGCCGTCTTGCCCCATTCGCCCCATATCCATTCCTGCCATCTAGTTTCAACTATCACCATCACTGTTTCGAGCCAATCTCCCAGGTGCGAAAGCAGATACTCTAGAGTGTCGCAAAGATCCGAAACCTCCTGCAGACTACGCTACGTCTAGGATACCTCTATCGTGAATGAATTCGCCCTCGCGCCACGGCCACAGGCTGGCGAGAGGCGTCACGGCTTGCCAGAGGTGGGTTGAAGCTTGAATCGTCGGCTTACACCGACAGTACAAGGCTGACTGGCACTAAGATGCCGTTCTAGAAAGCAGAAAGTAATGCTCGCCTCCGTTGCAGCCCCAAGATAATACCACACGAGACCGCTGACACTTGGGGGGAATGTCTACAGTGTGATATGAGATACCCCAACTGCTCCAATTGCGAAAATGCACTCGTCCCATGCTTGACATACCACTCGGGAAAACAGGCCGAGGTGCGTATACACACATGCGTCCCCCTTCCTCCGCTCATGGCTGATCGTAAACAAGATCCCTCGCAACTACGTGTCCAATCTGGAGGCTCAGGTGGAGAAGCTGGCAAAGGAACTTCAAGAACTGCGAACACACCCGCAGACGCACGCTCAACGCGTCAGTCAAGGCCCTCCATCTTCGACCGACCCGACATCTCCGGCAGCCGGGCTCACCCCCTTTTCCAGCGGAAGGCCCGAGGCTCCTGATGAAAACCCAGCCGAGTCAAGTTACATTCAAGACGTGGTCAAGAGTGTAACCACTGTCGTCAACGAGCCCTCGAGACAACCGCGATTCCTGGGGCAAAGCAGTGCGATCACGCTCGCAAGACTCGTCATGGCAGCAATCCGCACCGACAAGCTCCCCTCGTCTCCTCTTTCGTCTGACCAGAGCTCCTATGAGCCGGTTGCACCTGCACTGGCAGTCGAAACCTCCCTTCCACCACGGAATGCTGCGAATCAGCTGGTCGATGTCTACTTCCAGTACCGGACACCGCACATGCCCATCATAGGTCGGCCGCAAGTTGAGGAGGCGCTTGAGAGCGCATACCGCTCCATGGGCGGTCAGCAGCCCTTGGATAGATTCGTCGAGAAGGACATTTTCACCACGTACATGGTCTTTGCCATCGCCCTTTGCGACATCACTGACCCGTCTGGGAGAGGACGCCCGGTACAGAACGAGAGTTGCTTCCGGTCCGCACTGGGTTGGATTGAAAGAGTCCTCACCTACTCGAAGAGTGATCTTGAGACTCTGCGAACCATTCTCTTGATAGTGCAATTTGTCACCTTGTGTCCCTCTTCTGGAAGCCTATGGCATTTGACCGGCACTGCCCTGCGCTTGTGTATCGATATAGGCCTGCATTGGGAGACAGAAGAGCAGACTCTCCGCATGGATCCAGATTTGCTGCACGAACGCCGGCGCTTATGGTATATCACGTACCAATTTGACCGTGTCCTGAGTATCACGCTGGGCCGCCCTTTCGGTATCACCGACGAAAGCATGCGAGTACCGCTCCCAAATCCGTGGACGTCATCCCGTCGAGGCCCCGGCCGCGAGCTCCACGAATTCGATATCCATAACCAGCGCTGTCATAATCACCTGTTCACCTTGTCCAAGCTCGAGTCTGAAGTCAAGCATGTGCTCAACAGTCAAAGCTGGGCCCTGAAAATTGCCAATCCTAAGGTAAACTACTCGGCGTGGATCCAGGATATCCAGCCCCGCTTGCAGGAATGGTATAGCACTGTTCCGCAAATAAAAGAAGCCCACCCGTCGTCGATATTCGCTTCGCAGGCCTATTGGGACGGAATCTACAACAACGCAATCCTCTTGCTTTACCGACCCCACTCCTCAGTCCTGCACACATCGCAGGAAGCATTACTTATCTTCTTCGAAGCCTCTTGCAAAGTCATCTCCAGCCTCAAAACTCTCCAACGAGAAGGAAAAGTCGAGGTTCTCTGGAAAGGGGTCCACCACCTCTTCATGGCAGGCTTGGGCGTCATATACTGCCTCTGGCACTCCAAAGAGATACGGGATCGCAACCCCATCCGGATCAGCATCTCTACTCTCCAATCCTGCGCCTCGACCCTCTCTGCCATGTCAGAGACCTTTCCCGGCGCATCGGGATGTCGCGACGTCTTCGATACGCTCTCCTCTGCCACCGTCGACTGGCTCGTTACCATTGACGCCGAGGAGGAACGCCAAAACCGCTACGACTTTGAGAAGCAGATGCAAGACCTGCTGCAGAATCTACAGCCGCCACAACCAGGCATGGTTGCAGCGACCGAGGATAGTGTTGCAGGTGTGGATGATATGATGACGATACTGTCACGTGACAACTTTGCGTTCAGCGAGATGCTCAATTCTGCCGCGCAATGGCCCGTTGATCAAGAAATTGATCTTCAAAATTTCAATTTCGGAGATGTTGGAATGGATATGACGGAGCCCGGTGTGAATACGGCCTCTTATATGGCCCAATAATTAGCAACCGTCTTAGCGTAAATACCTTTCATGTTTGACGCTCCTTTCCATGCCGAGTTGCCGACCTGCCTTGTCACTCTCTCGCAACGACCATTGCAAAGGGTCGTAAATCGTTGTTCTTTGTCTCGATCTGTCCATGTTAGACTTTCAACGTTCACATCATCGGAAATGATACGGTGCGTCAAGCAACGAGCTACACACCACGACTGAATTCTTTGTGCTAGAGTTCGGTTTCCAAGCCTGGATGACCGTCCCGAGATTGCTTTCGCTGCTCATCTAGCAATTGCGAAAGAGCGATGGCGATGTTCACAGGCTGACTGGTTCTCGGACGGATCGACATCAAGCGAAATGAGGCAGCAGAGACTGAGATGGAATGAAATGTCAATTGCAATGCTATAGGTAGCTAACGCTTTTCAAATACGTAGTATATAACAAAACATCAACTCCAAATATGCAAGTCCGGCCCGTCCTCCTCGATGCAGTTTTCCGTCACGTCCAATCAATCCTCCATCAAGTCCAAATGTCCCCTGAAGCGAAGCAAAGTGAGGGTGTGTGAGTGAGTGGTTCTTTGTGCGACATTGAACCGCAGACCAATCCCCATCATGGTCGTGGAAGCGCCTCTATCCAAGGACAGTCTGCGCCTTGGACGCGGGGGTGCCGTTGACAAGTGGCTTGTACGTCGCAGACTCCTTAGCAGGCAGAGAAGCATCAGCGGTGGTCGTGGACTGGTGGATAGCCTGAGCAGCGGAAGCAGGGGCGTCATTGACAATCTCCTCGTAGGCCAACGGTTCCTTGACAAGGCGGGCATCACGGAGGCCCAGCTGCCAGCGCTCGAACCCATTGCGGGACACAGAAGTCGATGTCCACATGGCATTGCGGCGGAAGTCGTTGGTGACGCGGACAGCGACCTCAACGGGGACGTTGGGGAAGAGCTCGGCAAGTTCGTCGCGGAAAGTCTCAGCGTCGCGATCCATGACCCACTGGATGCCCTTGGCGAGGCCGACACAGAAGCGCTGCTCGGCGTCGAGGAGCTCGGGCGTGATGGTTGCGGTTTCGCGGTAGTAGACGCTCCAGGGGATGTCGCCCTGCTCGACCATTTCCATGGCGATGGATACGTTGGGGTTGCGTGCGACCATGGCCAGAGCCGAGAGGTTGTCGGTGATGAAGTAGTCGCCCATGCCGCCCTGGAAGAGATTGCCCAGCATGATGCCGTCGAGGTCCTGGACGTAGTCGACGCCGCGCGCGTCAATGCCTTGCTCACGCAGCAGCATCTTGAAGAAGAGGCCGACGCTGGCGCCTCCGCCAGACTTCATCAGCACAGTGCTGCCGGCCATGTCGGTCAACTTGAAGCCGTCGGCGCTGCCACGCTTCAGCACGGCGAGTGGACAGCGGTTGGCGATCTGGGCAAAGACGGTGTAGTGCTGGACGCGGTCGCGGTACATGGAGGGCACCCAGATGCCACCGAGAGCCATGTGGGCGGATCCTTCAGCGAGGTGGTCGAGCACATGGTCCCAGGGAACGGGGATGGTGACTTTTACATCGAGGCCCTGATCGCGGAAGAAGCCGTGGCGGAGGGCGATGTACTCTGGGAGGTAGTTGAGGTTGTAGCCGGTAGCGGTAAGGTTGAATGGCTGCATGGTGATTGTAGTAGAGGACTGCAAGCTTTAATGTGTGAGTCTGGTCGGCGAGACAAGATGGAAGCTTAAAGTCGTAAATCTGCAGAGAATCAGGCAGAGAATGCGGTCGGAAAGACTGGAGTGGTTGATGCTGATTGATGAGAAGAAGATGATGATGATGATGATGATGAAGGTTGTGATGACGGAGCAGTTGCAAGTAGGGAATGCGAGCGCGAATCTTTTATAGGCATTGTGAGAGCTTCACAGGCCATTTCTACAGAAGTCTCTTCGATGGAGATGCCCTTGGGACAGTGACTACAAAGTTTCGGGGTGCGCTATGCCGGTGGTGGTGATGGACATCGGAAAACAGCGAAAGAGTCAGGGGAAGAGGGAGGGTTTTGCTTATCGCCATCCGACCTTATCATTATCGCAGGACTCAACAGCATCTGCCATGCGGTCGGAGAATCCCGATGCGATCCCGATCTCAATACCTACCAGTGCTAAGGTACCGTCGCCGACCCGCCGTCCACGGGCCCGTCGGAGATTTCCCGACCTCTACTCGGCATACTAGTCACGACTCTGTAGTCTGTCCCTACAGCCGTATCTCTCCCTATCTCTGAAATGCTCAACGCCGCTCCGCCGGGTAACTGCTTCTCACTTGCAGCTTCATCACTACCGTACCGGAAGATTGAATGAGCGAAGCTTCCAGGCCAATAGTGAGTGAAGCACCGCTGAATTTTCTTACCAGAGATTTCATGACTTCAAACCCTCCTATTCTGGGGACCTGAGCCGTAAGGTATAAATTCGCCGTGTGCTGCCATATGTAGGACAATTCAACCATCTCAACTTTTTCAAGTCCTTTCTAGTTCTTGTTTCGCACAACTGTCAGACCAAAGCGTCTGACTGCAAACTACTCGCCCTACCCCTCCGCGCAATGGCCTCTCAACCATACCTTGAAGACACTCCAGCTGAAGTCACGAAGGCCAAAGGCCTTCACTTGATCACGCAGAACACCCCCAATGGCCAGAAAGTGCAAATCCTTCTCGAGGAACTGGCAAGTGTCTACGGCTTGGAATGGACAACTACCATCATGTCAGTACACCGGCAGTTCCCTCTTTTACGGTTCGTCAATATTAATCTCGTCTATAGCGACACGTCCACAAATGAGCAGAAGAAAGACTGGTTCCTCCGTCTGAACCCAAATGGTAAGCGAATCGCCCTAAAGTCCGTTTCGAATCTATTCCGCAGGCCCTAATTCCTTCATCAGGTCGCATTCCAGTCCTCGTCGACAACGCAGAATCATCTGCATTCCCTGTAATGGAGACATCGGCAGAGCTTCTCTACCTTCTAAAGTTCGACAAGGATAATCACTTCGGTTTCGCCGACCCGCTCGAACAAAATGAGCTTATCCAATGGCTCTTCTTCTGGCACGGCAGTGGTGCACCGTACCAAGGAAACCTCGGCTTTTTCAGACGTGCGCAGGAACAGAGCGAATGTAAGCTTCAAATTACAATATCACCCCATCACGCCATATTACACTGCTCTCTGCATTATGAAAGAGAAGAAGATCAAGAAAATTCGCTTAACAAAACTGCTATTCTCTAGTCGCCATCAACCGCTTCCGCAAGGAGACATACCGTGTTTTCGGGGTCCTTGAGATTCAGATGTCGGGTAGGTATACTGGCCGGCCGAAGGAGTTTCTGGCCGGCAAAGGTAAGGGAAAATACTCTGCTGCTGATGTTGGAACTTGGCCGTGGGTAAAAAATTGGGCGCTCAGCGGGTACACAGAGGAGGAAATGCAGGAATTCCCTCATCTACTGGAGTGGATAGAGAGAGTTGCGGGACGGGAGGCTGTGCAGAGGGGAATTGGTGACAAATATAAGCTTCCATGAGCGCATCAACTTGGGTACCGGGGTTTTTTAAGTCGGGAGGCGTCTGGTATGACATCCAAAAGTCATTTCTATTGGGTTCATCTCCGCAGTTCTGCGTGAGCAAACATATTCAGCCGGCCAGTAGTTTCCGAGACACGTCGTCTTGTTCATTGTCTTAACCTTTTGATCTTTAAATTGAAAAGAGTATAGTGTCGCAACGTCGGAGTCTTCTAACCATGTTGTTTCACATTCATCTGCATACCTGCGATCTGCTTCAATATAGTTGGCCGTTCCTCTCAGAGATGCCGTCCCCCGTTTAACTAGTACATGACGACACCCACTGCTTCTATCCTCTTTGATGTGAAAGAGTGTCAGTTCCGACATTCCACGGTACACAAACTCTTAGAGCACTCACGTTGTTCCAGTCCCAGAGCAGTCAGAGCAGGAGCTGTCGACCTGGCCTGACCCAGTACAAGTCTGGCACGCTCGATCCTCACCGCCTGCGTATATCGTCCCTTTCCCACCACATTTGTTGCATGAAGTAGTGAGAGATCCGCTGCCGCTGCACGTTCTGCAGATTCCACCCATTATCAGTCGCGATGTTGAGCTAGTGCACAAAAGTCAGCCGTACCCGTGGCGTCATGAACGTGTGGCAGCGGGGGTTACCTACGGACTGGCTGAAGGTATTGTGCTACAGCGCTGAACAGGAGCGTTTTTGATGTTGCCTTAGGTACTGTGATGAGGGGAGAGCTGGTCTGGTTTGAAAACGAGAGTTGAGCTAGGTGGGAAATCGAGGATTAATGTACCCGCCAATGACCCTAGAAATAGGCAAGGCTGAGGATGAGATAGATCATGGTGGTGCGCCTGAGATGGCCAGGGCATTTCGTGACTTCAAAGACGTTGGAGCCAGTCAGAGGAGCACGGGCTTACACTATTTTCTTGCTCGAGGCTCTTCAATCACAGCCGAAAGAAGGATCCAATGCAGTTTGAAATACGAAGATGCCACGAGGTTGATGTTGGCAGCAGGGCTGCGGTAGACCGTCATTGGGTGATAGAGCCCAGTCAGCGGAGTCAGCGGTGAACGAGTAAATCAGGTGAGCTGGGGCAAAACATGACAAGGCTGGCACTATGGCCTACCGTGGGTAGACGAATAGGTTGTAAGTTAGGGTTAACTGGAAAGTTGACGGAGGAGAAAGGCGGGCAGGAGTATTGCAACACAGAGTTTTGAAAACAGGGTTGGTATAGAAGAAGGGTGTCTCTCGTGCTTTCAAACCTATTGAAGTCGACAGATTCTGGGGCAATTCCGAAGCTACCTATATCCTAATACGCGATTACCAGACGGTTCGTAGATGTGCGAACAGGACGCAACGGGACTGTGTAGCGTGCTGGGTGAAGCTCCAAGGTGGTTCCTGCGACGGGACGAATTGCTGCTTAATGATAGATTCTGTTGGTTCCGATTGCGAGGTGGAGGTAGGTGTAGGTAGGTAAGGTTCCAGTAGGAGGTACCTTAAGGTAGGTACCTTACCTTAACAGGCACATGTCCATGTCCTCCGACTCTTCCAGCCTGAGAAAACTTGACTTCGGCGCAGTCGGCCAGAGTTCCTCCGAAGTGGCAATGTCAGGTCTACAGGAGGAAGGCTCAAGAGTGAACGACGGGAAGAATTTTGGCTTTTGGCCCCTGCTTCGGTAAGGCAATTGTGAATGGAGGTGGCACAGTGGGATGGGGTGGGGGTGGCTCGCCGAGTACTCCACACTTAAAGCGTCGCTGCTTAATTACTTGCGGCTGGCGCAAATTTTTATGCATAATATAAATTACACAAAACTCTAACTACTCATCTGAAGTCGCTTTAGCTCACTTGGGAGAGCGCCAGACTGAAGACCACTTTAGTTAGCATTCTGTGCGGTATCTGGAGGTACTGTGTTCGATCCACAGAAGCGACATTTTTTGATGTTTTTTTGCCCTGATAAGTAGTCTATACTGGAGAAGCGACGGGATCCATATGGGCTCAGTCAAATCGGTGCTCGGTGAAAGCGAAAAGCAGAGTGGCCGAAGACGAAAGCGCGGTGGCCTCAATTCCCGAGGAGGTACTCGCGAAGCCTCGCCACATAAACACATTTCAAGCTCCTGCCAACGTCATTCCCTCGTGCAGGCAATCAACGATAGACGAAGATTTTCGTTTGACAAACGTCTCACAATCAGAGCCTAGAAGCTGTGGTAGAAGTGCTCTTGAAGACATTAACATGAATGATCGTGATGTGGGAATTTGCATATAATATACTGCTAATCTAGGCCTGCAGATATTCATGATACTCATCGAGGAATCCCCCGTCGGAGCAAAATGCAGTCATCTCCCAATATAGACGAGGCTCCAAAGGGTATCAGACGCAAAGCAGCACGACAGCTAGGTCACATGTAAGCTGTTATTTGACGCTTGACGCTTCGTTGCATCCGCTTGCGACGGCGAATTGGCATCGGAACGAGACCCTGTCAACTCGCCAGTGTCAAGTGTCGTACGCTCTTCAAGATCGTCATCCACCACATCATGCCAAGAAGTCGGAGGCGCTTTCAAACGCGGGTGAGTGATATCAGAGAGATCCAACAGACCCAGAATATCTCCGTTCTCCGTGATCGGATAGTCTTGATCAGTTCTTGACCAAGTTCCGAGACCTAGCTGCTCGTGGGCCAGTCTCTGCAACTGAATTGTCCCATTAGTGGTCCACTCAACGCGACTGTAGGCGTCAAGTTTCCTCCACCTTTGAAGGCGTTGAACGAGCGGCTCGGCTGTATAGGACAGGACTATGACAATGCCGCCGACAGAAAGAGTAATAGCGAGGCCCAGGATACTGAAAGATGTGTGATCGGCGCTGAGGATTTTCTGAAAATGCCATCAGAAGACAATCTCCCTCATTTGGGATTGAACTGCTTACTTGTTCCTGGCAATATCTAGCGGCTGCTTCATCCTCTTGGCGTACGAGCCATGGGAGCGTGGCCGGGTCGCTGGGGCCAGTAGCCACATAAACAAACATCTTCTGGGTATCTGCAAGCATAATCGAAAACCAATGCTGAAATTCGAGCTGCCATTGGTTGTCTGGTAGTCGACCTTGAAGCTTGTTTACCTTGCTCTCCGAAGCAGTCAGCGCAGACGCACCGAGCACCGCAACGACGTCTGCAGTATTGCTGCTGGATGGTCCTAGAACACCACTAAGATATGCAATCCGTGACCTTGACTCTTCTGTTTTCCAAAGTTTCGCAATTGTTGCTGAAGAGAGGCCCGAGTTCCCAAGCGGACTGCAGCGCTCAGACTCGGGGAGATTAGGATTGCAAAATTGAGTTTGAAAAGCACATCCAACGGCCCTCGCAGGATCGTCGCTACTGTACCCGGGAACCTGTCCGGCATCTCTAGAAGATTTCAGGTCTATCTCGTATTTGTGCGCCGAAAACCAGTCATCATCCGCTGGGGCAGAGAACATGACATAGTCGCTAGCTAGGAAGTAGAGCTGAACATCGTCATCATCACGGTAAAGTTCTGGGATGGGCTCAAATTGACTGTTCTTGGATAGTCGGAATTGTCCCTTATCGTCGAGCGTGCGGCCAGCCCATACCACCCTAGAAGAGTAGTCGTAAGTCCATGCCATTTCTGTGATTTGGATTTGCTTACTGGAGACTATATTGCGGGGTCATCGCATCGAAGGTGCCAATATCATAAGCCTTTTTTATGTCGACGTACGGACGTTGGTAGGTGCCATTCAGCTTGAGTATTCTCGAAGGCCCGTAGTCAAACCGAAGGATGGAAGAACCGGCGGGTTGATTCCCTTCCTCGGTCTGGTTGAGATGGATCATTCTCGAATAGCCGTGGTTTTTCAATGGAGCACAGTGCAACACGGTTCGGTACAAGATTCGATCTTCCTTTGGTGCATTCCAGCCAAAGTCTGAGTGGCTATCCAGGAAGCCGCTATCAAGATACAAATTGTTGTAACGATTGCGGCAAATTTTCTCCTCGAAGGGACAGCTAGCATTGGTATTGACTAGAACGCTCAGTCTCGGCTTGACGTAAATAGAACACTCGGAGCGCGCGCTCAGGTCTCTGTAGCATTGCTGGGCATAGTTTGCACTGGCAACAAGCCTTCTGGAGAGGTAGGGATACAATATTGTTAGGGTCTCGGACATGTTCGTATTTGCGGATGGGTCGATAAAGCCACAATTCTTACTGGAAACGAGGACCTCGTTGCCGATGAGGGTGGCTGTTCGGGAGGAAAATATACCGGCGACACCAAAACAGGCGCTGCTGAGTGTTGCGAACACGACCAGGGGAAGGACGCGCCTATAGACTCGTGGGGCATGGTTTCGCCAGGCGAAGGTAAGAGAAGCCAGGCTCCATGACCCAGCTGAGGCACTGGTTGTGTTTCGCAGGAGAGCTTGTCGTTGGTGGTATAGCCCGTCTTGAGCGCCCTCTGACGACAACCACGAGTGGATCGCATAACAAACGAGCCTCCAGAAGCATGTTCCGGTGAAAGAAATGAAGAGGGCTAGAAAGGCTGTGAGAAGACCTCCGTCGCGCTGGGTCAGGGTAACCGTGGCCCCGAGTAAACGTCCATGACTCCAATTAGTCCAGCTCCCGATATGGACGCCGCTCAGAACGACCCTCTGTCCGATGGAAGTGGTCATGGGGTTGGGTCGAATCTATGTTCGCACAGGAAGTGGAGAGATGGGGAAATGTTCAATTGGAAGTTCGAGCAGGGGTGATCAGATATGTCAGATCAAGCATGGGAGGAGAGATGTGAGATTTGGGAAGTGTTAAGCTAAAGCTTTTTGTGTGGACTATGAAGCGGGTTCAAGGTTCAGATTTGGAGATGGAAATGTTCGTTCTTACATAGCTAAAGAGCTGAGCACCGGCTGGAGGGCCAAAGGTGGTGTCACTGCTTGCCTCAGCTATGCCATGCATGAAAGCTCCAACCGTGCATCAAAGTCTAGGTAACTGTCTCTCCGCATATCGAGCTGAGCTGAGCTGAGGGATGGGTGATACAATGATGCTGACCTTCAGCGGCTGTTTGCAGTCCCATTCGAGTCTCGGTTCAATTGAGTTCTGATAGGGGGCACAGTGGACCCGGGAGTATGGGGGGGCCGTTGTCATCACGGTGCAAGTGTAACACGAAGCGTCAGGACGGCTGGGCTGAGGTACCGGGCTGATTAGGTGGTGTAATATGTGTCGGTTGGTGTACCCGACCGGCCCTGTACCGTCATCGAGGCTGAAAGTGTAGTGGAGACGGGCGCGCTTTCAAAGACGAGTGTCAGTCTAAAGATGACTGAGAGATGTCCCGAGTCTTCCCTCTTGTGGTTTCGAATAAAGACATGAATGAACGAGGAAAACAAGAAAGGTGACCGTGTTTCTGACTCTCTGATGTATCTGTCCAAGTACCGTACCGTCAAGGGGAGGGGCACGGCTTGGCAGCACAACGCAACAGCAACAGCAATAGCAAGTCGGTACCTGAACGTGTCACACGTCTTCGTCTTGCGTTGCGGGCAGATTGGCCGAGGACTATTGGGTGCACGTGGAGGAGTGGTGCAGAGGGGGAGGTATAGTAAGGAGGTGGGTGACGTACCTACAGTAACTAGGTAGAGGTAGAGCTCTACGTCGGCCCGTCCCATCTCCGACGACAATCTAGTTATGAACAAGTTATAAACAAGTTCTCATTCCACCATCACGCCCCGTCCAGCTTCTTTCCATTCCAATATACTAAATTCGACTTCCGTCTCTTACTTGAAAATATAATAGCAGTTTAACAGGACTCTTTAATCCTCTTAATTAATACTTCTTCCTACTATCCCACGCTTAGGTTCAACCTAGGTTCGACCTGGGCTCGACGTAGCCCTAGCCTAGGACCAGAATTATTGCAGTATTATCCTAACAAATGTCCAGAAAGATAGAAGAAGGTTCCGGCTTGGTAAGTAGTAGGTCACAGTCACCAGGTAACTATCCTGCATCCTCTGTCCCTGGACAATATGGATTTCTATATGAAACCTGATTCACAGGAGCGACAGCGAAAGAAGATGAGCTAGTTAACCACAGGGAAGCCCTTAGTGAGGGAGAAGAGACTTGTAGATTGATGGAGGCTATCTACGAGGTATTTATGCACAGCGATGCTCTCGGGCCGACAGTAAGGCCGATTCCTGGTTTCACATTCCAGTGTTTCTCGACCTCCCCTCTAGCAATCGATGATTGCATGAGCACGTAGTAGTCGAGGTGTTCTGAGACATTTCCTTCCAGAACCCTGATTTACCTCTTCTCATCTTTGTCTCTTCTCTCTTCTTCATACGCGGTCTACTGTTTCGCGTAGCGCTTCGCCGTGGCTGTGAGACGATTTGGCCTCTCGTCATCCACTACTCAACGCAGTTTAGGAGCAGCTCATGTTGATGTTCAATATGCTTCCGTCGACGTTTAATCATTTCATCCTCGCTCAGTAAATTCTAGCAGGCCAACACTTACAAGTCCACAATCATGGGCGCTGGTCGCTCGACAAACGCTGCAAATACCTGCACCTGGCCCGACCTGCCGAAAGTTGGTGTCGACATTCATCTTCATACGACATTCGGAAACCGCTGGCAAGGCTAAATGAGCAACCCTGCTACTATTCCGCGTCCTTGTCGTTCTTCGTGGACGCGATGAGACGTTAGTGTGCAACGAAGCTGGGGCGGGGTCTTGCGCGAACTTGCCAAATTTTTCCATCTCATCTCTGCCTGCCAAAGGCACCTCACTGGACCCTCGGCGGCTTGGGTTGAAAACCATGAGCGAGCTACGCAAGCATCACGCCGAGTCATTTGGAATTGGCAAATGAAGTCCGTACCGGAAACATGTGCTGCAAAGGCACCATGCTCCAGGGACGACGAGATAAGCCATGATCCTCTAGCGTTGCGGGGCGTTGCAAATCAATCTTAGTACTCAGTACTCATTCCAGTCTCTGACCGCTCATTTCCAGGCGATTTCCACTCATGCCATATATATACGGCATCTCTCGTCCGCTCTCGTCCACTCTCCATCTGCAGAACTCAGCAACCCAACAGCATCGACCACCACGAAATTCAACAGGGTTTCTAATGGCTACCGTACCTACGGTAACAGAAGTATGTTGCTGCAATCCAGACACTCTCCGCATCGTCAACCCAACGGAACGCGTGAGCCCCGTAATTGCAGTCGAGGTCTTAACATCCCCGCAGGAAATCGTCTCCCCACCCGAGATCGAATCCATCTGTTGCTCATGCACGATCAGTTGCAATACGAGTCAGTGTGAATGCCGTAAATGGGGTTATCGTTGCGCGAACGATTGTGCTTGCTCGAAGCGCCAGGACTCGTCCTGTGACAACGTGTTCGACGAAGTCCTGAAGATGCTGGGGCAGCCACAGGGTCGTGTCAAACTCGAAGGATGCTTCGTCGGATACATCATCAGGAACCTCAGCGGAGATGCTGGTAAACTCAAGATCATGAACGTTGGATACCAGATGATGGGCTTGGCCCTCGAGAGCGAAGCCTGAATGCAATGCCCAAGGCCGAGCAGTTCTTCAACGATAATCCTGTGTCTGGCTCCAGCAACACTAGGTCTGACTCCAACAATACTGGGTCCAGCTTCAGCAATCCCCCATACAGCCTCTTGTTCAACCCCTGCTTCGGAAATAGCTTGGTCCGCATTCAATGGCTCGAAAAAGGGACCGAGGAATGGGCGAACATGAACCGCGAGGAAAAACCAGAGCATATGCGAGCTCTGGTCCGCTTTGAGACTTTTCGGGAGCGGGAGGACCGTGGTTTGTGGTACTATTCTTCTACGCGAAGGGATGGCGCGTTGAGGACAATGTCGCGCATTGTTGGCAGTGTCATGGCTGCGAGGACTGGATGAAGTGGCACTGTCGTCGCTGCAATAAATGTGTCGAGGGATGCATTGGTGACAAGTGCGAAGGATGTGGCGGAGTGAGCACTTCGTATGGAGATCTCCATCCGCCACAATGCCCTTTCGTCAGACCCGGAGTTTAAGGTGCGGTGCAATATATGGAGGTGTCTATATGGTGCTTAGTAAGCCGGACCGTTCCACAACACAAGAGAGAAGTCCGCACACACTCCAAATCAGCAGAACGACACGATTTCGGCCATCTATCTACTTCTCGTACGCCTCGCAGCTCCAGTTGCAGTTCTCCCACCCTCCTACACCCTTTGTACGTAGTCATCAAATGAGATTCTGCCTGTGGGGATTGCCAGCTACCTCCCCCTATTCAGAGGCCCCTAGTTGCCCATTTCGGGCGTGGGAAGCCTGCGGGAGATAGCTGGTGGCCCTGCTTTGTCCACAATTCAAGATTCAGAATGTTTGCCCACGTGATTACCACGTGTTTTGCTGCTTACAGGCGATAGATAGACAGCGGTCGAGCCTGTGAGCGTCCTTTATTTATTTCTTCAGACCGGACAGGTCTTCTGTGCTCAGTCTATTACCTTGAAAGACTAAAGCGAAAACAAGAAAAACCTTACCGTAAAGGGCTGAACTCCATATTTAGGCCACTTGAGGTAGGAGATAGAGAAAGTCTGCGGAGAGACCTCAAATTTCAGTGTCTTTCTCCATCTTCTCTCTGTATCTCTCCCCCCCTAACCGCCAGACCCCACATGCTGAGATTCTAGATTGTACGCACGGTCACCACCCTCTCCTGCAGCATGTCGCGAAATACTTAGCGTTGCATCTGAGTTGTCAGTGGTCTGTATATCTATGCATTTGCATGTCCTGGCTGCGCGTATCTGGGTATTTGAAGCGAGTTGCCACAAGCGGCCCCTCGTGCAAGGCAACGAGGCTGCGTCTGGGGATGAGCAATCCTCTTCTCTCGTTATCCGCCTTGCGTTCTAATCGAATCAACATCTCTGCGACATACCATCTCCGCGCTCCTGAATTGGGACTCCAAGCATGTAAAAGGCGCTGTACTGTGTCCGCCATTGGTCAATGCAGTGTACCCAAGTTGTGTTTGTTGGTGGCCGGGCTGGACAAGCAAAACAAGCAAGCAATGCTCTTCAGCCTTGCCTTAAACACAGTCGTCTTTCATTCTTCCGCATTTGTTTCAGGAATCGATAGACTGACAAGGTGCAGCAAGGCTGGAAATTTACTATTTTCCGACACTGGTCCTGGGGCTGTACTGTCAAACCTCGCCCCCACCCCCTTATTGCGCTCCAATCACGAATGCTAGCCTTCTCGATTGCCAGCTCTGTAATGCCGTGTAACTGCCTGCTTCGCCCTGGAGCTCTTCCGTCTGAGCTTTCCATGAACGAATACTGGTTGGCCTTGTTCTCTTGTGTTGGTCTGCAGCACAGGAGAATCCTCATTCGCTCTCTCCACTGCCGTCACCGCCGCCATCCAAGGCCAAAATGCTCTTCAGATGGAATATCGAGCTTTCATATCTGATCAGCCTGATCCGATCTTGAGGTCGATAAGTAGCCATATTTGCCCAGCATCGAACTTTGAATTAGCACTTCATTCCAGTCGCTCGTTTTCATTGTTTCGGTTGATATTACTTTCGCTGCAGTTTACCGTCGCTTTCTCAAAATGTTTGGTTGGAACATACCCATCGGGCCAATACAATGTGCGGCCCAGAATCAGAGTATTTCTTGCCCGTCTAATTGGAACGCCTTCCAACCCCTTTCTGCAGACTACAGTGTCATCTCGAAAGAGGTATGTCAGTCCTGTGTACGTCTGAACATCTTCAGAATTATATTGACAATCTTGGACAGTGGTGGGGAGCTTTTTTGTTCACCTCTTGGGGCGCCTGTCTTGTGTCAATTGTCCTCATCGGCTGCGAATACAAAGTTTTCAGTCAGAGCGGTCAGACATATCGCCCAGTGCACCATCATACCCGGGGTACAAACGACCGACGAAAGCGCCAGCACGACCGACACCAGCATAACCAGCGCCAGCGCGACCAGCGTCACCACGACCCTGTACGCCGAATTATAATCATCCTCGAAGGTCTGATAAACGCCTTTTCTGACCAGCAGAGCATCGCCGGACTCTCCTTACTCGTGGTAGCTGGCCACAACGGCTGCCAGCTGTCCGTCTATGTATATAATTTGGTGTGCTTCCTCATTCTCATGTCCATCGTGTCCCATCTCAATGCTCTCACAAACACAAGACACTGGTTCGGGGACTCGGACATGCCTTTCTGGCGAGGGATACTCAACGGTACCGCAAGACTCCTTCCTATTATCCTCACTATCATCATGTCTGGCCTGATGCTGGGAGCGCGTTCAAAAGGAAATTTTCCGGTCTTCGCCGGACCACCAGCAACCTTCCCTGCAGCTTGCTTTGAAAGCATTTCAATAAAAGACAACCTCGAGACCATCGGTAACGGCTTGTCCGGGCACAAGGCTGACTGGGCCAAAAAAGGGTTTGTCCAATATATGATCCTCGTCATCGACTTGATCGTAGTGGGGGGAATCCTCACGATCGCTTTGATGAAGAAGATCAAACATCATCCAGCCGGTTTCCGAGATGGGTTGAGCTTGGCCTTGCGGACAGTCAGCACCGTCGCCACTACTGGGGTTCTGTTGTGGTTAACCATAGAGTATATGAGTATGAGGAGAGGAATGGAGAAGAACCCGGCGTGGTACACGCAAGATCCACAAAGCAATCAATACAGCTACTATAACGTGGTGACGTGGGCTTTGTTCGCCAGCAGCGTTATTGCCGGGATCAATGCCTTTGCTAGTAAGTCGATCCGTTATTTAGAACATTCCAGAGCTACACTGACACTCAAGTCTCAGAAGCGTATCACGGTGACAGAGGGGCCGTCGGGGATGTTGCCTCGTCGGTCAGCCTTGTCCAGGAAACATTCCAAAAGACGGAGACACATTACCCGAGTGGCATGTAGCTGGAGAGAGAGATGTGACCAGGTCTGTTAAGACTCCTCGTTCTTTGCTGCTGGTTCAACATGTCGCTCTTCTCCGGAAAATGATAATGCGGAAGACAAGAAGGTTGCAGCCCAGAATGTTTTATTCCATTACATTTTTTTTATACAGATGATATGCAATGATAATCTTTCCAGTCATCCCCAGAGCGGAGCCTTTAAACCAAAACACCGCCAAATGCCGCTAAAGTGGGGAATGCCGCAAATGCTCAACATTTGAACAAGCGTGAAATCGTCAGTAGAAGCCTCAAGAAAATGTGATATCACTCAAGCTCCCCCAAGAGCAACCTCCAGCCCATCACCGGATTCGTTGATTTTCACAGTCACTGTATCACCTGTCTTGATCGCTCCCCTGATGATTTTATCTGCAAGGCCATTGCCGACTTGCTTCGCAATCAGCCTGTTCAGTGGCCTTGCTCCATACCTGGGGTCATATCCACGCTCACATAGCCAGTTCTTGACTTCGTCTGGTACGTACAACTTGATTCTCCGGTCATCAAGCTTGATTTGCAACTCTTTCAGCCGGATGTCAACGATATCTCGGAGCGCATGCTTGGACAGACGCTGGAAGAGGATGAATTCGTCGATTCTATTCAAGAACTCAGGCGGATAAGTCGAGGAAACAATGTCCATGACGGCTTGCTTCATCCCTGGACTGATTTCACCGCTCTCGCCTGCCATCTTGTTGTTGACGATGATTTCAGCGCCGAGGTTTGATGTCAGAACAATTATTGTGTTTCTGAAATCGATCTTGTGCCCCTGTGCGTCGGTGAGGAAACCTTCATCAAGAACCTGCAGCAAAAGGGCGGAGATATCTCGGTGAGCCTTCTCAAATTCGTCAAAGAGAAGCACAGCGTATGGTTTACGTCGTACAGCTTCTGTTAGCTGACCGGCGTCATCGTAGCCAACATAGCCTGCCGGACTGCCGATGAGACGCGATATGGTATGCTTCTCCTGGAATTCTGACATATCGAACCTCGTGACCGCGCTCTCTGTCGAAAACAAGAACGAAGCCATCTTCTTGCACAGTTCTGTTTTGCCTACACCTGTCGGCCCTAGGAAGAAGAAGCTTGCGAGAGGACGATTTTCGCCACTTAAGCCTGCCCGCTGCATCCGTACAGCGTTCGCGACAGCTGTGAGTGCTTCATCCTGACCGCGAACGGATTCCCGCAGCGATTCTTCCATCCTTATAAGCTTCTCTACTTCGCCAGCCATAAGTTTGGAGACGGGAATGCCAGTGGTGCGGGCTACAACGCTGGCGATGTCATCGGCGGTTACCGAGTCGTGAATAAGAGAGCCCGCGGACTTTCCAGGATGATCCGAGAAATCCTCTTTGGGGAGCTGTTCCTGCAATTGAGGGATAGTGGAATACCGCAGTTCGGAGGCACGCGCAAAGTTCCCTTCGCGTTGAGCTTGTTCGAGGTCCAGCCGTGCCCTTTCCAGAGCCTGTTGCACATTTTTTATCTTGTCAATCTCAGCGCGCTCTTTTTCCCATTTGTCGGTGAGAACGGAGACCTCGTCCTGCTTCGCCTTGAGAGTCTTCTCCAGCTTCTCTCGGCGCTCCTTGGATGCTATATCTGTTTCTTTCCGTAACGATTCGAGTTCGATCTGGATGGTCATGATCTGACGGTCTAGTTCCTGGATAGCGTCTGGTTTACTTTCTTGCTGGAGCCGCAGAGCACTAGCGGCTTCGTCGACGAGGTCAATGGCCTTATCCGGCAAAAATCTATCGGTGATATAACGATTGCTGTAGGTAGCAGCCGCAACCAATGCCCCGTCTGTGATTTGAACGCCGTGGTGAGTTTCGTAGCGCTCCTTTATACCTCGGAGGATTGAGATGGTGTCTTGAACAGATGGCTCTCCAATAAGAATCGGTTGGAAGCGACGGGCAAGAGCAACGTCTTTTTCGATCTGCCTGTACTCGTTCAAGGTGGTCGCTCCGCAACACTGCAGCTCACCACGGGAAAGGGCGGGCTTCAGAAGGTTGGACGCATCGATGCTGCCCTCGGCCTTGCCAAGGCCAAGCAGGACATGGAGCTCATCCACAAACAGAATGACTCCTCCTTTTGAATCTTCCACCTCTTTCAGAACCTTCTTCAGCCTCTCCTCGAAATCGCCCCTAAACTTTGCTCCAGCGATAAGCTGTCCCAGGTCGAGCGCGATCACCCTCTTCTCTTTGATGGACTCTGGAACATCTCCGCGAACAATTCTTTGGGCGAGTCCTTCCAAGATGGCAGTTTTACCCGTCCCCGCCTGGCCGATCATGACGGGGTTGTTCTTGATTCGCCGCGAAAGGACTTGAATGGTCCTGTGGATTTCGGCATCCCGACCAATGACCGGATCCAGCTTGCCATCTCTTGCGCGTGCTGTAAGATCTACGCCGTATTCCTCCAAAGCAGACTTTTCAGGCTCTCCACCCAGGTTCATGCGGTGCGTGCCGCCGGGGGGATGCGCCTTGCCATTGTACAAACGAACGGAGGTAATGGGAAGCGGAGTGGAGGTGGGTCTCGAGGATGGGACCGACAGCCTTGCCAGTGGTCGTGATATTGCATTGCTCGAGAAGGACCGCGGGATGACAGAGCTTGGGTGGTGTGGTGGTTGTGGTTGTGGTCTCGAAGGTGGAACTCCAGCTTGCTGGACGATCGCTCGTCGAAGGGCGTTGGGACTGTTGAATCGCCGCATTACGGGATTGGAGGGTGTTTCCGAGCTCGACCGGATGGCCAGCGGCGCAAATATATATTGCGTCTTAAGGCATGGCGTCACGTCGAGCGTCGTCGACTCGTCGCGCGGCGAATCTTCTCCAAGCTTCGCGGTGCCTCTGCACGTGATCATCGGCTCGGTCACGCGGAGTCACGTTCTTTAAGTGCCAAGACAACCTTGCAAGTGCCGCCAGCTTGTTCGGTTTGAAGTTTTTAGAGCCACACCACGAACGAACCTATACAACCATCACCACCCCAATTTTCCAAACATCTCACCACCACGACAATCTCTTCCTCGACGTGCCTGACCTCCATTCAAGATGGGCTTCACAGATTTCGTCTCCGACAGCGGGCTTACTCGTACGTTGCCTTTGGAACTCGCCGTGCCAGACTGCCTTCCGACTGACTCGTTTCACTAGTCCTCAACAACTGGCTCAAGACTCGCAGCTACATTGTCGGGTATGTCTTCAGATCGCTTCTTCTATTTATTGCACAATCACACCTCGATTATCCTCCTATGATGATTTAAAATTGGTCCGTGTTTATGAGGCGGCTTAAGACCCCGCCGAATGACTATTCCAATGCGCTTGTCGCACTTCTGAGTTCCCTTCAGATCGTCGAAACTACGCCTCATGCTTCCCGTAGGGCCTTCAAAACTGACACCACGCTTCAGCCGCAACCCTTCCCAAGCCGACGTCAAGTGCTTCCAGCAATTCAAGAGCGCCCCTGAGGTCGCAAAGTACCCCTACGCTTACCGATGGTACAAGCACATCGCTAGCTTCGAGTCCGAGTTCTCCTCTCTCCCTGGTGACCCATCCAAGGCTCACACTGCTTATGGCCCTGAATCTAGCGAGCTCACACTCAACCCTGCCAAAGCACCCGAGGACGACAAGGCCGCCGATGACGATGAGGATGTCGATCTCTTCGGTAGCGACGATGAGGAGGAGGATGCAGAGGCGGTGAGGATTCGCGAGGAGAGGCTGGCAGAGTACAAGAAAAAGAAGGAGGGCAAGACGAAGCCTGCTGCGAAATCCATTGTCACCTTGGACGTGAAGCCCTGGGGTGAGTTTTGAAGCCCATATCCACAAACGGACTGTTGCTGATTATTCGAAGATGACGAAACGGACATGAAGCAGCTTGAGGAGAATGTGCGTGCTATTGATCAGGATGGTCTCGTATGGGGTGCATCCAAGCTTGTCACTGTTGGTTTCGGCATCAAGAAACTGCAAATCAATTTGGTTGTCGAGGACGAGAAGGTCTCCCTTGATGAGCTGCAGCAGACCATTGAAGGCGATGAGGATCATGTGCAATCCACCGACGTCGTACGTTGTCCAATTACCCGACTTGTTCTTGAGCTCGCTAACAGATGTCACAGGCTGCCATGCAGAAGCTGTAGAGCCCCAACTTCGATTCGACGGTTATTCTGGGTTTTAGCGGAAGGCAATTGAAGCGATGACGAGAAATCTGATCATGGGTATGCGGGGAGACGAGATAGCGATGACAAAGTAGACCAAAAGCATGACATGATCCGAAGAAGTTTTTGGCTCTCGAAGGCCATGTGTTGTTTGAGAATGCAATCTTGAAATTCATCTAAAGTGAATTTTTGCCCAAGGAGAGAGACGAGGTACCTACCTTACCTACCACCCTACCTTAGGTAATCACCTAGGTGCAAATGCGGGCGGCGAGCTTGGGCTTGGCACTGCACACCGGCGGACATCACATCAATGATCAGACGCCTAGCTCCGTCACTCCAATACCCAACTTCGGACACACCTTGACACTCCCGCACACAAGCCACAATCAGATCCGTCAATCTGCCTGCTATGGGCCTCCCCTCGACGGTCCTCCTTGTAGCTGGGGCGGCATTTCTGTCACACGCGTAAGTTCCTCTGACGTACTTTCCCTAGCACCTGCTCGCGACCACTGAAAGCGCTAACCACCACACCCTGCGATGGCAGAGTCTACTCCTCATACGAACATGCGCTCCTCTTTTCACCGTCCATTAGCTCCGGCAACAAACATCCTCTGCCTCTCGATATTGTCCTCGAACTTCTCGTTTCCATCACCGTCCTCTGCGCAGGCATCGTGCTCGCCGCACCAAAACTGAAACCGATCTCATGGAGAGTCTGGGCTCGAGAGAAGGAGACGGAAGAGAAAAATGTTAATATCAGACGGAGGAAAGAGGAAGATGCGGGCCTGGGGGCACAGGTGGGGAACCCGTTTGCAGGACTGGAAGATGGGAGTCGTAGAGGTTTCTTGGATGTCAGAGGCGCGAGGAAAGCGTTTGCTGAGTGGGTGAGAGAAGGAGGTGGAGGTGGTAGATCATGAAATGCCTGCAAGAGTCCGACTATAGCGGTGCAATGACGGGCATAAACTCTTAGGTGGTAATGTACAGGGCGCTGGACAAACAAGAGGAGCTCTGAGCCAATATCGGACAACGAGAAGCTCTTCTATCCTCATATTGTGAGGTCAGCTTTCGCTCTCAGCGATCCGAGTGCTCCTTGCCTACTTAAGGACCATCAATGTGGATGTGATGGCGATGAATTCGTAAAGAGGTAAACTAGGTAAATAATGTCTTGGTTTAGACGCCAGCACTGGGCAGACAATCCGCCCAGGAAATTTCATGTTGAAGATGAGAAACTGGAAGGGATCCAAGGATGCATCCACTGTGTATCAACCTTGTGGAACTCTCCAGAAGTAAAGAAGTAGTGGATTCGAAGACCACCACAGGACTCGGAATGTGCTTAGGGATGTCCGCTGTACATACCTAGTTGCCGTCCCAGGCACTTGCAAGTAACAAGAATGCTGCACTGCTCCTTGAAATTCCCGGTCTGAGGGACACAGGTGATACCTACCTATAGGTACCTTAGGTAGAGACGCGTTGGTCCACCTGCCTGCGAAGTTGCGACTCGGTCACAAGGTTGGAAAGCCTCGCATGAATATTGCGCCGTATCATCATGTCTGTATGGCATCGAAAAGCCATTGCTGACCTGGGGAGGCGGCGAGTTTGTATTCGGCCCCATACCTATGTAAACCTGAAAACGGCGTCAGCAATCCTCGTGATCGACTAGAGAGTCGCAAAGCATCGCCCCCGCTCATTATTGGACCTGACCCTGACCCTAACCCCAACTCCGCAGGTCTTTGAGATTCCAGTACTCCACTCCGTAGCAGGACGTAATTCCTTCAAGATGCGCTGCCCACGGCGATTCGGCGAAGCAGAGCCCAAGTCACATGCATGCCTAATGTGTAGTAGGAGGAGGTCCTCGACTATGGCAGTTCACACTCACTCCCACATGCAGTCGAATGGGAGTACCACAGCGTGGCTCCACCAAGGCCATCAGCGTCCAACACACACGTCACAGTTGTCTCAATCCGCTCGCAACCCAAGTGAAGGCGTGGTGACAGACCTGGTCTGAATTTCCCGAGACGATCTGATTGCGGAAACTTTATACGACAGCTTGGAAGCAAAGGGAAAGGTTCGATATCCTCTCCCTTCAAACAGAGTACCGACTACCGAGTACATAGGTAGCATTGCATCGCGGCACCTACAACCACGCTGACCGGCTGCTCGCATTGCTTTCCACGTCCCAGCCTAGTACTGGTCAGCTCCCACGTCTTTACAGCAAAAGACAAAGTTGCCCGTCATCTCATCAGGTTGCTTGTTCATCCACTGGGGGCATTCACCCGAGGCGTGGTTCCTCCTCATTGCTGTCTCATTCCATATGTACTTCCTAGTCTATATAAAGACAGCGAGAATAACCTCCCTCCTCTTGCATCTTAAAACTCAATTTGTCTCCTCGTCCTGGAACCGACCTTCAGCATCACGCCTCTTAGCAAAGCCAACGCTTCAACAATCTCGACAAGACGGGGTAAACGCTCCACCTACAAGCACCATGAACGCTTCCGTGGCACCATCATCTTCCTCTCCCTCAGGCTCACTACCAAGTACTTCTAAACTCCTCGACCAATGGCAAGTCCCCGAATTTCTTCCCATCTACCTAACCGTCGCCATCCTCATGGGCCTCCTCCACCTCATCCATGCCGACTACATCGCTTTTTTATCCCTCGGACCCGGTGGCACCCCCAGCACACCCCTAGGCTACCTCCGCGTCAAACTCCTTTCCCTCTTGGCCCTCCGGAATCCCTACCTGCCTCCTCCCATCCCATCCTGCCTCAACCCGCAAATCGGTTATTTCTCCCTCCCTAATACCAGCACCAACCTACCAAAACGCGACGGTACTCGCCCCATAGTTAGAGGAATAGCACCTCATCGGCAGTCCACACAGAAATCCCCACTCGGAACAGCCTCCTACGCCCAACTGACCCGCGAAATTGAGCGCCTCACCGACAAACCCGCCCACAACCTCCGAATGGGGAAGTCTTGTCTCGAGAAACACGGACGCGGGCTCTTCACTCTGTCTCCCTCTTTTCCATCATCCTCGCACAATTGCGTGGCCGAAGTGTCGCACGCGCATCCCTCGGATGGTTCGTTGCACCTTTCTCTGCACCCGGCTGACGCAGCGCTGGTACTGGAAAGGTGCTGGGGAGAGCGGCATCCGTTGGCGAGGGGAGGGTGGTTTAGTAGGTTTGTGCCTGGAGGTTTCATCATGGTGTATGCGCCACGGACTGAGGAGGAAGTGGGAACTGTGATGGAGATATTGAGGGCGGCGGTTTGGTGGGTCGGTGATGTGGAAGTTGGGAGCGATTGGGGCGCATAGGAATACCTTGAGACCGAGGAACGTGGTAGGTTGGAATGATGATTAGGAGACTCGAGGTCGGAGGTGTATGATCAGGAACAGTCAAGCAGAGGACCAGTATCGAACGATCAAGCTTGCAGTCGCCATGTTGACAGAACTACCTTCTATGTGATTCTGCAAGGGGGAAATTCCGCTCAAGAGACGAAAAGCCGTTCCGAATAGAAGAGTTTTTCTCGACACGATCAAATTCGCAAAATGAACTCAGGCTTTCTTCAACGGAGAGTTGGGAGAGGACCAGGGAATGAGCTGTACAAAGAGTGGGAGGGTTTACCCCTTTTTATGATACAAGACAAGGCCTATGCGACCCTAAGAGAACGCAATCAACCAATCAGCTGTCTTACGCAGGCCTCATGAGTGCCCGGTATTGTTAGCATTAGACAGGACAGCCCCATCTTTTGCTCTTTCCAACTCGATCATCCTTCCACCCGAGGCATCTCCATCACCCTTTGGCTTTCGCAGTGACATCAGGAGCGACGCGATGGCACCCGTCGCATAGCCTCCGAAGTGAGCAGCGACATCAGCAGAGCCACCACCGCCAAACAGTGAGAATGAGGCAAGAGGAGCCTCGAGGGCAACGATGATCAGCAAGAACAGACGGGAATCAATGGGCACACCCATTACTTTCATTTCGTGGCTGCGATGAGAGTAAGTATGGGTTACAATGTATCGTCGACATCCAAAGCTTGAAAAGAGGTTTGCGAGGAATACAACGGAATCCAACTAGACTTACTCAGGTTTCATCAGGCAATG
The DNA here is from genome assembly GCA_010015705.1 of Aulographum hederae CBS 113979. NCBI lineage: Eukaryota > Fungi > Ascomycota > Dothideomycetes > Aulographales > Aulographaceae > Aulographum > Aulographum hederae. Next base: position 31,888 of record ML977148.1, read on the forward strand.
GGTGGCTACGATACCCAACATGGCTCCACTAGCACCAAGGGATGATGTGTGCAAGGCACCACGCGCGACGTGCCAAGTCAAGCTCACGAGAGAACCAACTACGCCACTGGAGAGGTAAATGGCGATGAAGTCCCCTCGGCCTACGACCTCGTGGGCTAGAATTGATTACAATCAGTACTTTTCTTAATCATGCACGGTGAATGGAGTATAGTTGTAACGTACCGTATGGGCCTAGAGCGAACAGCATTCCCGTGTTGATTAAGAAATGCCCAAAATTTTGGTGACTGAAAACATTCAAGAGGATGCTGGGTGCTATGGGCTTAGCTGCAATGACCATAAAGTACTTGTACATCGCTTTCCGGGCTCGGGCAAATGGAGGAAGCCGCCACAGCAGAAAGACGGCGGTGTTACAGGCACAAAGGACTGCAATGGTAGCAAGGGCTGGCGGCTCCCGAGGCAACATACGGGACGAAGGATCCGGTGGGGTGTAATTGTACGCGAAGACGACGGATAGAATGATCACGGCGAGACCGAACAGATAGGAAGGGACAAGACGTTGGCTCTGTAAAAAGATCTTGTTAGCAAAAGGAGCGTGATAATCTGGGCGGACTTACCATGGTCATGTTGGGCACCTTGGTGAAGGGCTCAGCTTCCTCCTGTAACCTCTGATGCTCGGGGTTAACCTTGGTCCCTCGTAGCCCTGGCAGGCTGTAAGCTCAACTCATCCATGAAAACAATTTTCGTGTCATACTTTTGTAGGTACTGTAGCTGTACGGCCCTGTGATACCCTCCTCTCTCAACTTGTCTCGTATAGATATTCCCGAGACGGATTCGTTTCTCGAGACGATTCCCGTCTTCTTGCTTCCTTTGGGCAATGCTGCCGCAGCTCTCTCTTCGGCTTTCTTGGCCTCTGCCTGCTGTTTTTCCCATGCCTCCTCATTTGCCCGCCGTATCTGGTCTAGCCTGCTGACCCCATATCTCGAGCGTCCATATGAAGTTCCCTGAGATTGAGCTTCGACAGCTGCCTCCTCTTCCTGATAGTCCCTCTCCACTGGCCGCTTTTCTGCTTTGTACAGACCAATCTTCTCGCCCCTTGCCAACAGCTCGGCCTCCAACTTTTGTGCCTCTTCCGCCGCCCATTGTTGTGCGGCTCCTTCTTCATCAATCGGATACTCGTCCCTCAGCCATTGGAGCGCTTTCATCCCGACATCTTGAGTCCACTCTTTTGCTTGCGGTCCGAAATCGTTGGACGAGAAAAGAATTCCATCCTCGGCGAGCAGGCCACTGACGCGCCGCGAGTGAATGAGACGCAGGAGGCGGTTTGCGCTTTCAGGCGAGAGATGGGCACCAAAGATTCCAGCAACTTCCGAAGCGCTCAAGGCTATCTTGGGAAGAGATAGATCGCCGTCTGACGCTGAAGCGTTGGGAGACAACCGATCATGCACCGGCTTGACTCTCTTCTTTGCCTTTTTCGACTTTTGACTTCCTATGCCTGTGGTTGTACTGAAGGCAGATGCCCTTGCTCTTTCAATACCAAAGCAGCCGAATCCAACGCTGGGAGCCACGAATTTGCTGGAGCGGATATGAGCATTTGAGGGAGACGCTGGCGACGACGGCGGCTTAGTACAAGCGGATGAGAATCGGCGGAGAGCGGTGCTCCATGGCGAGGGCCGGAGACCCGCGTAGGGCAATCGAAGGGCTACCACGCACGCATTGTTCATTGCTGAGATGGCTCGCTGGACATGGCCTGTGTGGAGTTGGAGGCGCGTTCCGCTGCCGCGTTCAAAAAGTCCACAAGTAGGTAAGTTACTCCGTACATAAGGTAACTGTCAGAGACTAATCACGTGACTGCTTAGTCAGGCATCATGTGATCTGGAGCATATATTCCATCTCCGGCATTTGGCACTCCTAGACAGATCACACTTTTCATCACAATCTTCACATCTTTGGTCTCTCAAAGACCTCGCCTTTTTCACTGCGTTATTGCACTCCCAACGTGATCACGCAGTATCATCGGAGCTTGGCAACTATTACCCCAAAAGACTGACAGTAACAAAGTCGCTTGACGAGTCAGGAGGTTCCGCTCGCATGACTCGAGCCGACCCCGTCACCTCGCCTGCCTGCGCGTGCTGCGCTGCTGGAGAGTATCATTCCTCAAGTCAAACCTCCCTCGATCTTCCACCAAACTTAGATCATCTGCGACTACAACGACTGTTTGTTTGTGCCTGTCACTTCTACCTAATATACCGGATCATGTCTACTCCGATCCAAGAAACCCTCCCAATAACACCCTCCGCCTTCGCCGCCGCGCTCCCTCCTCTGCCACTCTCCTCACTCCACGCCAAAGCTGCGGAGCTCTTCAACAGCATCCACCACATGCAACGCTCAAACATCCTGCTAGAACCTCATGCAGAGGCAGGGGACGCAGACTGTGCCGACGCTATCAAAGAGAACAAAGTCACCATCACAAGCATGCGGGAGAGGATACAGCTGTGCAAAGAAGAGGTTCTGCAGAGAGGAATGGAGTGGCCTTGGCCGGAAGGTTTGGAGCTTGCAGATGGAAATGAAAAGGCAGAGACCAATGGAGTTGCTTCGGAAACGCAGCCAAATGGAGGAGAGTCGACGGTCGAAGGACAAGGCACAGAGCGGCCACCGGAGACCGCTGCGAGTGGGAGTCTCACAGACGCCGAGTTGGCGAGGCGGATGGCTGAACGGTTGGGGCCTCACGAAGGAGAAAACGGCGATGAGGATGGAGTGCATTTGTGAAGCGAATTGTTTCTATTCAAGCAAGTACATGCTCGATACCGATGGGCCTCCTCCACGGGTGCTCACATGGGAAACGGTCTGGGCGATGCCTTGTGTCTCTCGATCCTGTACGGTATCTTGCCCAGCCCTTCAAGCACGGAAGAAGTCAATTCGAACGGCAGACTCAGACTGAAATCCTTCACCTCGACCGCCTTCAAGAATGCCAGCATGGCAATGAGGCTGTGATCAGGACCGCTGAGTGAAGAAGGTATGAGGTAGGAAAAGCGGAGGGTCAAGAGAATCCTCAACTTCTTCAAGCCTTTCATTTGGGACAGGATTTTGCACATGGGTGGCCAGTAAATGCCATGGTCCTCCCAGAGCCATCGCTCGAATGGTATGGCTGAAGGCGGGTGGAAGGGACCAAGCAAGACAGTATCAATGGTGAGCGAAGCTATCTGATGAAGTCTCTCGGGCAGTGTTGTCATGCTGAGCCATTGGACTGTCTGGCACTGTCTGATGTTGAATTCATTGTGTGTGTAGAGAATGTCGACTGCTTCCGTATATCTGACGGGTCGGTCAGCTGTTGTCTGGGTTTGCAGAGTGTGGGTCTGTAGAAGACTTGCATTCGACGACATGTTCTGAGTAGAGATAGCATTTTCCTGGCTGGGAACTTGGCGGCTATGGTGGGCTCTTCGGATGATCCATCTGGTAAGGATGTGGTGCCCCAGCAGGAGTGCTCCCATCCCGAGAGTGAGTAGTCTGCTTCGCGGCAAGCCACGTGCCCGACTGTCTTGTGGAGTCTCATGAGGTGGATCTGGCCACTGCCTCCCGGTGGGCGCGGACAGAGGACTTCCTGGTAGATGAGCTGTCTTATCTCGGCGGGGAGTTTGGCGAAGAGGGGAGCCTGAAGCTGGGGCTTCGTTCTGCCATTTGGGTTCTCCTCTGTGCAGAAATCCACTTCTGAGACGGAGCATGGCAGTTTGTGACCAAGGGGGCTGGGCTGGGCATCGGCTTGTCGCTTTTCTTCTTTGGCTCTGGCTTTGCGTGCTCGTTTGCGCTGTTGTCGGACGTAGCTGAAAGGCGCCTCTTCGAAGCAGCAGCAGAGACAGCAGCAGAAGAAGCTGCACTGGACCATGCGGACGAAAGAAGCTTTTGCACACTTCCAGATGCCCGACATGGCCGCGGCGGCATGGGGGGAATCCGAGTGCAAAGATCAGTCAGGCAAGGTGGAAATGGGAATGGGAATGGGTCGAAGTGATTGCGGCGAGGCGGGGGAGGGGGAGCTTTGGAGTTGGATACAACCTCACCATCGTTCAGCCTTGTGGCTTGCTGCGGGCAGTGACAGTTCCCAGCGGTGACCTGTCAGGCTGCCAGGCTGCCAGGCTGCCACTGCCGCTGCCGCTGACTCGCTCGCTTAATATTATTCAGGCATAGCTGGGATGGATGGGATGGGACTGCGACCAACACCAACAGCCTTCCAGAGGCGATGCTTTCCACCTTCCAGCCGTAGCTTCACGTGAGAGTGCCGTCAACTACCTACTGGGTAAGTACCTTAGGAGGTAGGTACCAAGGTACTTGAGTCTGAGCCAACACCGGCATCTCATCAGTAAACACTGTTTGCTCAACCTTTCCGAACAACTCATTCCAGCGACGGTGAGCCTTCACAGAGCTCGCATGGATGGATGGATGGATGGTTATGGTTATGGTTATAGCGTAAAACCATAACCATCCATAGTGTTGCAGAGAGCGCTCTCTCTCGCGTAGATGGCCGAAATCGGCTACATCACGTGAATCCAGGCTCGCGAGGACCCCACCCTCATCTCTCCGCTCAGATAGTATCAATACAAGCACCCCCACACTGAGTTACCGCTGCATTTTCTGTGACCTCTGCCTCTTGCGAGCAAGGCCGACCTGTCCTGCAACAGATATCCATGGATATGAGGATCCGAAACCATGGTTATGGTTATATAACCATAATAACCATGCGAGCTCTGAGCCTTCAGAAGGTAGGAGCTTGTTTCCAATTCAAAGAGAAAACAGAATTGCGTCTTTTTCATTCGAGGCTACCTATATGCTATGCTTCCAATGCGCCCATGTGTTCGCCGGATAGAGAATCAGTTGAGAAAGCAGCAGCAGCCTTGCCGATTCCGAACAAGTCTTGTAAGGAAAAGAGACACAAAAGAGACTGGAGAGGGAGTGAATGCCTTGAGCGCCATGAATGAAACCCTCGCCGGGTTCATGGGGTAGGCTTTGGGTCTGTATCTGCAATCCTCCCAGCTACGTTCGTCATGCTTTCAGTCTTCTCTCCTCGCATGCCGTGCAGACGGGATCTTGTTCCTTTCCTGGCCTGAGGAAATACCTCCGCTCTTTAAATGGACCACTGCATTCCTGTATCGGACCAAGTCAGCCACATCGTCTCCAGACATCCAGTCCCAATTTCGTTTGCAACACACGTGAAGCTGAACGTGGAAGGAAATGCACTTACAACGCAACAGAAGCATTCTCCATGCCACTCAGCCCCAAGAGCTTTGACTACCATCTCAGTGACCGGCTTCCTGCACTTCTTACATTTGGCCGAGTAGCGATTGGTGTGGCATCCCACACACCATGCCCAGCCATCTTTCTCGACAAAGGGCGTGCTGGAATCAAATGGATCGCCACACTGCGCGCAGAAGAAGTGCCCTTGATGCCACTCGGCTCCGAGGGCGACAACCACTTCCCCCTCGATAGGGGTCTTGCAGCTCTTGCACCGCGGCGAGAAGAATTCATGGAAGTCAAGATGGCAGTAAAATCGCTGGCTCTCATCCCCGTCATCGATATCTGTTTTACCAGCCGCTTCTTCGACGTACTCGCCAGCAAGCTGAGCTGCGATTCTTGCGAGTCTCTCCACTCGGGCATTTTCAGGCTCTGGATAGAACGCAACAGCCTCGAGGTTCTCGGCACAATGGTGGCAGGAGAAGCATTCCGGATGAAAGCGGGCCCCGGCAGCGGACACAATACGGCCTGAGATTGGGAGCGCGCAATTAGAACACAGGATTCCCGTTCGGCCAGGGACGGGCCCTCCTGCGGGTGTCCATTGTGCGGGACGGGGCTGGGTGCGATTGCTCGACATGGCTTTAGAGGGAACTGGCAAAGGCCGCTTCGGGCCTGCATCTTGAGGTGCGCTCACAGATATGGACGGTGCGGAGGATGGCTCGTGGATACTGATAGACGGTATGCCAGGAGCTTCCTGTACGCTAATCAAAGGGACTGATGATGTATTCTGCACATTGATCGAGGGGACCGGCGTGGGTTGAACGTTGGTGAATGGCACATGAGGCGCTTCACAGAGGCTTATGCTTGGGATTGCTGGTGCACTTGGGACTTGGGGCCTGTAAAGTGGTGACGAGCCTTGTACGCTGATCTTGGGGGTTGGAGGAGCTGGGTGTACATTGACAGAACGAACCGCAGTTTCGCTCTGGGCTTTCACAACGGGGACGGGGGGCGGTCTGCTACCTTGCGGGCCGGACTGAAACAGAGCTCGTCGTCGCGCGAAAACGTCTTTCGGTGCTGTAGAAGTCCCCTCAGTAGTTGGCTTTGACCTCTCGATCATATCTGCGTTGGCGACCTTCTGCTCAGGTGCAGCCTCGTCAGTTTTGCGTGACAATGGCACGTTTGATCGTTCCTCTTCCAAAGTAATCTCATTGCAGTCTTGCTTGAAGCTGACGATAGGCCGTCCAGGATTGTCAGACACGTATACTGGGGTTGGAAGCTTTGGACTCCGATCGCTCAATCTCATGCTGGTTGCTGCGCGGATATCATCGCCCCGGACCTCTTTGCCACCTTTCATCTTGATCGCGTTCTCGTCATTTTCGTCGAGTTTCAAAATGCCACTCTCCACTGCATCCTTGGTAGGGACTGGAGGTGGGACGTTGGCGGTATACGCAGCATTACGAGACTGGCTTGGTGGATTCTTCTGGATTTCGAACTTGTCCAACTTGGGTACGACGGACGGCGCTGTGTTTGCGCGCTGCGTCGTAGTACCCCTCAAAAAATTCACCGGTCGAAAGAAAGGACTGCGCCGGGTAGCAAGCGGCGCAGGAGCAGCAGCTTCTGGCGATGATTCGGAAAGGGTGGCAGTGGTCTCTTCAGGCTCCTCGTAGATTTGATCTGTCGGGTTGATGAACAAGCTGCCGCTCACCTTCCTCTTGGAGCCACTGCTCACTCGTCTTGATTTCGGAAATTCAACGATGCTAGGAACGGCGCTGAATTTGACAGTCTTTCCATTGTCCTTTGTTGGTGGGCTGTCTTTTGACGATGGGGACCTAGTGTTGTCAGAGACATCAGTAGGCGAAGAAGGGCTGTCCGGAACTTTGACGGATGGATCGCTAGGGATTCGAACGCTTCTCGAGCCCGCGCTTTCGCTCCCAGTGGAGGTCGATCTCCTTGATGCGCGCGATACCATGCTCCCGGGAATGCTTGCCCTTTTCTCTTCCTGCAAAGTCTGCATCCAGCTTCGGCTGCGGGAGTGGCTCCCCTGGCGCAAGTGCTCCTTGTACTTGTAAGGAGCATCTGGGTTCTTCTGCGCTGCCGATGGATTCTGATGTTTCCAGACAAGCTCTGCCGCTTCATCTTGCGCCGCAGAGTGAACCCGTTTTTCAGTTTTCAGATCCATGTCTTCCAGAGCTCGGCGTAGTGAGTGCGCTTCCTGACGCTCCATCCAGCGAGCACCACTCTCCAAGTACTGGACAGATGGATCATCGGGTGACTGGGCGAGTGGACGTCCGTGACCGGATCTCTCCGATGGCGAGCTTGATACCGTGGAGGCTGTACGACGGTGTGATTGCGCACTGCTGCATCGTGGAGGGAGATGGGATTCTTGGACGAAAGCAAGGGTAGGAAGCTTTGGCGGAGGCTCCTCTTGAGTGCCGGGTTTGAGTTGTGAAGAGTGTCGGCTTGAGAAAGACGCAGGAGGAGGGCGAGATCCACTAGGGCGGGCAGGACGATTTGTGCGAAGGTCACCGAGATATTCAGCTGTTACCGTTGTGTAAGAAGGCGGACTTGACGGAGGGAGGGATGAAGATGGTGGAGATTCCCAAAGTACATACCGACTTGCTTGGAAGACATGAAAGAAGGACCTGGCGCAGCTGTTGCGCGGTCCTTGCTCTTAGACCTGTGGAGCATTATGAGAATGTAGGGAGTTGAACGATAGTTGACTAGGAGAACATAAGGAATGTAATATGTGTGGAGTGAGAGAAAATAAGATTTGAGTTGTGGTTGTGAGGCTTGGAGCGAGCGTGCGGCTCAAAAGTCGGGAGTCAATACTGTGGTTGTCCAGGAAACCGAGCCGACATGGGTTCTTCGCAACCTCAGCTAAATTGCGCGAACCTTAAGATTGCCTCATATGCTCTCCCCGATAGATTGCTCTCCGGGCTCGAAACAAACGCTTTGTTTGTATACGGATCTCACCGTTGCTCTGCCGTCATGCAAGTGGGTGCGCGCCTACCGAGACCCGCGGATGGGAGATAGAGACGGAGACGGGGAAGGGGAGGGAGAAATGCATCATTACAGGCGATGACCAAGTCTCGTCTCGTGTTGCGGTCCAACTTGTTCCCCCGACTATTTACCTATCGCCCATCCTTCCGTTGCAATTCGACAGATGTTACATACTACCTACTCTGTGGATACATTGACGTCTACATGGAAGAGAGTAGGTAGGTAGGCAGGTAAATAATGCACAAATGGTTTCTCACTCTGTGCTTCACAGTCTAAACCTGGCGCTGGTGCTGGCGCTAGCTTTGTCATTGTCAGGATGGATGGGATTGTCTTTTGAAAATGGCATGCTAAGTTTCAGGGAGCTTTTCTCCTTTTTTCTTCCCCGGGCAATTGCCATTTTTTATATCCCCGTCATGTCAAATGTTTCCATGTTGAATCAGAGACCCTGTCTATGAACTTGGCCAGTATCAAACCTTCACCGATCAGCTGGTGCGAGCTTGCTTGGGATGAACCTAAGCATCCTTCGAGGCAATGGATGTCACCTGCTCTCGCACTATGCCCGTTTCAGTTGCAGCAGACGCAATAAGAAAACAGTGGCTACATTTTGACATGCTGGATTAGCAGAATGCGCTGCTGAGGTGCGGGACCATCAACTAGAATTAATAAGGCATTCAGGTATGTATTCATGTTTGGGCCAGAGGAATTAAATAGTAATTCAGAGTACCAACCTACTGTAGGACCTCATTGAGCATTTGTGCCTGGAGATCTGAACCCGAAAATCTGTCCCCAGCTCGCACCTGACTGGCAGGCTCGGCATGGTTCCCGTCTACTTCGCCGTCATGCACTCTTCCAAGCACGTGGGCAGTTGGAATATGGTGGCGAGCAGAAGAGGGTTCGTCGACGCGAAGATTCAGGAGGATGCGGAGGATTGCCTTTTATCACCATAATTAGCGCAGCCGCCACGCAAGCTTGACCACGATAAGGTGTGTCTTGGCGCGCTGCTTAAGCTTTTCGGGCAACGTCCGATGACACCCTTGTGTCTCCCACCCGGGGGTCTCACCCTCCAGTGCCTCCCTCTCCCACCCCCATCTCTCCTCCTTCTCCCCACCGTGCACGCAGCTCTCGCAGCCTCGCAGCCCTCGCCGCTGCCGGCCACCCGTCAGAGGGTTACAGCGTGCCACCAACGCTCTGCAACCTTCACTACTCCCAGCACCGGGAACATGTCGTATTTCTCGCTTCTTATCTCGCCGACCTTCCGCCCCCCGGCATCCACGATTCCACTCTGGGGAAGCTCCAGTTGCAGATATATGGCCGGCTCCCGCTCTTCGCACGCGTGTACTCTTGACCCTCTGTCAGCTTTGTCGTTTCAATTCCAACATGGCCGAGTTATCCCCCGATATCAAAGGCCTCGAAAAACCCGAATCCTACCCCAATCACCCCCAAGATGATTTCGAAACTGCTCCCATGGATGCGATACCGAAATCACGCTGGCAGCGCGTATGGCCTACCATCGCCGCTGGCGCAGGTCTCTTTTCAGACGGATACCTCAATGGCGTATGTAATCTATAACTAGCTGCGCAAAGCTATCCTTGTGAATGCTAATAATCCTCAGGTCATCGGTTCAGTCAATACCATGCTCAAGCAGATCTACACTACCGAGTACACTGAATCCAGTGCCCAGTCAAACGTCGCCTCCATTGCCTTTGCTGGCACAGTCGTCGGCCAGCTGTTCTTTGGGTACCTTAGTGATCACTGGTCACGGAAGCAAGCCCTTCTCCTCTCAACCATCATTCTGATTCTGTTCGCTGCTCTCGGCGCTGGCTCCTGCGGCGCTGGAGGCAGCATCCAAGGCCTTTTCGCTGCCTTGGCCGCCTATAGATTCCTTCTCGGCATAGGCATAGGAGGCGAGTACCCAGCTGGAAGTGTTGCCTGTGCTGAAAATACCGGCGAACTGAAAAAGGGCCACAGAAACCGATGGTTCATCTTCTTCACCAATTTTATGATTGACGCCGGCTTCGTGGTGGCCGCTCTGGTGCCTATGATTGTTGTCCTTGCGACAACCGAGAAGCATCTCAGAGCTGCGTGGAGAATATGTCTTGGGCTGGGTGTCATTCCACCTCTGAGCCTGCTCTACCTTCGGATTAAGCTGAAGGAGCCAGAGGAGTACAACCGCCAAAAGATGACAAAGTATCCCTACTGGCTCATTGTAAAGTTTTACTGGTTCCGGCTCCTTGTAGTCTCCTTGATATGGTTCATGTACGATTTCAGGTAAGGGAACTGCATGTTTAGCGGTCTGGGAAGATACTGACCCTCCTGCAGCGCCTACTCCTTCAGCATATACTCGTCTTCATGGCTTACAATCATCCTTGGCGACTCCGCTCCTCTGTGGAAGTCCTTCGGCTGGAATACGGTCATCAACTTATTCTACATTCCGGGAGCCTTTGCTGGCGCCTTCTTAAGCGACTGGATCGGCCCGAAGTACTGTCTTAGTATCGGTGTCCTCCTGCAAGGCATCGTTGGATTTATCATGGCAGCTCTTTATGGACGCCTCGACACTCCCAGCCATGTGGCGGGTTTTGTTGTGGTCTACGGCATCTTCCTTGCCCTGGGTGAAGCCGGACCTGGCGACAATATCGGCTTGATGGCTAGTAAGACCTCTGCGACGAGTATCAGAGGACAATACTATGGCATTGCAGCCGCGGCAGGGAAAATTGGAGCCTTTGTCGGAAGCTATCTCTTTCCGATCATCATTGCGGATGCGGGAGACGACAAGGTCAAGCAGGGACAATATCCGTTCTACGTGTCGAGTAGCTTGTGCATCCTCAGTGCTGTTTTGGCAGTCACGTGTCTGCCAAATGTTGGGCAGGATACGATTGTAGATGAAGATGTGCGCTTCAGAGCGTACTTGGAGGCGCAAGGCTACGATGTGAGCAGTTTGGGGACCAAGGAGTATAAGCAGGCAAAGGCAAAGGAAATGATCCCTTCTTCATAGTCGTAGATGTATCAGTGTTGACGAGGTTGACCTCAGACTTGCCTCCGATCTCAGACTGTTCTCCAAACATCGTTCAAGAATCTCGAGTGGTTGCAGTTAGGAATCGAGTCTCGTGACCTCGCGAAAGAGTCGATTGTCTTGGCGTAATCTTTTCGAACATGCCGCTCCGCCTTGAAGTGGAGACGAGCACCTCGACGATGAATTGCAATTTTTAAGCCTGACAACTTGACGCTGAACTTTTGGGGGTTTTCACCATTTTCATCGGCTAAAAGGCATCGAATGCTACGAACATGGAAGGGCCCTAAGAATTTCAGGTGTCCGTTTCTCGTTTTCTTCCTAGATCTTCTCCAACATTTCTCCCTAGTCCCCCAAACAAGTGAGCAAGCCCGAAAGCTCCCAAGATGAAGGACTATCTTGTTCGCCTGGTTCAGGTACATGACACGTTCCGAGTGCCCGAGTTGGAGGCGCTTGCGGAGATGGCAGGGGTGGAATTGGAGGTTGTGAAGTATGCAAACGATGTAAGCGATATTTTATTTACCAACTCTGGTCTACTGTTTCTTCAGGGCTTTCTCCTTTAGCTGTGCCATGTTTTCGTCCATGGAAAGACATCGTCGGCCCGTGGTTAGATATGTCGTCGTGTAGATTTTGAGAGCGGGCTTCTCGAGGTTGCATTATACCACTACTTCTCCTTTCAGATGATTTGGGAGTGTGAGAAAAAACGCTCAGCAGCCTTTTACAATAGTACATACCTCTCATATCTACTCTAGTCTCCCTATTGCACCATCCGACTCCCATCCACAGCAGCCGCATCCGCTCTCATCTCCCGTTCTATCCTTGGCTCGGCAATTTACGAACTCTGGGGGAGTGGTACCACTTATGACGACCTGCACGATTCAGTCAAATCCCGGACCCAAGAATTGTGGCTTCTTTACAAAAGTGTTTCCTTTCGCTTTTCTGTCGATACTTTCCAAGGCAAACGATCGACATCCGCACAAAGAGAAATCATTGAGTCATTCTCCTACGTTGGCTTTGACGGTCCCATAAAGATGAACAACCCAGAGGAGGAGTTTGTCGTTTTTGAGGAGTATGGATTCAGGGCTCCTGATCCACACAAGTTTTATTTCGGTCGCCTCATTGCAACCAGTGCGAGAGATGTGGTCCAAAAATATGATTTGAAGAAACGAAGATACATATCCACCACGTCCATGGACTCCGAACTGGCACTGATCACAGCAAACCTTGTGCTCGCAGCTCCAGGGAAACTGTTCTACGATCCCTTCGTCGGTACAGGCAGTTTCCCCATCGCCACAGCACATTTCGGCGCAAAGGCTTTGGGCAGCGACCTCGATGGGAGAAGTATCAGGGGTACGAAGGATAGGAATGTTCTCAGCAACTTCGAGCAATATGGATTGAATGGCAGTTGGGTGGATGGGTTCGTGGCGGACTTGACGAATGTGCCGCTGCGGATAGGGAAGGGAAGATGGTTAGATGGTGTGGTCTGCGATCCGCCCTACGGCGTTCGAGAAGGCCTCAAAGTGCTAGGCAAAGAGGGTGTAGGGACAGAGCCTGTATACGTGGATGGTATTCTTGCTCATCTGTAAGTCTCGTTGAACTTTTCCTTAATAAGACCTGGCTGAATAATGCTCACCAACTCATTGTTCAGAAGGGAAGGCTACATCCCCCCCAAACGTGCATATAGCTTTGAAGCTATGCTCGGTGACATCCTGGATTTCGCAACTGCGACACTCGTAGACAGGGGCCGGCTGGCCATGTGGATGCCTACCGCAAACGACGAAGACATCGACTTGGCTATACCGAGCCATCCATGCTTGAAACTTGTGTCTGTCTGCGTACAACCCTTTAACAAGTGTGAGTGTCACTGGCTTTCGAGAGTGTTTGTACGGTAGACAAGCGGAAGATGCTAATAGGCTTTTTTACAGGGTCTCGAAGACTACTGATCTATCGTAGAATTCCAGACTCTAAAGTCGACGGCGAAGCGGCTGCAGTGAGGAAGAAAAGGGTCGTTGGATGCGGATTGAAAGCGGATGATCTAAATGCTTTCAGAAAGAAGGTGTGTGCGCATTGGCAATTGCCTTACCCTCGCCACATCAGATACTAAATTCCTCGTAGTATTTCCAGGGCTTCAAGGAACAGAATCCGAACTTGGAGGACGGCGGAGGCGAGAAATGAATTGACCCAGCCGTTTCTCGTCGGTTGCTGGTTGATTCTGTCTATCTATACAGACTCGACGCATTTAGTCAGGCGTCAAACACGGCGGTGCCCCATATATATTCTATTGTGTCGCGACTGCTCGCCGACTTTCTATCCCTACAAGAAAGAGAGGTTTGGGCTGGGAACGGGATCCTAGCTCGACGGATGGTGCTCACGTGGCTTCATGGAGGCCAGTGGCTTTAGTTCTCTCGCTGGAGTTACCTGTACAAATAAGCGGGTAATGGGGAGGACGGGGATAAGCAACCGGTGAGCCGTGAGGGGGGATGGGTCGGACGGAGTCAGAGTGGCGGGGCCGGATACAAAGACACGTTCGTACTACGTATGTAATTGAGAATTCAATTAAGACCCAATTGAAATTGAACGAGTTTGTCCTGCCTTTGCATATATTTGCCAATGCAAGCACCAGACATTTGCAATAAAGGAAGCAAAAAAAGAGGACAGCTGCGGTGCTCGAACACAAGGTCGAAATAGTCTGGAGGGCGAATATGGGGCTCTTGGCATAGAATTTGATTCTCGAGACTCGTGCTTGAAGATAGTCTTCAACCTCCAGAAGTTTGTCGTTGATGCACAGCCAAAATTGCGTGGACAAAGACACCAGCAGCAATTCTTCTCCCATCAAACTTTATGGTAAGGATATATAACGGCCAAAAACGCCAAGAATTTGACTGTAGTGGTCCTCTAGGGAAGATGCAACGACACACATTTCCACTTGCCCCGCGAGGCGCTAGCCGCTTCAAGAGCCCACCCGCGGTGATCGAGTCCGGTGACCGACTGTCCCACTCGTGCAAGTAATTCACGACTGCTGCGTGCGGTCCTGAGACGGAGAGATATCCTTGAGTCAAGCAATTGGGCAGAGAGCTCTCATCATCGGGCGGCGTTTGTCATCAACACGGTTGTGGTATTCTGGGGTGATGGAGTGTGAGAAGCATTGTTGTCGACCTTTTTTTTGTCTTTTCGTCTCCATGTTCATCCTCTTTACACACCCCCTAGAACAATCCTCAGGTGTGTTTGCTTCGGGCCCTGGGGTAAAGTCCTATCCTCTCCTCTGTCCTCTCTTTCTGAAATTTAGCATCACCTTGCCAGCATATGCATCTTCGCTTCACAAATGTCGTGGTGTAGTTCTAGAACGCTTGGAATTGTCTCCCACTCAGGCTCTCTCTATCTCAGCCGCAGCTGAAGTACCAGTATCTGTCCTGCTCCTCCATTGATGGAGAAGATTCGTCTTTTAAACTCTCCTGTTTTTGCCATCTCCATGATCCAGAGCCAACATGTTGTGCGACGCATGTCTGTCTATTGATTTTGTCAGCCTTGCCGACGACCAAACCGCAACCCTTCATCCAGACATCCAAGCGCTGCGGACATCCGTACAATCTGGCTGTGAGCTATGCTCCGCCATCTGGACATACGGTGGTCATGAGACAGACATAGACGACCCGCTCGAAGCAGCAAAAGAAGGAGACTTGCCCAACTCGCCTGTTCTGTACGAGGTGGTTGATAAAGAGCCGGAAGACGACAAGCCTGGGTCCCCCTATTCAGAGGTGGTATTCATTTGCATATTCCACACTACCTCTGGGAGACATTTCTTGCGCACTACCTTTCATTTGCATACAGACGGTAAGCACATGTGACCATCTCCACGGGAGCAGGTTGGCAGCGCTGATGTTGACAGACCCGAACCATAGAGAGAGGCAGTTGGTATGCGGGCGCCCTGTGGCGCAGGATCCATTGTCTGAAGATGCCATGGCAATCGCCGCAGATTGGCTTGACGACTGCATGTTCAAACATCGAGGCCAATGCCCTGATTACCTCCAGATGCCTCTCCCGACCCGACTTGTCAACGTCTGGAGGGAGGACGGTCAAATCAAGCTCCGGCTTTTTGAGTGGGAAACTCAACCCCGGTCCGAGACAAACTTCCATATACGTGGGTGGTGGGTTGCACTCAGTCATTGCTGGGGCCCATCCCAAACTAAAGAACTCCGTCCCGCGTTCGTGACAACAACGGCCAACGTCGAAGCCAGAAAAGAGAGCATCTCCCTCGAAGAGCTCCCGCAAACCATCCAGGATGCCATTATGGTGACGGATCGGTTAGAGTATGCTTTCATCTGGGTGGACAGTCTATGCATCATCCAAGACAGCGTTGAAGATTGGAACAAGGAGTCAGTCAAAATGCAAGAGTACTACAGTCGCGCCATCTTGACCGTAGCCACGGACTCAAGCCCAGACGACACGTGTGGTTTCCTCAATCCACGTTCCTCAGGCAGATTCGCGCCCATCGAGACTCGCATGACTCCCGACAAAGAGCACCCATCTTACAAGGTGAAGGTGTTCCTCCAAGACAAACCGAGCAACCGCATGTTCGGTCCATCCCACCTGACTTCCCGCGCCTGGGTCCTGCAAGAAGAAGCCCTCTCGCCCCGAACCCTGCACTTCCTTGCCAACCACATGGCGTGGAAATGCCTTTACGGCTGGGCCGTCGAGTACGATGGCGAATTCAACCCGTACACAGAACGACGGCTCGCGGAAGGCGGCGTTCGAAAAGCCGTGAACCCACATTCCTACCTTCAGAGAACCAACGTTCCACGCCAGCGCAAGGAGTGGTACAATTGCGTCGAGGACTATATCCAGCGCGATATTACATATAACGACGACCGGCTGCCTGCTATCAGCGGGATCGCCAGGATGGTGGCGGAGCAACTCAATTATACATACAGGGCTGGTTTGTGGCAAGAAGATATGGTCAAGGGTGGGTTGTTGTGGTTCGTTGGGGACGGGAATGCGACAAAGCCTGAGGAGTATTGTGCTCCGTCATGGAGCTGGGCTTCGTTGTGTTTCTCTGATGACTATATCCGCCATCTGTTATTGAAAGCAAAGCACCCCACTTTGGAGAGCAGAGAGCTTGCCAAAGTCATTTCGTGTGATGTGGAAAACCTTTCAGACGAATATGGCCGAGTTACGTCGGCTGCGTTGGTCATTTGCGGGCCTTTTCATCGATTAGGGGATCTGCTCAAGGGAGCATTTGAATCGCTGTATGAGAGAGACTTTGAGAAGTATGGCATTTACTTCAGATGGGATCGGCAAGCTGCCGTCCTTGCATTATCTCAGAACGAAGTGGGAGACCTTGAAGTCTTGCAAGTAAACCATTGGGCAAGCAGCAGCGGGGACAGGCAAGAGAATTCGAGAAAGCATGGTCTTGTTCTACGGAGAAAAGGAGCATGTGCAGATTGTGTCCGTATCGGGACATTTACCCTCAAAGACTCCGAGAGATCAGATGGGTGGACTCCGAAGAATGTCACAATCATTTAAACAGAATTGGTTTGAAAATCGGGACAGACCTACAATGGTAAACTTGGAGGATATGAGCAATATGAGACGGAACTTTTTGTGGCCTAGTCCTCATTTCAATAATCTTTATCGTAGTCGGAGGATGTGGAGGTGAGGCCGCTTATTGGTAAAGGCTCCACTATTTGACGCTTCTACATGAAGTCTTCAGCCTCGTCAATCTTGACCAGCAAGTCCCGATTTATACCGTGTCCCTTCTTAATACCCTAGATCACACGCCCACACACTCTTCCAGCCGGCGCACTGTTGCACACCAGTATTCGGCGCAAAAGCACACCCTATTGTCTTGTACGCTTTGCTAGAGAGCAAGTCATGGTGGCCCCTCTGTCCAGCAACCACTGTCCTACTCATACGTATTATGTCATCACACATTTGCTTGCTCAGTCCAGGTGAGTTTGGGACTTCGCAAAGCCAGCTGTAATAGTATAGCTCGAAAGGGGTATATTCTCCCATGTTGCGATTGCAGGCCTTGTCGTCGACGCCGAGGATAAGTACTTGGCCGTACGAGCCTCGATTCAATTGGTGACGCATGAAGCGACCTCCAGTTGCAGCGCCAGTTTTGAGGGCGTTCCCCTGAAGTTGGCCGGACCAGGTTTGAAGGGGGACAGGAGCGCGATACATTGCTGATCAATATGGCTCTCGATGGCTCTTTTGACACGGAGTGGCTTATACCACATGTCAACCTGACGAAGGCCTGCTCTGCGGTGGTACTCATTGATAGAAAGGGTGATGGGTTTATCTCCGGATAGAGGAGAAGCTGCACCGGCTGATCCTGGATTTGCTTCGATGGCAGTGAAAGGCGGAGAGGCAGGCGCCAGAGCGTTTGTTGATGGAATGCTCTGGAGGAAACCCGAGGGGAGTGGGTATGGACGGCCGCCTGCATTCGGTTGCAGCGCCGCAAGATAGGCTATAATGTACTGAGTGAAGTGGAAAAGAGCTTGTTGGCGACAGGAAAAGAACAGAGTGGACAGAGAAGCTGCCGGTTATTGCTGACATGAGGAGTGACAGGATTCATAGGAAGTAAAGGAGGGAAAAGTAAGTTGAGACTAGGTACCTTTTCAGGGGAGATTGCGAGGGAAAGATCTGTCTGGAGTGCTTCCATACTGCAAACCTAACCGCATACAAATGTGAATGATTGTGCGAATAGATTGTACAGCAAACGGAAGGGTAAGCGAACTTCGACTGTGGAGAGCGTATTGAGGTTAATCGCTGGAGTAGTGCCATAATTGGACATGGAAGGACGTAGGCTGGGGACTAGGGTTTGGCCTGGCGGGCTTCGTGATTTGGGTATGAGCAATATAAAGATGGTCAGGAACATATTACGGTGCAAGGACCCTCGTTCGAAACAAATCTTGAATCGACGTCGATGCACAAGCCCTTCAGCGCGGCATGGGTCCGGGCGCGAACATATGCTCCAGGTTTGGATCGATAGTCGCGGGGAAGTGTGATGGATGCGGAGTTGAAGAGGTGGTGTTGAGCGAGCCTGGGTGGTGTGGGTTTGCGAAAGGCACCACCGGTGGCATTGGGATCGGGGCTTGCGGGGCTTGGTCATGAGAAGTATTCTGGTTCCCAAACGGAGCACCTCGCTCACGGGCGATGCGCTCCACACTCTCACGTGTCCAGCCTTCGGACTTGTAGACACGGCATATTGTTGAGCGGGTGGTCTGGACATTCCTGTTCTCTTTGAGCCAACGAACAACCTCCAGGTGCTCCTTCCAGCCCTCTTGCAATAGGAGGTTGAAAACGGCAAGCCTGTCTCCCTGGGCGAGGGCACGCGGACGGCCTGTCGTCTTCTTTGGGTGGGCAGGAGGGATCTTGACAGGCAGGTCGGTTCTCTTCTCTCCCATGGCATAAATGCGCCGCCACCGATACAGGGTACGGTCTGAGATGTCCACCTCCATGGCTACGGCGCCGACACTCCAGCCAAGCTGCAAGAGCCGGAGAGCATGGTAAAGGAGATGCGGTGGGGGAGCCTTAATGTGATCGTCCAGCCTGTCGCCAGCCTTCTTGGGTGGTTTCTCTGGAGTCCGCCACGGCAACTCGGTGGGCAACTCGGGCGGCACAGCCTCGTCTCCTATCTATACAAACAGGTCAGCTTCGTCTCGTTTAGACCGACTTAAGCGTGCTCTCCTACCGCGGTTTCGAGGTCCATCGCGTGTTGACGCGGACGGGGTATACTAGAAGTGTTCCATGGACGCGAGTTTTGCAAATCATGGAAGGAGAGCGCGGTGACAAGCTTTTCCGCTCCGCTCCACTCCGCTCCCCTGGAGGTTGGCTCCGCTCCCAAGGTCCGCTCCCTTTCGGATTCGAATCCGCTCTCGACAACACCAGAGTGACCATGTCACGTCCATCTCCCAGCCCTGGATCCGACCTAGACAGACTGCTGACAGCAGAAGAGATCAGTTGCTCTATTGTCACAGTTGACACAAGAATCATTGGACACCGAAGTGTGAAAGAACGACCCACCTAACGTTCAACAGTAGTTGGAAAAACCTTAATAGCCCAGAGACCTCCCAGTGTTTCAAGAGCTTCTTTCACGCCCAGCTTCTACAAATGACATGTTCTACCTTCTATGTCAAGACTTTTATCTGCCTTCTTGCATCCACCGCCGGCCCGGTGGGTTGTCCCAGTCAAACTTGGAAGCTGACTTCATGGAGCGAACGGCAGTTGCAAGGCCAAGTATCTCTATTACTCTTCCCTCATGAATTCCACTCTCCCATGCCTTACCTTCCTCTCTGTCATATCCTCTCAGTCGTCGACCCTCTGTTTTTGTGACCTACATTATTCTTACCTTGTCCATCACGGTATCCATCACGGTAACAACAAAGTCACCAGCTTCCACAAAGTTCATTTCCATTCGCTAGGCAGACTCTTTACCAGACTACATTTCTCCAAACCAGTACTAAGCCGTCGCGTCTCCCACAACACAAAGAATCCACAATCAAGTCCATCACTCTCCAGCACCATGTTTCCTAACGTCTTGCCCACCGAACTGGTCATCGAGGTGGTCAATCAGATCCCTTATTCGCCCACGGCCTTTCAACACCTCCACCAGGTCAACAGGCGTCTTCGCTCTATCCTGACAAACTATACCAAATCAATCAGCCACGATATTCAACGGAATCAGTTCCCCTTAGCAGTCCGCCAGTTTCCCGGTCTTCTTGATAATGGCTCGACCGAATCAAGCTCCGAAAGTTCCACAAAAGCTATGCCCAACTTCTCTGGCAGGGGTGTGCACTCAAGAACTGGTTCTTATGCCTACTTATCCACCATCTACGGACGCTATACGCTCCTAGATTCCCTGCTTTTGGCTTCCAACAACCTCGGTGGTTCCTGTACCTGTTCAAATTGCCGCTGCTCTGAGTCGAGAAATCTCTTTGGCCCAGGGCTCCTCCTCCTTTGGCGAGTTGTTGACTATAGGAGTTTCAAAAACTGCTCTGATGACAGTGAGTCCCTGAGCAGTCTTCAACACAACAAATCATGCAAGACGGAGGATGGTCTGAGCTTCGGCGCTGAGTGTGCCATCGCGGGGACTTCATCCTCGAGCATCCATAAATGGACACCGTATCCCCTCTCCGCTCAGTCTTTGGAATCAGCACGCGAGATACAACGAAAGCTAGAGCTAACAGCATTACCTTTCGCAGGCTACAGTGTCTACCACGCTCGAGACTCTTATATCCGGTCATTGCCCCTCTCAGCTCTCGCTATTCTCATTGTGACTCTTTCCCGGGCATGCAGCATTGCTGTCGAACAAAGTCCCGCCTTTGCAGCTGCAAAAGGAGACATCTCATCTGGCTCATTACTTCCCGGAAATGATGTCGAGGACGAGGACTGGGAATGGGATGTCAGAATGTTGATGATGGAGGACTCGTTGCTGCACTACGGTCCGACATGGCTAGTAAAGCTGTTGGAAGGGGACCGAGATGTAATCAGGTTAGTTGACACTACTCCTCTTAAAACTCTTAAAACCAACAAAGTGGGCGCAAGAAGTCCTTGAGCACCCATCTTTCGAGAGAAGGCGACACTGCTGGGGATCATTCAGGGTGTTTCCTTCGTTTAATCTCTGGGAAGTGGCATTGTTCTGGCCTCGGACATCAGTCCGGTTCCCGATAGATTCTTGTACCCACTGCAACTGACTCTCTATCGTAATCCTCGAGCATGGACGCTAACAAGTCCGCTCTAGTGGCCTCCTCGATTCTATCTGTACTCTGCCCCAAATCGAAGAATTCAACAGCAGCACTGGTCGAAAGAGTCTCATCAGCATCGTGAAAAATACGTTCGCGGAGAAAGCCAAGTGTGAATTCTACGACATTACAGGGCAGGTGTGGGATATCGTCCGAGACCATGGGCTTCTTCGCAAAGATGAATGGATTGAAACCCCTACGGGTACCGATGACGGGTTTGACAAGTCTTTAGAAGAAGTACGGGAGGCAAGGAAGGACCTACAACAATTGATTCACACTGAAGGATGGGGATATGAGGAATGGCTGCGAGGATAGGGCAAACCTGGTCCACAGGTCTGCCAACCGCCCTAGATCAGGACTCGGCGAATGCCATCTGGCTCGAAGCCTTCGAAGGTCAGGCTATGGGATTGATCCAGGAAAAGTCGAACTAGCAACTTTTTTTAGGGGTAGCTCAGAGGATATGCTGGAGCTCAGAATCAATTCCAGTATTTCAAAATTCAACACCTACTACCCCCTTGTTGATTATACTGGTGTGCCTCAATGATGATAGTGCACTAATTTCTTGCAGTTTGTAGCTCTTTTTTCTCGTCAACAGCACCATTCTTTCGCTTTCCGGTGGAACGAAGTCGTCAAGACGTTTTCAATGAGAGAGATGATTCCAGACACTGAGTCGAAGTACGGAACCGTATGCGTGGTCTTGTGACAAAGACAGATCCGTTCAAATCCTCTTTGTTACGTTGAAGGTGCTCTCGATTGCAGTGCTTGTGACAAACAAACACTCATCAGCCATGAAACAGGTTGACTCCTACCTCATGTAGTTAAAAATCCTATACTCTACCTACAAACTTACCTTTGGCAACACCATCATCGAAAACCATACCATCCCAACCCATTCCCAACATTGAAATCTGCATCCCGGAAGACTACAGAGCAGACTTTTACCCACTCCACCCCTCCAGCGGCACTTCGATCCACTTCCAACATGTGCACACTCCTCGACTTCAAGTGCAGCACTCCTGGTTGCCCGAACCCCACTGGCAATCCAGGAGTTCTTACGAAATGCGATAAATACGCCGAATGCAATGCCTGCAAAGATGTCAAAAACGAGGTCGAACCGCGAGGCAAGTGCCACGGCTGCATAGTCTCTGAGCATAATGCTATGCGTAAGCCTCGGAAGGGAAATCGTGGCTATGGCGCTTGGGAAGACATGGAGGCGAGGGCGTTTGAAGAGAATCGATTTTGAAGAGAGAAATGAGGAGTTGCACTTCTCAAATTGCCGGAAATGGGATGGCGGGCTAGACTTATATAATCATATCACGTGACCATAACTTTCTCATGTCATTTCTGGGTCGAGAGGTTTTGGTTCGATCTTGGATACTCTTCCAATATTATGGACCGGACCCAGGAAATTGTACCTTGGTTGGTACATGCTTGCATGCAGCAGTCGGCACGGTTACCGTGGATGCGGACTTATGGCCTGATCTTGGGAAGCAAGCGGAAAGTTTGCGTCACAGAGTCGGCATGAATTAATTTCCATAGTCCCTGTGGTCCTATGGTAATTGATTGCATCGAATTTTCAAAACCCATCACTTGCCTTCACCGTGATTCTCTCTCTGCTTCCACTGCAGTTCCAATCTTACACCTCAAGAGATTGACGCTCAAAAGTGATGGCTTCAGGCGCGGGCAAACTTCTGCGCGGTTCCTGCGGTATGTCCATCTTCTCTGAGTCCTGCTGCATTCCAATTCCTTCATCAGCCATCGACAAATCCTAACAAAGTCCCTTTCAGCCTGCGGCCGCAACGAATACCATATTCACCTCCCCGAGCCCTTCAGCCAACATGCAACCGTCTTCTTCGACAACTCACGCTCCTCGCGCCGCACCCTCTCTGCACCCCTCAGTGCCTGGCTTCGCGTGCCGCTGACTACATTCACTTCGACCACAACGCCATACTTTCCTGACGAGACACACCAGTCTATTCGTCGGATCTTTGCGCAGCCGAACGATGACACCAACGAACGGAGGCAATTTTGCGGCTACTGCGGAACTCAATTAACGCGATGGGACGAGAGAGATCGGGAGATGAGCGAGATGATCAGCGTGACCGTGGGAAGCTTGGATGTGGAGGATGCTGCGGCCTTGCTAGGAAACGAGGAGGATGCTGAGGAATATACGGAGGGTGAAACCCAGCCTAGATCAAGCGGGGTGACAGACCCGGTTGGAAGCGATCCAAATCCGCATGAAGCAGCCCCTCCAGCTACATCGGTGTTTCAAGCAAGGAACATCGAGCAATCGTTACATCTAGGAGCTCCTTGGTTCGAGAGCATGGTCCAAGATACCCCCATTGGGCGAGTCAAGAGGCAGAAAGGGGGCCATACTTCCAGGGACGGGACTGTGAGAGTCGAGTGGGAGGTTGTTGAAGTTGGTGGAGATGATGATGATGACGAGATTGCAGTTGTTGATCGATCTGCTGGTGAGAAGAGGAAAAGGGAGACTGCTTGAAATGTCCACTTCGCCCCAAACGAGACATACCGGGCAATTGGACGCTGATTGCAGAATGTAGCAGGGTGCGGGATGGGATAGGGTTGCATTTCAGCGAACACTAGCAGGCGTTGGAGGATCATTGAATTATGGACAAAAGGATCCTACCTGCTTCTGAACCGTAGAATGGACTGCTCTTACAAATATGAGGGATGTAGTCAATAGTTCACTGAGAAACATGCCTATGTAGGTACCCACAACGTTCGTCTCGTACTTCGCTCTTTGTTCGTTGTACTAGGTAGGTAACTTAACATTTGACCTCCCAGCGCTTTTCTGACCTAGCATCAAGCCTGGTTCATCTTTCTTCTAGAGCTTTTCTTGTAAAGTAGGCACAGATGCATCGACTCGTAACTAGATATAGGTAACTGGTTTGATACCAGGTATAAGGAGGTATGTTGAAGGAGCCTTATTAGGCTTCAGGCGTAATTGAGTGAGCCACCTACACACGTGATCTCATTGTTCGGTGTGGCGGGTGGGTGCGTACCTGGGGCCTGGGCCATGTGACCTGTCAGGCACGGATGGAATGCGAGTGGCTGGGTGCTTGCACGAAACAAGGAAGCCGCTTCGACGGCGTCAGTCATCGCGCATCCCGGGCCCCGGCAGACTCCAACAAACATTCAACCCTCAACTCTGCGCAGCCTGCAACAACACCTATATGTAACAAACACCCGCTACTCGACCTTGTCTGCAAGATACCTTCTACATTCTCACTCTTTTACCCCACCCAAGACATGCTCCCATCCGCTCGCCTCCATGGATCTCGCAACGCCGCTTCGCGTCCAAGAAGTATCTCTTCCTAAGGAATGTTGCTGTGGCAGGGCCGACTGTCCATTCCTCGCTCATTCCTGCTCCATCTTGGAAGCTCTCGAACGCGATGTCCAAACCGCGGCGCGACTTGGTCAGGTAACAGATCCCCACCGTCATACTTCAATTTCCTGCGCCCTCCTGTCACAGACGCCTGTATCATAAGCTGCATCTTTCGCTGTCATGATTTCCCGACTTACTTACAACTCAAAATGAATGCGAAAAGGATATCCAGCGTAGACTCGTCGCTGACATTCTCCCTACAGCAACTGTTGGTCCGCCATGAGTCCTATATGGTCGATGCCGAAGCCGAACGCAAGCGCATGTCGTCCACGCTCGAGCAGTTGGAGGAAGAAAAGCGCGAACTCGAAGCCAGGAACGCCCAGACCATCGAAGAGAATCGCCATCTGTTGAACCAACTCGAAGGCCTAAACAACTCCTTGGTCCAATCCGAATCCACCATTGAATCGCTTACCGTTACCCTCCATAATACACAACAAGAGCTTCACAGGCTCGCCGTGCAGGCGTCGCGGGCCGGAGACCTCGAGAAACAACTGACCCAATTGGAGAAGGATCAAGCCGTGCTCCATGAGACTTACAACAACTGCGTGTCCGAGGAGCGGACAGCTATCCAGCGATGGCGGAACGCGGAGCGCACGATTTCCGACCTCCACAATCAAGTCGAGCGCATCGAACGAGAAGCGAGAGAGGACCGCGCTCGCCATGTTGAGGTTGTGGGGCGCATGGAACGGACAAGAGCTGTGGAGAAAGAGCTAAGCACCGCCGCGGGAAGATTAAAAGGGGCAGCCTCTGCGAAAGCTATGGGTCAGGACAAAGCAGGGAGCAGTGTCGTGTCTCACTTCGTCAGGGACATTCTACAAGACAACGCAAACCTACAGCTTGGGATTGTGGAGCTGAGGGAGATGCTCGAAAGTTCCAACGAAGAGGTGGAACGACTACGAGGACAGCTTATGTTCCATCAGCCGGTGGAAGACGAAAACGATCACTTCCCGAGGCAGTCGTTGCAAGCAGAACTTGATATGGAAGCCAAAGAGTCAAGAGAAGTCCATGTGCATCACCACTATCATGCTTCGGAGCAGACCACCATCAAGGCCAAAGGACCGCTGCAACGAAGAGTCAAGAAAAAGCGGCATGTGATTACGCCCAGCCATTTTACGCCTCCGGCGGCTCGCAGAACTTCCCAGATAGGCAGTCCCCAAACACCGTCTTCTGCTGCCACTATCCTATCTCAAACGTCTGTCACGATCCCTCAACAGGACCATTCGAGACACTCACACCGATGGTCTCAGTCATCAAACCAGACGGGGTATTCCAATGCGTCTTCTCAACCCGAATCCCCCTACACCAACTCCCATCGAACTTCCTCCATCTTTGACCGAGTTTTCAGCGATGCCGGAATGGAGTCTTCTCGTCCGACAAGTCCAGAGAGCAACGATCCCGCTTCGCCAGAACTGCCTCCGCTCTCCCGAAAGCAAATGGCAGATGCTCTGAATCGAAGTTTTTCTACGCCCGTTACAGTTCGACAGAAACCTGTCACGCGGCCACCGTCAACAACATCTCAAGATCCTGTTTTTGAGTCATATAAACTACAATCAGAGCGGGATAGCCTTGACTTGTCAATGTCACCAAATCAGACAACCATACCAGAGGAGTCTGAAAGCGAACGTGCAATGTCACCAAGTCAGCCGCCGTCGCCATCCCGTGAGTACTCCAGCAGTGTTATCACTTTGGATGAAGACATCTTTTCCCCGTCTGTCTTGCAAAGTACGCATGATCACCCTTTGCGTCGAGCAAACTCCCATGACTCCCTTCTCTCGGTGTCCGGAATGGATATTCACACCTTGAGGTCGCGACCATCGCAAATGCTGTTAAACAGTCACGGCTCATCAAGAGTCCTGGGCACCTCACCCTCTGTATCGACGAGTACAGTAGCGAGCAAACCTATCCTCACTGTCTCCACTGCTACTGCTGCCAGGCCTACGCAGTTCCTAAGGCCCGAAAGCAAAGACATCTTGGCAAGCATGGCGAGAAGGACAAGTGGAGATGGAAAAGACCTGAGGATGACGAAGAGCCGCGAGAGTCTTGGGCAATGGGTAGGGGGATGGGTCAAAGGGAAGTGGGGATCTGCTCCCACTTCTGATTCCGCCGAAGATGTGCATGGTACTGCCCCTCACTCACGGAGCAGCTCGCACAGTTCTCGTCATTCGTCGCGACCGAGGTCGAGACATCAAAGCAGCGCCTTTTCTACGTCGTCGATTGCAGAAGAGCCCGAAGAGCCGGTCGCAAACATTCCCACGCCGACGGCCAAGCTCAAATCTAAGACCCCCTCTGCATCGATCTCGGCATTTAAAATGCGGCCACCTGGAATCAATCAATCTGGACCCATATTCGGCATGCGACCAGAGCCACCAACTCCGTTCAAGGTGCAAGTAGAACAAGACAGGATCGATTACGAAGCTCTGAGAGATGGGCTAGGGGAGTAATGAGAACACTGGCGAAACACATCACAACCATCGGCGATTTCATTTGTTTTGCATAGGATGGACTTCACACGGGGCATACCTCTTAGGGTTTGGCGCTTTGTGGAGGCTTTTGGAGGGTGAATAATTGGATTAAGCTCGGCACAAGGCCTGGCTAGGCGATGCAATTTGTCTTGATACCCGTTTCTCTTTGCCAGTACTCCCCGTCTTTTTCTGCATGTCGTAGCCTCTATTAAGATTTCGAAATCGAGTCTGTTAGACGCCAAAGACGCAAGTGTGTAGACCATGAACATCACCAAAGGAGGACTTGCGAACGTGCCATGTGCATCTGATGCGTATCTAGATTTGTGCATTTCCTGGTTTCCCTCAATTTCCGCGCATTTGCAGGTATCTAGGTCTCACACGAAGCTTAGATATCGCATTCATCTTTTTCTCGCTGTTCATCTGCGCTCTTTAGAGACCGGACATCACTGCGTCATCTGTTTCTGGCCATCTTCCTTTTCTTTTTGAAGATTGGATATTACCTTTTTATCTGTTTCTCATCATCTTCCAGGTTTTTCTGAGGCGTCAGGTCGCCATCTGTTTCTCGTCGTCTACCTTCTTTTTCATAGATCATATTTCTATCTAGAGGCCCACATGATACGTCTGGCTACTTGAAGACATTGCGGCATTTCCGCACTTGTTATTGTGAATGAGGCTTAAGGGGCCGACAGACTGTGTTTTGAAGGGCTACGAGGTTCAAGGTTGCGCTCTCCCGGAGTGGGTAGGTAGGTATGATCTGTAAGTTCAATAGTGTGTGACCATTTGCTGACAAGGTGAAGCGTCGGCTATAGCGAAGCCACTCTACTCCGGCGTTCGCCAGAGAAAAGTCTGTATAGAGGATGTATCAAGTGAATCTTGGTAGACAAGACAAGGCTGGAATGAGGTTTGCATTTCTGCACAGCCCCAGCAGGGTGCCAAGGCGTCTATATTGCAGGTCACGATAGAAATAGACACTCTTGGACATTCGGCTTTCGTAAGGCCAGCTTTGATATTGCCGACGCTCCAGACGTCATCATTATTCTGCCATGGCGACTTTTCTTTGAAGATTGAGCTTTCTGGAGGAGAGCAGAGCAAGACTACCCAAGCTACATAAGGTACGGAGCACCTCCGTTTCTTTGTCAGTTCTTTGAGGCAGCCTGTGAGCCTCTCGCCGAAGCCACACCCTCAGCCTCAGCCGCATCTTCTCCGCAACACTGCAACAGACGACTGGCTGCGCCCCAGTCTGTCAGCCTTGGTGCCACTATCATTTTGTTTCCACATCCTCCCACGAGCCTCGTCCAGTCCGACACCTCCAGCTATTACTCCTCCAAGCCTATTTCACCATCCCACCCCTCGTTCGAACCACAGCGTCTTCCCTAGACAGACCCTCCTCAGTCCTTACGCCCATCTTCAGTCCTTCGTTGACCGAAATCCCCCTCCGTGTTTCATCTGACAGCCGACACACCACCCCCGAGACAATCGAAGCGGCCAAAGTCACCTCAAGCAACCGCCCGCACCGTCGCATCGCGTCTGTCAACCGCATCACAGGCGTCCAGAGCCTCTGAATAGCGTGCGCCCTCCAAGTCGTCCCGTCAGTCCGTTACACGCTCTGCAGCTTGTCCCACGAGCCCTCCCCTCACGCGCCACGCGTGCCTCCCACCATCTACATCGATCGAGCGGGACCTCACCCTTGCCTCGACCCTCTTACCAACTCTCCCTCCCACCAGTTCCTCCTCTTACGGCGCGCCTCGTCGCGCGGAACAGTTCAATACCGGCAATATTCGCCGCCACGAGTCTCGAGCATCCCTCCTCGGGAGTGCAGACCCGGGCTGGAACAGTTTCAATCATCGAGAGGGTTTCCCCGCGGGGACGTTATTGCCCAAGGAGCCCAAGATGTACTTTCCAAACTCCAAATGGACGTGGTCATTTATGGGTGTGGCCATTGTGCAGGCTGTGATCGCGTTGGCGCTCGAAGGGTAAGAGGAAATTGTGTTTGCGGCACTGTGAAATCCAGGGCTAATTATCCCCAGATATGTCTTCGCGAAGTTCCAGATCAGCTACGATAGGCATATCGGCAGCCAGCAAGACGATAGGATAACGAGTGAGAACCCGACGAGCCAAACAAACGAACAACGGAGTATACCGACGTACCTATCCCTCCTCATTTTCGGCTTCATCTACGAACTTGTTCTCGTCTATGACGCCTTGCGATTGAAGAACACTATCCAGATCATTGGCCTGTGCTTGTACAACCTCGGAATATTGGTCTACACTGCGATCCAAGTCGATCAAATCGATGATGCAGTCAGCGCCCTCGCAAACGCTGTTGGCGACGATCTCTGGATGGATATCAAGCCTTTCCTTATTGCAGTGCCCTGCGTGGTATCTCTAGGCACTCTGTGCCTCAGCTTCATCGCCTGGAAGCTATACGACGAGTTCGCATGGACCATCTACAAGAAGATCAGCGCAGACCTACGGATGAAGCGGCGATTTCTCATTTTCCAGGTAAGTTATGCACCCAGATTTTTTCAGCCGCCAGGATGTAGCTTACGCAGGAACCACTCAGATCTACATCGCGCTGCTGAAATTCGATTTCTTCTTCTTCCTCGGCTTCACCGTCCAGTTCCTCGTCATTGTAGTCAACACGACCGACGTCGAGTTCTACCTCACCATCGCCGCCCTCGTCGCGACCATCATCGTCCTCTTCCTCGCCGGCTGGTTCACGCGCCGCGAATCGCTCCTTGGCATGCTTGCCATCATCGTCCTCTACTTCTGCGCCCTCGCCTACTTCCTCTTCAAGCTCATCCGCATGTACTCGGCCGACCCGAGGCGCAAAGCCGATTACCTACCTGCGAGGAGGAGTCTCACAACCTTTGCCGTCATCACGATTCTGCTGCTCGTGGTGACGATTGTGATCGCGTGTTGGTGCACACACAATTTCGGGATGGGCTTGAAGCAGTATGTACAGAAGGGATCGCGGAGGAGTGCCGATGGGGAAGTGGTGGGCGATAAGCTGTACCTGAACGATATGGGCGTGAGCATGGGACCCGTGGGATTGGCACCGGAAAGGACGGGGCCACCGGGTACGGGCAGGATGGTCATTGATTGATTCAGCGTTCATTTACGACGGAGAGACGGCATGGGGTGGAATTCAAACCTGAGGCTATCCGAGAAGAGTGGAGCGATTTCTCTCTCCTTTGTTGGCCGGTCTCTGTGTGCATAACGAGAGATGAAAGCTCTGCCTGCCACGGCCGCTTCGATCTTGGGAGTGATGACTGGCGTTTTGGGGAGGGGGCAAACAGCATTCACCCATTCCGCGCCACCACTGAATTGGCTGGCTGGAAGGGTATGGTTTTTGGCGTTTCTCCTTCTATCTATGCCCCTTTTGGCCAGGATGTGCCTTTTTTCTGTCCTGCTATCTTCTCTTCGATGGATTCCCCCGTTTTTTGACCTTTTTCTTCTTTCATTTTTGAGTTGACATTATTTTCTTGCACAAAGTTTGAGAAAGAAGGGCTGGCGGGATGAAGGGATGAGCTGAGTTGCAAAGGCCTTGTAGGAATGAAATGAAAAAGACTGATTACAAGCAAGAGACATACTCAAATTAAGCTGACTTTGTTGTCAATTGCCGTGGTACTCCATAGTGGGTGCAAGAGTTTGTGGGACATGCAGAAATTCCAAAAGAAAGGCTTCCTGTTTATTACATGGAGTCTATCCTAGACACCCTAGGGACTAGTTCGGGAGCCTTGCTTTATTCTAGATTTTTAGGATTGGCAACACTCTTTCCAAGAAGACGAGAGCTTCGGCGTTGGTTTGTCGGTCCGGTGTCCGGCGACTTCCTGCTCCCACTGTGACTCCTTGTATCTGGTGACGCAAAGATGAAATCCGACAGAATGCCGAGAATAATGGATCTATACAGGGCCTGCTAATAGCAGTGATAGGGAAACGGAGCCAAGCCAATAAACGCCTAACAAAACCTCGAATATTCACAATTTCGGTCTTTCACTCCGTCCGACTCCTTCGGTTTCCAATTTCGCTTCCAAACAGTCTCTTGCGCACAAACTTATCCACCAATCATAACATATTTCAGCCTCTGTCCTCACCATCTCACTTACGAGGGCACCCTGTCCTCAGTCCCCTTCACCTGCTCCACATCTCCCTTCTTCTTCCCCTGCGAGTTCAAAAAGCTCAAATAGCAATTCCAGCCAAGACTAACCACATTGACCACCCCAACGCGGGCCTCGAGCGGAACAAACTTGAAGTTTGTAATCTGCACCGCGGGCCACAGCATCCAGTTCTTCTTGAGGGCCTCCCAGTACGAGCTCTCGAGTTTGGCGCTGGGGGACGAGCCTTCCATGAGGGCCATGGAGGAGAGGAAGACGAAGAGGTTGGTCGAGGCGAAGATGGTCTGGTCGAGGGCGACGCGCGCGACGAGGTTGGCGTTGGGGGAGGCGGCACCGAAGGGGTGGAGGCGGGAGAGGAAGGAGAACCAGGTTGTTGCTGCGGGACCGAAGACGCCTGAGTGGGGAGGGGGAGGTTAGGATGGGGTGTGTGAGGGAGGGAGGACTTGGAAAGGAGACTTACATCCGCCGTACAATGCCATTCTTCCTGTTCGGGCGAAGTCGTGCTTCTCGACTCTTTCGACGCCTTGTTGGGCCATTGTGTCACCGGTTGCGAAGAGGACCTGTGAAGAAGGGGAAACAGTCAGTATCAGTAGTACTCTACACAAGCGTGTAACAAGTGGACTTGAGGAAATCCAGGCTCAAGAGGATCTGCCCGATGGGCATGTCTGAGAGGTCGCTCCTCTGAATCGCAGGAATCGTTGTCGAACGCAGTATATCCAATCTAAAGCTTCTCTTCTCTTATGGAAATAGAGGAAAACATATAGGGCTTACAGCAGTGGTGACACTCTGAGTAGCGAGAGGGTTCGTCTTGAGCTTGGTCTGGTACCTTCTTGAGCGTCAGCATATAGAATTCATACCTCAACTCCCCAGGTCTTCTATTCCAATTCCAAACGGGATGACAGAAATTGTCGACCGCCCTTGCATGCCCTCAACTGAACAATTGGAGGGAGCTCGAGAGACGGCATCGTGAGAAGAGCGGTGAATTGAATTGACAAGGCAAAGTGAAGAGACTCGACTCACCAGCGCAAGAACCTCGACATGTTGGCAGTGGTTATGTGTGCTTTGCTCTAATAATATGTGTGGTGGAGGTTGTAGGGATGTAATTGCAATTGAAGATGGCCTCGAAAAAGAGCTCCCTCAAGGTCCGTAGCTCTCACAGCGATTCCAATATGGTGAATGTGCGTCCTGTGGTTTGTCACGGCAGTTACGTTCAGAAATCCGAGTGTCTTGGAGGTCGGAGATGTTCGGTCTCAGCTCAATTGAGGAATGGAGAGTAAGGTAAATGAAGAAGCAAGCGGCATCCTCCAAACTCCGCCGACAAAATTTCAGCTTCGGCCAGTCAGCTCCGCCGCGCTCCTCCTCCGTCATAGCCAGCTGCCAGCCCCACGATCCCGGCAGAACCCCCAAAGCGGTGAGCCGTCGGCGGGGTGCAGACAGGGAACTCCCTTGGCGGAGATCGCCGTTCGTCGAGTCGTTTTAATCTAGAGATGCCGGGCTCGTGGACAGTTAGAGTGCCATCTGAGGATCTGAGCATGGGATGAAGGCCTTAGATTGACGTCGCTGTATCCTGCATGGCGTCCATGGGGGCAGTAAGGAGAGCTTCAACCACCGACATTCAATTTCAACCTGGTCCATATAGGACAGAGGAACCAGTGCAGAACAACCACTTCAAAAGTCATTAATGATAATTTTGCTTGCTATATAGGATGGCGCTGTTCAGGTTAGCTCCGCAATATTCACAATCAACTCCTTATCCTACAACCTCCGCCCAAACACAACGCAAGTACGCTCACTAGGGGATATCTAAAACAGAAACAACGCACCACCAAGTAACAAGCAAAGCAAGCCAAAAGCGAGTGTATGGCCCATCCATCGCAGGTGGAAAGAAAAGGGGGGAGGGAACCGTGTATCGCCTCCCGTATCACCTCCTACTTCATCAACAACAACCAGAGGAAAACAGAACGCCTTGTCCAAATATGCACACCACTCTCCATTGGTCTCTTCGAACTGCCATATCGCTCTTTCACGACCCAAGCGCATCAACAACCCAGTTCCTATACAAACAACTACACAGCTCGCCGCCAGCCTGAGCCTCCAACCCACTCGTAATCCTCGTCGTTGGCTTTCCGTTCCTCGTCCGGTAGCAATTCGGCGTGTCGTCTCCACCGCCAATCACTTGTTCCGTCTTGACGGCAAACGGCCACTCATTATCGTTGCTACTCTCCGAAGCCGGAGGGTAGTTCCTCTCCATCTTCGTGTATAGGTTCGCTTGAAACGTCGTCGCGTTGTAGTAACACGCGCTGGCAGAATTATCGCCTGAGATATCCGCGGCGGGGATGACGGCTTTGTCCATTGTGATTTGGAAGCGGTAGTGTTCGTCGTCCTGACCTTCGCGGACCAGATCGAGTGGCGTGTTGGAGAAGGGGATGGAGAAGGGGTTGTCGGTGGACGAGATTTGGTAGCTTCCCTCATCTGACCCGGTGCTGATGATCCAGTCGAACGTCGCTTTCGATCGTGTGTGGTCGTCGTTGTAGGTGGTATAGGGGTAGCAGGTCCACGTTGCAGGGTTCGAGGTACAGTCTGTCTGGACTGTGTCGAGGAAAGTTACCATTGAGAAGGAGCCGATGGGAAAGGCGGAGGCGTCGTTGGGTGTGCCAGGAGAGGGAGAGGAGTCGCTTGCTGAAGCTGGTTCGGCGTCTGAGGTTCTCGTTGCGCCTTCGCTGTTGCTTTCGCATTCCTATCAGTACCAGTCACCGTTGAACGAGGGATGATGTTTACCTGTCTGACTTTCTTTGGGTCAATCCAACGCCTAGTCCAACGGCCAACGCAATAACGACGACGACTACCAGCGCTATCAACAACGCCAGTCTCTTCCACCCACCTCTGCTTGAGGTATGCCCGCTGTGGAGACCACTCTGCTTCTTTCCGTCATTCAGCGTCGCACCTGACCATATGCTCACTGTGTTTCCCAGCCGTGTATGCTCCCCGCTGCTTCTCAGCGTCTCCCCAAAGCTCAACCTCGGGAAGGTAACGCGTGATGTCCGGTTCGACGATCTTGCTGGCGGTTGGCCACTCTCCATAATGACAGAAAGTCTCTCCCCGGCCGGCGTGGAGATTCGTTTCGGACTCGTTGGTTGACGTATAGACGACTGGAGATGGCTTCGCCGGGGCGATGCGAAAGGGTCGTCCAAAGGCATGGTTGCGACGGTTATGTACGTCCTCCCGACTCGGAGGGATGCAGCGGGTGACTGACAAGTGCCAGGTCACAACGGCTTCGAAGGCTGAAGGGTCCAGCAACGTGACAGCGTCGCGGACTCCAAAAGCCGTTTCCGCTATCGTGAAACAAGGAAAGGAGTACCGTTGAGAGCGGCGAGGACGGGGGATTGGCCTGTCGAATCTGTGTCTGGTTGGCTGTAGCCTGTAGAACAACGATTCCTTTCTCCGCGATACAGTCTCCCCGATGGCCCCTGGTAAAGTCTATCGCGGCATGCTCGTCTGGTGCAGAATGGACGCGGTGCAACTGGGATGATTACGCTTCGTCGGGATCTTTGTCACTGAGACATGCTGCTGCGGTGCGCCGTTGGCGAAGGAGGTGGAGCGCGTGGGACGGTGGGAGTTGGGTGGTAAGTTTGAGGGGGAGCTTTTCTAATTCTCCGTCCGAGGCTTTTGCGGCGGCGGTCGAAAAAGGGTGGAGCCTCATAGGGATCTCCATGTCATATGACTCGAGATGGACGGTGTCGAGTGGTGATTCGATGCGTCTGTGATTGACGTTTGTGCTTGGGTGAAGAAGGCTTAGCGCATATCGAATCTGCAAAGGGGTTGCCCTGATGCGGATGGTTCACTCGCCAATTTGGGTATGACAGTTGCGCCACCAGAGCTCGAGCCCATCTCCGCATCTCAGTCCGTCAGATTGTCAGACTGCAGCCAACAACTGCGAGCTCGGGCAAACCATCATTCCACAATTGACCGCTGCCAACGCTCTAAGGAGAACACCTTTGGAGCTGTGTAGGTACCTAATGCAAATAAGATCATATGCAAATGATGTTGAAATATTAATTAGATTTCGACAAGAAACATGCGCGCATTGTTCCAAAGCAGACAACGAGAAACATGACATGAACAGGAAATCTGACGAGACGTTGCTTTTCGAACTAACAGAATGTCATATCTGCTTGGGAAGTATCTTGCATGAACTATTGACAAGCAACTTCCTAGACTTACGTTCCGCGACCACGTGTCGCCGGACTGTATAGGTATCTGAGCGATGGCGTACCATTCACGAGGAAGGGTCCCCTGCGATCTCCTCAACTCCCACATGGTATTGGATGTCCTGTCCGTCCAGTGTTGAACTTCTCAGTCCTCGCTGCAGCCTGATGAATCACGTAGCCCAGCTCCACTGCCCTTGTGCCCCATTGGCACGACCAGTACTGGACTTGCACCGTGCTTGTCCATGTGTGCATGCGTCAAGGGGTTATCTGGGTTGAAAGTTTGCCCCGTGACAAGTTGGAAGCTGAGGAGCAACGTGGGACTGAAGATTTCCAGGGGTCCGTTTGCTTGAGAAGGGAGCAGCGCACACAGCCTCATTCGCCTGGGACATTTCCTGGATGTACAACACAGGAGCATCCCACCGAGACTTGAAACTTCAAGGGACTGAAGACGAAAGATCTCCGTTTTCATCCTCAAGTAGCATCTTCGTCCGCGTCACTCATCTTCACGTCAGCTTCGTCCTGGCTGGTTTCTCCGACCTTCTTGCTCTTACTACCAGCACTGGGCTCCGAAATATCGTCAGCATCACCCATGATCGTATCAACATCTTTCTTCTCTGAAGGCTCATCCAGTTTGCTGGTGCTCCTCCCCACGGCGGCTTCTATGTTGAGACCTTCGGATCTTGAGGGTTGCGGTCCCATATCTTCGACACCCACTTCCTCAGGTCCACGGGCATGAGGTACCTCCTTTTCTTCGGCATCCTCTGTTTGCACGAGGTTGGCAGCTGGACCTGCTGCTGCTGCCAATGCTGCCTGTGCGCCAGCTGCCGCCGAGTTACTTCTCAGTATGCGCGGAGTAGCCACTGGCTTTGGAACTTCGCCATGTTCTTGCTCCTGCCGTATCAGCTCGCCTTGAGTTACCCCTCCAGCGGATTTCAACTCCTCCTCTACAGAAGCTTGCTTCTCCTTCTCTTCCGTTTCTTGCGCGGCACCAGCGGCAATTTGTGGACCTGCGCCGGCAGGTGAAACTGGCGATGTGGATGGCGACGTTACTAGAACGCCATTCACCACAGTCACGGTTTCGATCCTTCCAGCCCCATTTGGTCCGTCCACGATCTCCATCTTCTCACTCTTAAGTTCTGCGCCGCCATCCCGTCCCCGTGTAGGCGACGTGTTCAAGCTACCAGTATCGCTATCTCCTGCTTCTGAATCACTGTCTCTCTTCACAAGCCACGGAATGGGCGTCAGAAGAGCGCCACCAAGGCTTTCGTCGCTGCCTAGGGTGTTGACGGGGTTAGTCGAGAGGGTAGATGAACCAGGACCTGAAGCTCCGTTCAAAAGGCCAGTGCCTGTGATCGGGGATGCTTGCGGCAGTGGAAAGTATGTCGAAGGGGAAGATACGGCCACAACCCTATCAACGGCCCGCAAGTACGACGGTAGAAATCGATAGTATTGCTTCGGGCGGAGGATGAGTTCGGCGATGCGTTGTATCGTATGCGGAGGTTGCTCGACAAAAGAGGTGTTGAGGGAGGCGCGGATGGAGGCGATGATTGCGAGTACATCAGGCGGGAGGAAAGGATACTCGGGTTCAGGCTCGCTCTGGGGATCGGAGCCTGCTGGCCGACTGGAGGGTGGTGGGGTAACGGGGTTCGCGTTCTCCTTGTCTTGCGAGGCAGACTCTATGTCGGAAGAGTCTTCGGGGATGTCGGATCTCAAGTTGTTCTTTTGCGCGGCTAAAGATGACTCGGGGGGATGAGGAAATTCGTTGCGAACAATCTGCCATCGCTGTCAGCCTAGGCCGAATAACCAAAGAGAGACGATGAAGAGAGCAGGCTTACATAGTCAATTTGCGACAGTACATGTCCCAGAACTTCTGGCCATTGGCTCCTGGAAGAGAAAATTAACAGTGTCGCATGTTGGGGAGCTGTGGAGCTGCTCACGCGTCGATGGACTCGCCATTGCTGGCCTGTTCTAACCACTGCTCGCCTGTGCGTGTCAGCTTGGGCTTTGCACTTGAGTGAGACGAGAGCGGCTCACTTGATATCATGGTGATGTCTGGGAGTGATATGCAGATGCAGATGCAAGGGAAAAGGCGTTTGAGCGTTGGACCGCACGCGCGCTCCAGCTGGTTGTCAAAACGCGCTGATTAGATTTCCGCCAACCCTCGTCCTCGACGGCGGGGCGGGGCGGGAAGCTTGGCACTCACGGCGGAGATATCCCCTTGGCCTGGACTTCAGCTGCTCTTTGCAACCTTCCCTATCTCAGTCGTTCTGTGCTTCAGCAGAGCCTTTCGTCACTCGTGTATCTTGAAGACTTGAGTCAGCTCCTGCATCGTCGACTAGCTCACCCATATACTGGTAACAAGCTTTCACCAGAGAACATGGCCGCTGCCAGTGCGGATAACTCCCGCCGATCAACCGAGGATTTCCCCCAGATTCTACTCCGCAATCCTTAAGACAGATGCGGAGCTCAACTCACCTACCTTGTACAGTTGGCCATAGACCTCCTGTGACCATAGCTAGGTGTCAATCATTCTCCATCTCTTTCCCCTGACCGCTAATTACATATTGCGTTCAACCCCTACTTCCTCGCAGTATTACTCGTCTTTCTTGTTTCTTGTTTCTTGTCTCATGAACGCGAACGCGATTCTTCAACCACAAACAGAAAAGTAGACCAATACGTCCAGTCCAACCTCCAAGATGCCGAACCCACCACTCGACCTCGTCCTCCCATCCTCCTACTCCGACCTGCCCTACACAGCGATCAAGCTGTCCCACTATCCCACTTCGTCTCCATCCCCCACGCCGATCCTGATCCTCACCCTCAATCGACCGAAAATGCACAATGCCTTTACGAACACAATGATGCTGGAGATGGAAGAAGTCATCGGCATGATCTCCGTCGACGATAGAGTAAAATGCTGTGTCGTCACCGGCAGCGGTCGCATCTTTTGCGCCGGCGCGGATCTGAGCCCAGAGGAGGGCAGCTTCGCTGGCGGTACGGAGCCGAGCTACGAGCACAGAGATGGGTACCCATTTCCCTTCCCCGTGTTGTAAACGATTATCGGGCTAACGAAGTGAAAACATAGCGGCGGAAGAGTGTCCCTGGCGATCCATCAGTGCAAGAAACCCATCATAGGGGCACTCCAAGGCTCGGCCGTGGGCATCGGTATTACCATGACTCTCCCCATGAGTATTCGAGTAGCATTGTCGTCCGCAAAGATCGGGTTCGTGTTCGCCCGACGAGGTTTGATCATGGAGGCTTGCAGCTCGTACTTCCTCCCAAGACTGATTGGCATGTCTCGCGCGATCGACCTGGTCACGACCGGTTCCACGTTCCGAGCCGATGATCCGATATTTGGAGGCTTATTCAGGGAGACACTGGATAAACCAGAAGCGGTGGTGAACAGGGCGATCGAGATCGCCGAAGAAGTTGTCAAGAACACAAGTGCAGTAAGCACATACTTGATGCGGGAGATGATGTACAGGAACCCTGGAAGTGCTGAGGAAACACATCTGTTGGACTCGCGTATCATATACGAGCTATTTGGTAAAGGGTGAGTTTGCCCCGCTTCCTTGGACGGCTTGAATCGAACATCTCCCGGCCGTCGGTCTCTAAGAAGGAAGCTAACGTCTTGTTCAGCGACTGCAAAGAGGGAGTCCAATCTTTCTTCGACAAACGTCCTCCGAACTTCACAGGAAACATGGTCACGAACGCGCCTACAGTATATCCTTGGTGGCAGCCTGTGGATGTCATTCGGAAAGCGAGGGCAAAGATCCAGGGGCCGAAGCTATGAGGCTTGTGTGAATTTAAGGCTGAGTCATGAATTTAGTCACATTGGAGGTGAGACGAGATGAGGCTGATTATTGAAGATTTCAAGTCCGTCTCCAATGGCAGATGTGATAGCTCCATGATTGAGCAAGGTCAATCCAAGCATTGTAGCAAGAGTCCAGTCGATCAATGTGACCGTGGTGCCACCATCCCGCAAGATACACATAACGATTATCCAAAGTTACTCTCAGCATTTACGATTGAGTTCTTGCACCCACTGAGGACGCTGAAAACTATATCTTGGAAGGATAAGTATTAATAGTTCATAAAAGACTAAGAATAATTAAAAGTACTAGACAACCCTTAAAGCCCTCTAGGATAGAACCTCTTTACTAAATAGTAGGCTATTCCTTAAGTTCTTATACTCACTATTACTATATCCCGTTAAATCGAATAAAGCTTTCTCCAAGGTATTCACTAGAAGTATACCGGCCTATTCCATTGCTTCTTCTTAGTTATACTAGAAGCCAAGTTGTAGGAAAGCTTATCTTTTTCTTTTAAACTCGCTAGGACTTGAGAGAGTCTAGGCTAATATCTAGGCTTTAGATATACTGCGAAGTGTTTCAGTAGGATATCTAATATATCTTGATTTTGGTAAAAGTGAGATAGAACGCGAAAAGAGTAAGTAAAACCTATTTAACTCTCATATTTCAGGTGAAGTGAGGTGTAAACTTCTACTTATATTAGAACTGTCAAGGTCCTGACGCCTGTGGCGTAGTCCCAGATAGACGAGGCTGTGATGGGCTGGTAGCCTGGTAGGCAGAACTGCAGCACTCCAGGCTCCAGCCAGGAATGTTCTATTCGTTTCCTTCGTCTTGCTAAGCATTAGGCTACAGCACTCGTCTTGCTAAAGCATTAGGCTACAGCACTTGTAGAGGGGTAATAGGTTATATAGGCAGTCCTTGGGATCGTTAGTTGATCCCTCATCTTCGCAATAATCAATTTCAAGGCTACACTGCAGACCTTCAGTGCAAACCCTTTCAAGAACTAGGTTAAGTAAGGTAAGATAGTCCACGTATAGTCAAATGAAGCATGTTATAATTAAGAGTATATTTACTATTTAATAACAATGCTGGAGTACGAAGTTCACATCGAAAGCTTGAGTTTGAGTATTGATACTGGAAATCGAGGGTATCTTCTGGTGTTCAAAAGCTAACAATAGCGAAACCACTCAAGGCGTCTGAGAATATGGATAACCTCACAATAGGAGCAAGAACTTTCCGGATACCGGTTCGGCAAAC
Organism: Aulographum hederae CBS 113979; assembly: GCA_010015705.1. Classification (NCBI taxonomy): domain Eukaryota; kingdom Fungi; phylum Ascomycota; class Dothideomycetes; order Aulographales; family Aulographaceae; genus Aulographum; species Aulographum hederae. Next base: position 72,118 of record ML977148.1, read on the forward strand.
TACCCTAACGTCCTTGACTTCTAGCATGTAATTATTTTACTTCTTCACTCCTTAAATACCAGAATGAGAAGAAACCCCTAGATCACTCCCGAAGCTCTTAACGATGAAGATCTCCTACTGAATGGTACCTGACGTTTCCTTCGAGTCAAGTATGTCTAACGAGCTCTTGTACCGACTGTGATCATGTGTTCTAGCAGACGTCAATGCTTTGGGCCCCTCTACTCCAGCGCGTGGAGCCACCGTATTGCTCCTAATGGAGGCACCAGTTCCACCGATCCTTTCTACCATTTGATCCCAAGCTTGCGTTTCTTTAGCACATTTGAGCAGTTCTTAAATCCCCAAGCAACATGTTTCTCCACTTGCAAGTTTGCCGGAAGACTTTTGCACTTTGCTTCATGGTTCGAGCTAACAGCTCGTTCGTAGCGCGCTGAATCCTGTAGCCAAGCGCTTTTCCATTGACTGAAAAGGACCTAATATGATGGGTTTTCGGGCTGCTGGGATCGACGGTTTTCCAGGAGTTCTCCAGGCTATCGGTAGGCTCCCAACGACGGCGTCCCGTCATCAGGTGGGATTCGCCGAGCTCTTCTCAATGTACTGGCCTCGTCGTGAGGAAGATGCCATGATAGTGACAACATGCGGCTCGTCTCCAGAGCAGTGCTCCCCGTCTCATCGTCCGAACTCCAGCGTTCCAGGTGGAATTCTTCAAGTCCTATACTTCCATTTCGCAGTCGACATTGGCACTTCAATACCAAGGCAGCCTCGTCCCGCCGTCATCCTCTTCTCCCAGGACCCTACTCTTCTTCCTCTTCCCATCGCCTTTCTCCCTCACCAACCTCCTCTCAACACTACAACTTAAACACCTCTTGCCCTGCACGCTCTCTACGCCCTTCAACCCATCATCATCCTTGTCAAAATACAGCGCCCATTCCCCCCTTTTATCACCCTTCCCCCTCTTCTCCTCCACGGCGCAGAAGCCCTCGAACCCGTCGAGAGTCAAACCAACCCCGTCCGCGTCAATTGTATCCGTCCAATCAAATGGTCCAACGATCCCGTTTTGTGTATGCGCGCGACTGCCATATTTCACTTCCATCGTCTTCTCGTTCACATATATCCAATTGAGCAGCGGTGTTTCGTCCGCAGAGAGGGTGCTCACGAGCCCCGGAATAGTCTTGATGGACTCGGTTTCGTACTGCAAGAAGAAGCCCGTGAAAGGGTGGGGTTCGGGGTCGGAGGAAGTGGGGATAGGCTCGTCGGTCGCGCGGTCTCTCGGGGCAAGGTACAGCTACAATCGATTCTTATTAGCCCAGCCATCCCTCGCTGGCCAGAATTCCAGGTCCACAGAAACCTTATTACTCCTCAGCACAATCACAGTCCTATCCACCTCCGCTCTTTTCCGCGACTTGGTGTCACAAAAGACATCCAGATTGTATTTCGTCGGTCCAACATCGACGATCTCATGCTTACTCTTCCCGTCCTGCCTCGTTTTCGTCCTGCCCAACTCGCGGTTCTGGTAGACGGCGCTGGCGATGGGAATGGAAGCGAGACTGAAGAGGTCGAGGACCATGTCGAATTTGTAGCGGTAGGCAACTCGCATGGAGGGTTCAATGAATAGAATGATAGGTAGGACAAACGATACTAGAATTGGAACAGTAGCTACTCTCGTTGTTGCTGTCGAGGGTCAAGCCAAGGGTTGTGGAAAGTTGGCTGCGAAAAGACGTCATGCGTGGGGATCTGCGACTTCCCCGGATTTCATATTGTCGCACGTGATACTCCTTACAGATACTCCTTTATTATAGCCTCTGGTTCGAATATTTCTTCTTCCCTGAGTTTCATTATTGGCATCGTCTTGAGATAGACGTTGGCTAAGGGGAAGACATTGACTCATTGATGTATCTGACATTCAAGAGCTACCGAAGAAATCATATCCGGCAATCTCGGCCTCGAACAGATCTGTGGATTAATATCTGTATTCTTGCTTTCAATTTGGATACCCATGTAGAGAGGATCAAAATATAAGCTTGCATTAGTTAACATTTGTGGTAAGCTACCTGTCGCTATACGGTCCACCCTTATATGTTTTTAAAAAAAAAGCTGTTTTGAATAGAGAAACCCGAACTCCCTAGGTACTATTAGATATCTCCAAAAGTGCCCCAGTTCCGACCAAAGTGTTTCTTACAAACTCAACTCAGAACTCGCATTTGGCAGGAATTCACGCCCAATGACACTGTCACTACTTTTCCTCATCCATTGCAGCCAACCGTAAGCTGACAGCTCTTCTGTGCGCTTCGAGTTCCTCCACCTTTGCCATCTGCATGACTGCGGGTCCTACATTCCTCAGCCCTTCTTTCGTGAGATTTGAGCTGGTGATGTGCTTGACATACGAAGCCAAGTTGACTCCAGAGTATTGTTTGGCATAGCCATACGTTGCTGGAAATCGGTCAGTCAAGTTTCTAAGGCCTCGGATCTCTGTGACTTACGCAATGAATGGTTGACTCCAGCAGAGTAGTCGCCGACACTCTCAGGAGTCCATGAGCCAATGAACACGCTTCCTGCATTCTGTACCATCGAGACCACGTCTTCTGCTCCTTCGATCTGCAAGATGAGATGCTCTGGTGCATATGCATTGCTCAAAGCCATGGCTTCGTCAATGTCCTTCGTCACCAGTGTGATCGAGTGCTCAATAGCACCCCTGACGATATCCACTCTCGGCAGAGCATTCGCCTGCTTATCGAGTTCATTCTCAATTGCTGCGAGCTGATCTTCATTCAAGTCGACGGCAATGCAGATGACCTGGCTGTCAACGCCATGCTCGGCTTGACTCAACAGGTCCGATGCAACGAATGCTGGATTCGCTGTCTTGTCTGCCACGACAAGAACCTCGCTCGGGCCTGCAGGCATGTCGATGCTCACACCAGCGCTTGTATCATTTGATACGATCATCTTCGCGGCAGTAACGAACTGGTTCCCAGGTCCGAGGATTTTGTCGACTTTGCTCACACTTTCTGTTCCGTATGCCATGGCTGCCACTGCTTGTGCGCCTCCAGCCAGAACGATACTCTCCGCACCCACTTTGTGAGCAACATAGACGATCTCGGGTGTTAAGGACCCGTCTGCACGAGGAGGCGAAGCGATCACGATCTTCTTGCAACCGGCTACCATAGCAGGAACACCAAGCATGAGAGCTGTAGATGGGAGAACAGCAGTACCACCGGGGACGTAGAGGCCAACACGCTCAATTGCTCGAGCGAACCGGGAACAGACAACCCCTGGCATGGTCTCCACCAAAAGGGGTTTTTCTTCCTTCTGAGCAGCGTGGAACCGACGGATATTCTCGTATGAAACATCAATAGCTTCGATAGTCTCGGGAGGCAACTGCATCAATGAATCCGGGAATGGTGCTTTCAGGACTGGAGTTGTTACTGAAGTGGCTTTCTCAAACTTGTGCGTGTACTCGAGGAGGGCCGCGTCACCCTTTGTACGAATGTTCTCGATAATAGGGTTCACAATGCCCATGATCTTTTCGGTCGACCTTTGAGATGGGCGCTTCAAGGCCTCTTGGACAGTTTCCGGGGCTTCAGTTGCCGTCACGTAGCGCCGCATTCGAATCTTCCCATCCTTACGACCGGCTAGATCTTCGGAACTCTTCGGTATTGAAGCGGCCTCTTTGACCGCTTCATTTGTTTCCTCGCTTGCCTTGCTGCCATTTGTGATACCCTCTTTTGCAGCCCAAGACCCCTTAGCATCCCCTTTTCGCCGCTTGACTTTGACACTCTTTGCATCCAAGTTTTTCTCCACATCCTCCAATGAAACTCCTGCTGATACGCATTTGGCAAGCGCAAAATAGAGAAGATCTGCTGCCTCAAAAGCAACGTCTTCTTGTTTTGTCGCTTCGCAAAGCTCATTCGCCTCTTCCATAATCTTTGCACGCAGCAGCTTGGGGTTGTTGAATAATCGAGCGGTATAGGAGCCCTCCGGAGCGGACGCTTTGCGATCGACGAGGGTCTTCTGGAGTTTCGCAAGACCTTTGTATTCTCCGAAACATGTCGCAGTGCCAAGGTGGCAGAATCCTGGGAACTATCAGTCTCTGGGGGAGATTCATGTCCAAGACTGAACATACCTCTGCCCTTCTGCCTTACGACGAACTTCAAGCAATCTTGGTCGCAATCTAGGGAGATATTGACCAGCTCTTGGATATCCCCACTACTCTCCCCTTTGTACCACAGACCCCTTTTTCGACTTTGATATACTCCTCGACCAGTCCTCAAGCTCTCCGCCACACTCTCCTCGCTACTATACACAAGTCCAAGTGCAACTCCCCTTTCGTCTATAACCAGCGTCGTGAAGAGTCCATCGGCTCGATCGCTTGAAGCATTGGCTAGAAGTAATGATGCGACGCTGATGAGGTCTGGGCTTGCTTTAGGGTCCACAGTGAAACGGCTCGCAGGTAGCACGGGCACAGCACCAAGTTTAGAAAGCTTCAAGGCAGTTTGGAGGGTTGGATCGGAAAATGAAACGTATATTGGCCTGGTGGTGCCGTATTCCTTCAACGACGCCTCGACAAGGGCGGTGTCTTCGAGCTGGTGGGCGTACAGACCGACGGCGCCTCCGTCTACAGACTGGGTTATCTCTTCCTTGCTTTTACCCGAGACCAGTGTAAGTACCCGGCTTGACACGTCGATTGTCTTGAAGGTCTTGATCTGTTCAATCTGATTCAGCGTCACCACCACCCTCGCTGCTCCAGCGTCTAGAAGTGAGACGATGTCCTCGATTGAGCCGAGGGAAGTCACGTCGAAAATGGTGAGGAAAAGGCTAAAGGTTTGCTGGAGATAGCGGAAGGCGTCTTCGACGTTTCCAGGCGATAGCCGGGCAAATGCACTGCCTGCGTAGGATAAAGCCTGGATGTTGAGACCTGATGAGGAAGAAGAGAACGAGCCAATGTCGATTTCCGCAAGAAATGAAGACGCCATACTGGGCAGCAAGGTATTCAGGAAGCGATTGGGGAGAGTGGACTCGGATTGCCGTACGGTGTTCTTTGAAGTCTGTTTACACGAATAAGGTATGAGTCGGCGGCATGAAATTTCTCAATGGCCGACAGCGGAGCGGAGGGGTTCGATTTTGCATCATCCACTCGCTGCGGGGTATCTGCCAGCACGTGACTCGACGTCTGCCTTTAACCCCTCCTGGTCCTGGGGTCGCTCCATCTGCTGCCAATATCTTGACCACCAGCTTCCTCACGCAAAGAAAAGCAATGGTAGGTCTGGTCATGGGTTTTGCCAGCGAATATGGCTGCAAGTCACCCAAATCACGCACCTTTGCAGCGACCTATTCGCCCCGCTCTTTCTTAGCCTCCGTTTTCCTAGTCTTTCTGGGCATTCTCGTGGTAGCATCGTGGGATTTGAATTAGCCTAAATCCGCCGCGGTGTTGTACACGTCTGCCAACGAGTTATCAAGCTTCCATTTCCAAACCTGTACAGTACCTTTCTTGTCGTTCAACCTTCCAAAGAGTCATCATGTCGACCACTACCAGTACCACCACGGAGGTCAAGGCCAGCAAGCCCAACATCGGCGTCTACACGAACCCACAGCATGAACTCTGGGTCGCTGAAGCAGAACCCAGTCTCGAGTCTATCGAGAAAGAAGAGACTCTCCAGCCTGGTGAAGTCACAGTCGCCATCAAAAGTACTGGAATATGCGGGTATTTCCTCCACCCCACCCTACTCCATCCGCAACATTCTAACCCCACCATATAGCTCCGATATCCACTTCTGGCACGCTGGAGCCATCGGCCCCATGATCGTCACAGATACGCATATTCTCGGACATGAATCGTCAGGCAGGGTTCTGCGAGTACACTCGTCAGTCACCTCTCTCAAACCGGGCGACCGCGTTGCTCTTGAACCCAACATCATCTGCCATGCTTGCGAGCCGTGTCTGACGGGCCGGTACAATGGCTGCGAAGCGGTCCTTTTTCGCAGTACGCCACCTGTCCCTGGCCTACTACGACGGTATGTCAACCACCCAGCTGTATGGTGCCACAAGATTCCGGACAATATGAGCTGGGAAGAGGGAGCATTGCTAGAACCGCTGTCTGTGGCTCTGGCTGGGATGAAGCGGGCACAGATCAACTTGGGAGATCCTGTCCTTGTGTGTGGAGCTGGACCAATCGGTCTGGTTACTCTTGTTTGCTGTAAAGCTGCCGGAGCCTGCCCGCTGGTGATCACAGACATTGACGAGGGAAGGCTGAAGTTTGCTCAAGAGATGGTTCCACAGGCTAAAGCCTTGAAAGTCGTTCCTGGAGAAAGCGCCGAAGATTTTGCAAAGAGAGTCTCTGACCTGATGGGCGGCGAGGAGCCGCAGATTGCTATGGAGTGTACCGGTATTGAATCGAGTATTGCCGGTGCAGTCCAGAGCGTCAAGTTTGGCGGGAAGGTCTTCATAATCGGCGTCGGGAGAGACGAGATCAAGATTCCCTTCATGCGTTGCAGTACGCGAGAAGTTGATTTGCAGTTTCAGTATCGCTACGCCAACACGTGGCCAAGAGCAATCCGTCTGATGGAGAGTGGATCCGTGGACCTAAAGAAGATGGTGACGCATCGGTTTGACCTGACAGAGGCGAAAGAGGCCTTCCAGTGCTCCAAGGATGCGGCGAAGACTGGCAGTGTCAAAGTAATGATCCAGAGTCTGGACGATGGCGAGGAATAAATTAGGGGATCTGCATGGTTGGCATTGGATGGCGCAGGAGGTAGAATGTGGGAGTCACGTTTACGGTGCTGGAAGAGACAAGACTGGAAAGGCAAGGCGGATTTGGATCCAAACCTTTAGTAGCATTGAAACAAATTGATAATACAATGGGTCATGTTTCTACTCCGAGCCAATCCGGAAACACCAATGCGCTGGTGGGTAGCCAATAAAATTCTCAGAACATTTCGACCGTCGGTAGGTAGTATGAACATTCAAACTCAAAATTACAAAACAAGTTTTCCTATTCCAACCCCTTCCGCAGCAAGACAGTCTCCCCCACGCTTACAGCAACGCAGCAGCACCAGCGGCAACAATACCAGCAGCACCACCGACGTACTTGAGCATGGGAGCAGCAGTGGGAGCAGCGCCAGCGACATCCTTGTTGATGATGGAAGCCTCAGCAATGCCAATGCTGTTGAGGTAGGCCTGCGCGTCGTCGGGCAGCGATGTGTACCAGCTGGGATAGGTGGTGGCAGTGACGAGCTCATCGATGTCGGCGAGCTCGTCGGCGGGGATGGCGGTCGCGAGGACGGAGGCCACAGAGGTGTATTCGGGTTGTGCGGTCAGGGAGGTGAGGTATGCGGAGAGGTCGGAGACGATGGCGGAGGACTGGAGGGAGGGGTTAGTATGGGTTGGGACGGATTGCGACTGGGTATGTGGTATCTTACCTGCTCGGGGGAGAAGCTCGTGGCGGAGATGGTGACCATAGTCGGTGTCTCGTCGGCCATGGCGAAGCTAGCCGAGAAGGCAGCGACGGCGATGAGGGACTTGAAGAGCATATTGGACGATGCTAATGGTATTGTGGTGGGCTCGTGGAAGAGAGGGTATTTCTTCTGCGACTGATGGTGTTTTGAAACGCGTCTTAGATCCTAGACTCGCTGAGACTTTCTGATATCAAGACAGAGAGGAGACAATTGAAGATGCTGAGAGACAGAGAGAAGGCGAGTGTCGAATGGAAAACAGTCATGAAAGGGGGAAGTTCTCGAGGTACATATAATACTTCCCACCGGTCAGCGAGTTTGGCGCCAGCCTCCAGGGCTTCTTCCTTCGCGTGCACCAGTGGGCCTCAAAAGGGGTCCGAGTCATTTCTCCACACAGCCAGCGCGCGCAGTCTCGAGTCGCCACTTCTGCGACCCTTCCGGGGCCGTGTCAGGGCGGTTGCATTGGCGGTGCACCCGAAAAAGCTTCTTTCGGACAACCTTTGCCAGGCTGCCAGCAAGAGAACTGGGGGCGCCGGGGCCGGGGCGCAAACTGCCCTTGGCCTTCGTATTGACTCTGGGGGCTACGTCACGTGCGGCGAATCATCGGAGGGGAGAGTCGACTGTTCGAGTCTTGCATTTCCTGTTCGGGCCGAGGATGCTCACTAGAGGACCAGGTTGACCGTTGATGGCCCGAAGTTCCTTGTTGCCAAAATAAGAAGCTCATTAGACCTGTTAGGGGTGACATTGTGCGAGCCGCGAGCTGTGAGCAAAGTCAGCCTTGGACAGCCTCATCGGATAGGGCCAGCGGGCCACACCACAGCAACAGGGCTGTGAACATATCATGTGACTCTATATGATCTTCCGCATGCAATTTTGATGAAGCATCTATCCTTTGATTCCTTTCACAGCCATTTTGATCTCCAGATTCGAATCCTCCAGCCTGCCAGGTCGCGGCCGACCGGCCGCTGCATTGCCAGCATGGTCTCAGCCTCGCGGGAAACCTTGGGGTTACAATGGTCAGTCCATGTCGGACAAACATGTAAATCGGCACTTCTCTGCATGTTTGACTTCAGCTACTGGTGCGATTAGCGTTAGATTGCTCAAGGCTGTGTGTACTCGGTCACACTGTAATGTGATGATTGATCAGACTCCGGAGAAAGGACTTGGAAATGGTAGCTGAAGAAGTCTGCCTGGCGCCCACGAGGTTGCTTTTGCATTGTGGTCGGTTTGTCGAGGCCTAGTCACAGGCCATACCTTGAAGGTAATAGATTTTCTCTTCCTTGTCTTATTATTGTCATTCATCCTTCTGCATCGCTACACCTTTAAGTCCATGGCATACGACACCGGGCATGTTTCTAGACACCGCAACTCTATCACTACAACCACCATTCATCCTTCGGCCTTTTCGTGCAGACTAATAAGAATATCCATGCAATATTCCACTGTACTCCGCGGCCTATTTATATTATAGGATCGGAACTCATCTATTCTACGCTCGAAATGCCTAGCCATGCCGTCTTTCGTGATGAAACCTGGTCCCATATCCACTCTCTGGAATCTGGATATGGACAAACTCAGAACCTGGAAGAAGAATTGACACTTCCGTCATTTCGGGGGCCAATGTCAAAATCCACAGCTGAAGGAGATCTAGAGCATCACGCAGCGGCTTCTCGCAGCTTGAGTCCTCGTTTGTCCTACTGCGGCTTTCCAGCTGAGCCATGATGCCCCAGCATCACGAGGACTCATGCATATTGTCGGATACTTCGGATATATAAGCAGACCAAAAAATA